>OZ018389.1:127954-540777 GCA_963969525.1 Ontholestes murinus | reverse complement strand
ATTACCACCTAGTAACGGTCACAACCATCATGAATTTAAAAGGATCATTCGTTTTTGAGATAGAGCGCCCACCGACACAGACACAGACACCTTTTTTCCAGAAATTAATGGAATGAATATATACAATATAGGGAACAAAAATCAAGATCAAGATTTTTTTAAACTAGAATCCATCACCAATTAGTAATTAAAGTTATCATGTATCTGTAGGATGGGCGAGTGGCCTCTAACCCACCCTGCAATAAGTAAAATATAAGCGAGGATTTTAATTCAGTTGTAAAACATAAATAAACAAAACATTATTGCAAAATTTAATAAATTTTTTCAAACAAATTTTTCAAATTATGTTTTACTGGTTGACGAGTGGGATAGAGGCCACCCAGTTACCCTCCATATACATATAAACTTTATTCGCCTCGCGGATTATAATAAAATTAATTAAAAAGTTTTTGAATAAAAAAGTAAAATTATTGAGTCAGTAAATTAGTAAAAATTTGATGCTCAATGGGTGCGCAGACTTTAAATCTAAATTAGATAAAATTAGCTATAGTCCATCCGTTGGATCTTCCGTCCGACGTCACAAACTATCGCTTCAAAAAACGACGAAAGTTTTACAGTAGACTGAATGTTTTTTTGTCGTTTCTCGAAGCGATATTTTGTGACGTACGACGGAAGATCCAACGGACAGACTATATAGAAAGTCATTTATATTTAAACTTAAATTTGGATTATGCTTTATTTTTAATTGCATTCAAGATTTGATTGTTTTTAGCACCAAAATCGTCAACAATTAGTATATGAAGTTATTAAATAAAATGTAGGGTAGGTGGGTGGCCTATATCCCACCCTCCAATCAATAAAATATAAGGGAGGGTTTTATTAAAAGTTGTAAAATATAAATAAACGCAAAATAATTGCAATTTTTAGAGATTTATTCATACAAATTTTTCAAAAAAATTTTTGTTGATGTTTTACTGATTGGAGGGTGGAATAGAGGCCACCCACTTTTATTAACTTTAATTATCGATTGTCTCGCGGTTTGTAATATCTTTAATTACAAAATTTGAATAAAAGAAAATTGACGAAGTAAAATTTTTGAGTGTGTATATTAATAAAAATTATATACATAATAATACGTTCAAAGACTTTAATAGAAGGTCATTTATATTTAAAATTACATTAGGATCATGCTTTATTTTTTATTACATACAAGGTTTTATTATTTTGTAAGCAGCAAAATCATCAACGATTAGTCTTTAAAGTTATCATGTATATCTAGAGTGGGTGGGTAGCTTCTGTCCCATCCTCCAATCAGTAAATCATTAGGGTTTTAATTAAAAGTTGTAAAATGCAAAGAATGATAAAAAAAGGGTAATGTGGCCATAATAGTATAGAACTCCCTCAAGGCTCTCCTTTTTCACCTCTGTTATATAACATTTTCTGCGTTGACGTCTACAACCCTGATCCTCTCTACCTCAATCCATCTAAATAGCTCCTGCACTTCGCTGATGATACTGCCTTAATTACACATGTTCCCACACTACCAAAAACCCTTCAATTCCTTCAAGAGCTCATTGACTCCCTTCAACGCTGGTTTGCAAAATGGCACATTAAAATAAGTCCCAACTCCTAATTCCCTATCATTGTACAATAATCGCCCCCCACTGCTTCCGTTAAGTACTTGGACATAACCATAGATCAAAAAATCAACTTTAAAAAACATACAGCCATAATAAAAGGTAAAAGTACTTCTAGGACAAAATGTATAAGATGATCTGCCGTCCACTACTTGACTATGGCTGTGCCCTTTATCCCAACCCCACCAATCCAACCTCCTGCAATATTGAAGTTAGTGAGCGAGCATCCCTCCGTACCCTAACAAAACTCCGTAATCCTCTTAATAATTTACACAATCCTTCTAACCAGCTCCTCTATGATACCACTTTAGTTATTCTCATCTTAGAATGCCTTCGATTCTAATCATTATGGCTTTATTAGTAAGAGCAAACATTCCCATTAATTATGGAATACAACTTTTATCAAATGGCTGCCTCGGCTGGCTTCGCAGAAGCGCATTCTGTCACCTACCAATTTTCCAAAATCTTGTTGATGGTTTCGGGCTGTAGCTCACGGATTGTTTGAATGATATTAATCTGAAGAGCTTGAATCGTTTGTGGGTTGTTGGCATAACATAGGTCCTTCACGTTTCCCCACAAAAAATCCAAAGGGGTCAAATCTAGTTCCGAGGCGGCCAATTGACTTCGCTAAGACGGCTGATAACAGGAATTGGGAATTTGGTGCACAAAATCCGGTATGAACCAGAGGTCGTCCAAAACCATCTCTTCAATTTCAGTAAAAACAGTCGGATAACATGGCTCTGTAACGCTCACCGTTGACCAAAACATTGTTCCCAGCCTCATTTTCGAAGAAAAATGGTCCAATGATACCACCACTCCGCAATTCGCACCAAACTATCACTCTCTGTGGATGCATTGGCTTCTCGACAATAACGAACGGGCTTTTCGAGCCCCAGATGCGGCAATTTTGTTTGTTAACGTAGCCGCCAAGATGAAAACGCACCTCGTCAGAAAAGATAATTTTTTGCCAAAATCGTTATCCAATTCAAACTGCTCTAAGGCCCAAACTGCGAAGCGATAACGAAGAGGATGGTCGTGCGTCTTCAATTGCTAAGTCAATTGGACCTTGTAAGCGAATAATCCGAGATGTAGGTTTTAGGTTAAATTAAATTCACTTGGCTTGTTTCACAAATTAATAATTTATTCGACTAGTATCGGCTCAAGGCCATTTCAAGAATGATATGTAACAATTTATTTGACTAGTTTCGGCTCAAGGCTATTATTATTTTAACCTAAATTACATTAACAAGTATATGATAATCCGAGATCTTTGTGCAGAATTCTCCTCAAGCTAGTGCGTGAAATCTTGAGCTGTTGAGATCGACGGCGTGTTGTTGTTCGTGGATTGACTCTCACACTCTCGGCTACAGCAGCCACATTCTCATATGTGCGCACCGTACGAGAACGAGGACCATGAGTGTTGTCCACTAGCATGCCAGTCTCACAACTTTTTGCACAAACTTGCGTCCAGCAGGCGCGGTGGATGATTCATTTCGGCCAAAACTTATTTTCAACAAATGCACTGTTTGGGCTACATAGCACTCACTTTGGAAATAAGTTTGCAATATTTCCCAATGTTATTCACGCGTCAAGCGACTCATTTCATACCGCGGATACTGACTTTCTGTCAAGATTTTGAGCGGAAAAAAAACTGTCAATGGCAAAATAACATATGATTTGAAAAGAAACCAGTAAATGGCCCACCATTTATACTCAATCTAGGAAGAGTAATAATGCATAATTATTATAATATAT
Source organism: Ontholestes murinus (assembly GCA_963969525.1). Lineage (NCBI taxonomy): Eukaryota > Metazoa > Arthropoda > Insecta > Coleoptera > Staphylinidae > Ontholestes > Ontholestes murinus. The sequence continues at coordinate 537,385 of OZ018389.1, read as the reverse complement.
TACTCATTAGTCTTAGACATAACATCTGTAGAAGTTGTATATATAACTTCTAAATCGATTTTACACGGCGTGTTGAAATTAAATTTGAATTTGTCTAAATTAAATATAAAATATTAAAAAAAAATCAGTTTTATTTAAAGATTATTCGAAAAAAAGTGAACAGAAAAAGGTACCAAATGTAAAACGGATATTTCTAATTAATTTTTTTTTTTATCAAGCTACTCTTTCCTACCTTATACAGGTAAAGTACATTTTGTCCATGCATCTGTGGCGGGCGGTGCATTTTAAAATTTAATTAATTTTTTATACTAACACTCTTTTTATAAAGAGAAACTTAAATATAATATAGAACATATTAAATTAAAACGCATCTTTCGTAATTTTCTTTGACATTGAGACAAAAAATAATAATTTTGTTTAATTTCTTGAAAGTTTACATTTACAAAATAATGGTATTACATTAAATTATATTATAATTATAGAACATAATAAAATGATATTTATATTATTTAATTAATTAAGTAACATAATAAAACGATTAAATTATTCCTGGGTTGCTTGAAACCATATGCTCTCAAAATATATGTTTTTAATTATGTTAAAATTAATGTCCTTTTAATTTATAGAAAATAATTTTTATTTTCAATTAAGACAATAGCTAAAATTGTTAATTTTCATCATAATTATTAAATTCGATTATTTTAGAAAAACATATTGGTTTAAAAAATATTATATCGTGCTGATTGGAACGTTAGCGGTTAATTAATTATTCATTTAATTTATAACCCGGCGGTACTGTAGTACACGTGGTGGTTCTTAGTAACGGGTGTCCAACAATTATTGCAGTCCCGGGTGACGTTGGAATCAAAAACGTAGGTCGATTTTTACATGTGCCAAATAAATAAAGTGACATGTTAATTATCAAACATAACCTAAATGTGCATTAAAAATGTCAGTTCATTTATTTGCAACATGTAAGAATCGACTTACGTTTTTTCTTCCAACGCCACCCGGGACTGCAATAATTGTTGGACACCCGTTATATACTAATGCTCGTAAAATTATTTTATAATATTTCTTGAATGACTTTCTCATTCATCACTTAATTAATTGTAATTGTATAATATTTTTATATTCGATAATACCATCACAACACCACAGAAAGAGTTGTCAGCGCTAGAAACATGATGTATGCAGTTTTCATTTGAATAGCTCCCTCGTAAACATGGCATAAAAGCAAAATGTACGATGAGGGGAAAACTTTTACAGCAATTCATTTATGCTTTGATCTGATAGATGAAAGAAATATTAAATAAGCAATAATTATAACTTAGGTTTATCGATTGAAAATAGTAATCTGTTAGTGATTTTGAATCCATCTTATGTAATAAGAAATGCATATAATGAAAATTGTATACAACAATTGTTGGAAAATCAGATCAAGTGATCAGAAAAATTAAAAAATAAATTTTGATAAATATAATTTATCCCATTAGGTACAACAAATATAATACTATGTTATTATTAGCATTCAAAATATTTTTAACTGTGCTTTTATTTATTTAATTCGATTGTACTGATTTAATTTTGGTATATTTATATCAATATACAGTAATTAAGTAATATATAATATAAATTATTTAAACTAAAATATTACAATAAGCAATGTATTGACAAATAAATTCGACTTCATTTAGTTTGTTTAAATTTAAATATTAGAAATAATTTCTACTATTAATGCCAAGTTATCTAGTATTTACAGGGCCACTGTCGAAAATCATTTGGTTATGTAAATCTCCTATTTTTGATCCGATTTGAATAAATACAATATAAAATTAAATAGTTTATAAAAGACTTCAAAATGAACTCAACTGGTATTTTTTTTCTTACATCCAGTTTTTTTTGTTTCACTTAATATAAAAATGTAAAGAATTTTCTCCATACATTAAACCCAAGTCGAGAAATTGAGGAATTTGTGGAATCAAAAATAAAAATGAAGTACCTATAGTAAACAATAAGCAGAGCATATTCAAAATATTAGATATGACCGTGTCAGTCATTGACACAATACTGCAACTATGTTTAATAATTTCACAATTAAAATGAATCACGAAGAATACGTCTACATGACTTAAGCTTATTTTGCAAGCTGAAGTTGTAGTATAAAATTGTTTACATTTTTATATTCAGAAAAAATACGTATATAAATATACAGAGAAATTTTAAGAAAAAAGTTGATTGTCTTTTGTCAAAAATGGATGCAAAATACTATGATGTGCCTTTCTCAGGTCACTTATTTTTTATTAAAGATCGCCATAATAGCTATAATTTTACCTATATTCCCCTTCTAGCAATTTTAACAACACCATTATTGACCCATCCAATACCTGTAAATACCTAAGCGTCCTTTTATATTCCAAACTTACCTTTACACACATGATCAATGAAAACCAAAACTACAACTATAGCTCCACACCTTTGTTTACTAATATTGAAATATCAAGGCATATACAGTAAACGGCCTTTTATAGACTATCTTTACTCAACTCCGTCTTTCTACTCTCTGACACTTCATTGACGCCGAAATATCAGTCCTACGCATCCTTACTAAACTAATACATCCCATAAACCCCCTTATAATCCTTGCAGCGTACCGCCCAAGTAACCGCAATATGTAAACGTATAAATAGCCTAAGTGTCAAAATTGCTAGTCATACACTTTTCAATAAATTCTGCACTTCTCAAAACCCTAATATCTCCCTAAACATAAACATCACTACATTAATTCATCAGCTCGAATGATCCGGACAGTTAAGCCAGACTGCAAATATATCTACTTATTTTCACATAAATTAGAGTTAAGATAGGACAGAAAGGACGATGGCCGAAACGGATTTTAAATTCAGATATCTTTGTTCTAAATGTATTTATGTTTGTCTAAATCAATATTTTATTCTAACTATAATTTTTTTGGTAGACATTAGAGCTGAAATAAGTGAATTTGTTAAAAAAATATATTTGATGATTTTTAATTGCAGACATTGGTCATAACATTTTGAAAATCGACTTTTTTACATTTTCGAATTATAGTTGATTTGAATTCAGAAAAAACATGATATTCATTCAATTTCTGTTAAGAAATTCTAGTAATCAACATAAATATTTTTCCGGTCTCTCTAGAACATGGATGCACAGACCGCGGCCCGCGGGCCGCATGCGGCCCGCCGGTCGAATACCGGTGGCCCGCCGACAGCAAAAATAATACTCTCGTACATTCTAAAAATATTGAATTCTATTCCAGAATAAAACCAAAAAAAATATGTTCGAAAAGTAATTTGAATCTCGCGCGCGCGCTATTACGGTGCGCCGTACGTGCGTCGTCGGTAACAGCGGTCGGTAATGTTCGTGCTGATCTCGGTTAAATTCGTTTGCTTGAAGAAGCGCGGCGGCCGGCGGTGCGATGACGATCGCTCGCGTAGATAGTACACGACTCGAAGCTTCCAGAGTCGGTTTCGAGATTTCTCCAGACAGTTTTCGACTCTATACGCGCGGTATAAAAGCCACGTTTAATCGCCGCTAGGTGTATTAGTGTTCTGTGAGTTTAATAGAGGTTTTGGAAGGCAATAGTTGTACTCCACTAGCCCGCGTCATATATTTTGATCCACATTCAACGTAGATTTCCTGTTGCAGTGTTAACCGTCAAGTGCCGTGTATAATTGTGTTGTGAAATCGTAAGTAAAACTCTATTATTAATAAGTGTTTCCCTACCTATTTAATCAATTATTTTTGATAATTTAAAAAGGATGGGCAATTTAAGTAGGTACTGTAATTGTTTTTAGGTGCTGTATTAATCCTAGCCAGGATTAGAACGCAACATGGACAAGCCAGGACCTAGTAAAAAACGTAAGGTTAAAGATGAAAATCGGCAATTTCAAGAAATTTGGACTGAGAAATACTTTTGTATGGTCGCATAACAAAGTCGTTTGTTTAATTTGCAAGAATTCTGTTGCAATTGCAAAGGAATATAATGTAAAAAGGCACTATGAAACGCAGCATCCTTCTTTTACCAAGTTTACAGGCGAATTAAGAAAGCAAAAAATGTTGTCTTTGAAACGGGAGCTTACGGGTCAGCAAGCTATGTTTAGAAAACCCATTGAAGATTCAGAAACAGCTACAGAAGTTAGTTATGAAATTTCTCGAATGATAGCAAAGCGAAGTCGCCCCTTCAATGATGGGGATTTTGTAAAAGAATGCATAGAAATTGCCGCTAAGAAAATGTGTCCAGAAGCAGCAAAAAAGTTTGAGAAAATTCAACTGAATCGTATGACCATCCAAAGACGAATTATGTCTTTGTCAGGTAATATTGCGGAACAATTAACTGAAAAAACTAAGATCATTGAATTTTTTTCATTAGCACTCGACGAATCCACTGATATTAGTTCCACAGCTCAACTTCTAATATTCATACGAGGTGTTACTCAAGATTTTGAAATCGTAGAAGAGTTATTAGGAATGTGTTCATTGAAAGGTCAAACCAAAGGAGTTGATATACTCAATGTACTTTTGGATGAGCGTTCAAAAACTGATTTGGACTTATCAAAATTATCGGGAGTTGCGACTGACGGTGCTCCTTCGATGATTGGTGTCAATTCCGGGCTAGTTACTTTGCTGAAAAAGCATCTGCAAGAAAAAAACATAAAGGCTGAAGATCTCATGCAGTTTCACTGCATTATACACCAAGAAGCCCTCTGTGCTAAACAAATTGAATTTCAAAATGTCATGAAAGTGGTAGTTTCGACTGTAAATTTCATAAAATCACGAGGACTCAATCACAGGCAATTCAAACAATTCCTTGATGACATCGAAAGCGAATATGGAGATTTACTGTATTATACAGAAGTAAGGTGGCTAAGTCGTGGATTGACACTGGAACGATTTCTAAATTTAATAGAAGAAATAGGAATATTTCTGGCGGAAAAGCAAAGGGATGTCCCGGAACTTAAAAATCCTGATTGGTTGTGTGATTTGGCTTTTTTAGTTGACATTACAAATCATTTGAATGTCTTGAACACACGGCTTCAAGGCAAAAATCAACTGATATCCCAGCTCTACGCTCATGTATCATCCTTTCAATGCAAGCTGACACTTTTCAGATCGCAATTGAATTCTGGAAATTACAATCATTTTCCGAATTATAAGAAAATGGCTGAAAAATTCAACAAAACTGCGATTAATTTCAGTTATGTAGAAAAGCTAGATATTTTGATTCAATCTTTTCAAGACAGATTTTCGGAGTTTAAAAGAGTGAAACCTCTGTTGGACATATTCAGCAATCCTTTCACGATTTCAGTTGAAAATGCGCCAGAGTCAATGCAGTTAGAAATTATCGACATTCAAAACGACGAAGATTTACGCAACAAATTCAACGAAGGAGACTTGCTGAACTTTTACCGCTGCATTGATAAAAATATGTACAAAGAGTTGCGCATAAACGCTCTGAAATGTGCCAGCTTATTTGGTTCTACCTATATATGTGAACAAACTTTTTCAATACTTAATAATAATAAAACCAAAAATAGAAACCGCCTTGCAAATGAAAGTTTGGAAGCAGTTTTACGTGTTGCTACAAGTAAATTTGAGCCAAATATAAAAAAGATTGTAAGCACTATGCAGTGCCACGCTTCAAATTAATAAATTCCTATTTAATTTTAATACATTATTATCAATTATTTATTGTCTTTAATTACCTACACTTCTGGCGGCCCGCCATCAGTTCATGATTTGCCCGAGTGGCCCCTAGTCTTAATAAGTCTGTACATCTCTGCTCTAGAATAATCTGTGACAAAGTACGAAAATATTGACAACGTCAATATTCTAAATAATTTCGTACTTTGTCACACCCTTTAATCCTTTTCAGAAATATTTTCTTAAGAAACACCCGTCCTTTAAATATAAGATCTATATAATAGTATTTTTGATCCTTCAAGTAACTTTTAAAAGAACGTCATCGATTACGGAATACCATTTTCAATTGAAAGAAACGATGATTCGAGTTCCATGAGTCTCTTATTATAAAGTAAAAATAGAAGTAACACGTTTTGAAAAGGAAGGTTAATTTCTTCCATCAAAAACTAGATCCGTCCTATCAGAAAGCAATACTTTCTCACCCCCTTAGAAAAAAAAAATCTAATCTAGATACAACAGATATAAATTTACAACAAATAAAAACACTGTTGTTCCTTATTTAAATAAGTGAAGTAAGGAGAACAGTGTTTTTATTTATTGTAATTATTCACTTCACGTAAACTTAAAAACTACATAGATATAAATTTGTTACGTAATCTATAATTTAAAAAAAATACCATAATAGGCAAATAAATTTATCATCTAATTACTATCAATACATTATAATTCAAGAAAAGTATAAGGTATTGTTTATCAACATTCAAAAATTCGGAACCTCCGTTTTTTCCTTAAAACAATTTTCTCTTAAATACATTGAGTTTTCCTTTAAGAAAAGCGGTTTTAGTAGTTGGAAATCATTTACTACGGGATTCCCTATACATAATGGCAAAAGTAACACGATATTGTTTATGTTAAAGGTAGTCAAAAGTCGAAAAGGATTTATGATACTGTTATATATTCAGAATTTAATGAAAACTCTATTTATATCAAAAATATATATTGATGCGCATCACATAATTCTTATAGTTAAAGTGAAATAATAATTGCATTTTTCGATTTTAAAAGATATATTTACAATTTAAGTTACATTTTACTAAATTATTAAAGAATAAACAATTAATCTGTAAAATATTCAATATCAAAACATTATTATTACTTTATCTGTCTTTTTAATTAACACATTTTTAGAATACATGTTTTAGATAATGAAAACTACATTAAAGTTATGTAATAAATAATTATAGAGAATAATAAAATAAGAATTTCAAAATTATTATTAATTTATGTAAGATGCAGGATTCTGAAAAGGAGCAAAAATATAATGCTACAAATACATCACTAATCTCATAGAAGTAGTTCTCCTTTGATGGTTAAGCTATTTTAAATGACCTTATGTAAGTTAACTATATAATAACAAGTGAAAAATGTGCGAAACTGTGTTTTACTCATATCAACATTTTCACGTACTCAAACAACCAAATTAATATATAATAACTGATATTTTATAAATATTTCACCGTATTAATGTATTTATTTAGAAATAGTAACGTTAATTGTATCTGAATATAATATATTCCGGGCGCATATATAAAGGATTTCCTTTTAATTGAATTCTAACGGAATCCAAGAAGGTGGCAATATAGTTGGGCATATTGTAGACAATATTTTGCATAATGCTCCAACTTTTACTGAAGATTTAATTTATAAAACTTTTTTCAAAAATCGCATTTCAACACACTACACTAATATAATCTTCCTACAATTAACAGTTTTTTGTTGTCAATTTAGTTTTAGCATAAACTTTAAAACATTTTTGTTTACATATTCTAAAAATAATAATTGATGCTAAGTAAGTTATAACGTAAATAATTTAATAACGCTATATATTTACAGAGCGTTTTATAAAAAAGGCATCGAATGTAGTATACAGAAAATGCATGGAATTAATTTAATCTCGTAAAATATTATACATATAATGTAAATAAAAATGCATTGAATACTTACCTTAACCTGTAAGCGGTGATTCCTCTTCTCATCTAAACTCAAACCAGTTCTGCAAATTATCTCCTTTACTGACTTTCTAAAGTTCTTAGACATTACACAGTAAATGATGGGATTCAGGGCGGAATTAGCATGCCCTAGTAATAACATGTACTGCGAATATGTTCCGGTGTCGACATCAGGAGCTATCAATTGGTAATCGATTAGGAGGTTCATTGTATTGTATGGGAGCCAGCATACGGCAAATACTAAGACCAGCATCAATAAAATCCAGGCGACCCTTTTTCGTTCGCGTATTAATCTGTAGCTCTGTAAATAAAAGAAGGATTAATTTAGTTAATTCATACACAGTATTGGCTATCTATCAATATCATAGAAAATTAATCTGACATGCTTTTAAACGTTGAAATAATATGTCTTTGCCAAGACAATTTGTCCATTATAACAAATTAATAATAACAACAATACAAATTTGTTTATTATCACGATGATCACATTGATTGAATTAATATTGTTTTTATTAATGAAACTAACTTAAATTTACGATTAAGGTTTTATAGGACACTTAGACAACTCATAAAAATGTAACTAATTTACCCCTTAAGAAAACTTGACCTACATAACGGACGGGAATGTTTGCGACAAACAAAGATTTTGATAATAAAAGCAGTATTTGAGAGAGAAAAAATGTAACAGAAAAAATATCCCATTTTTTTCTTAATAATAAAAAAGTTATTATCTTATTGCCATTATAATTTTACAATTATTATATAATGAAATTCGTATTTTAGCTTACATAAACACATATAATTGCTCATAATTTAGTATTTCTTTAGAATTAAAAAAAACTTTCTTTATTTATTTTTTAATACAGTGCCCAAATTATTATAATAATGAATTTATATTGTTTTCAATAATATTTGTTTTGATATTCGTTTAATTAAAAAGTGTTATTTTCTTAAATTTATCTAATTATATTTTTAAATGATACTTATTGCCTCTCCTTCGGAGCGATATAAAACTTATGGCTTTATAATAACAGTTTATAAGTTTAAAGTTTATAGTAAAAGTTCTATTCAAATGAGTGGCTTTCGTGACGTCGAATTGAAATCATCCGTCAATGTTTAGAGGTAGTATTTATATTACATTGAATATTCTAGCCAGTTAGGTATTGAACACTCTCGAATGTCTCGATTCATCCCAACAGAAACCTTTTCGTACATTGTGACTTCGAAAGAAGTAATCTACAGTTCGCTCATGCTGTATCACTTAACTGCATATTTTATGTTGCTGTTAGGAAAATAAATAGGATCCCAATTCTAAAATTCCAATTTGTTTTCAATTTCAATCTGTTTCTTCAGATATTTTCAAATCTTCTGTTGTACAACTTTGGATGGTACTTAAAAAATGCATTTTCGAATAACACCTTATTGACTCTAGGATTCATAAAATTAAGAAGCTATGCACTCTTAAATTATTTTTATATTGTTTTACCATAATGGGTAAAAATTTACAGTTCTTGATTTACCTTTGGGGTGGTTTTTTTAATTTTTGAATAATACGTTCTCAACACTTTCTACAACATAATACACCTAACTATTCAATGATTGCATTTAGTAGGGGAACTTCGGCATCGTTGTCGATTAAACAACTTCAACATATGCCCCGACATCTGCTGTTTCGTTCAAATTTTCCTTTATTATTCTCTTATTCCTCTTATCCCGTTGAATTATGGATTAATTAAAATCACAAGAAAGATATAGTTTACGACCTTTTACGGTGTTCGCTTCATTCATGATGTATTTTTTACCTTAATGAGGCTCGAATAATGGTCCAGTAACATCACTTATAAAGCAATGTAATAGAGAAATAAGAGCGGTTCTTTTCAAAAACTTTCTCTAATTTAGAACTACTTAATTGCATGAATTAATTCTTTCTAAAAGTAGGTGATAACCTTCTCTTTTCCAATTGCTTTTGTATACAAGAAAAACCTAAATAGGTTTTTAATACATATTTCAGTTTTTAGACTGCTTTGATCCTTTGTATAATTAAAATATTTGTTTTTCTTCTGAGATCTATCTATTAGGCAATTTTAGTGAAACACACAAAATAGATAATAACTGCATAATCCAAAAAACTATGCAGCTGATATAAAAATTTTAATATCGGCCATTTTCTCGATATTGAAATCTTTTATAACTTGACTGCAATACTCTAAACCTAAATTCTGCACCAATCAAACTGAAATCGTATTAAAACATGCGGTTTTCTAAGATTTTAACCTTTTACAGATACATCACTATATACCAGACAGATTCTCCAGGAATGTCCTTTCAGTATTGTCCCTTAAGTGCCTTTCGCTATTAAGTTCTAAGGATATATAATTGATATAAAACTGGAAGTGTTCAACAATTATTCCATCCATTCCGAGAACAAATTAATCTTCTATATCACTTACTGTAATATGGTATTGAAAAGGTGCGTTTTTTATGATAATATCCTATGATTGATTAATTTTTTTCTTAGCAGTACTGGTAACTAGTAAAAATTGGCACAAATTTTCGTGGATATTTCCCTTTATAAAACAGCGGGTATGCTATATTTGCAGTTTTTGTATTTTATGTATTTTTCTACCCGCCTTTTTGTTTCTGTTTAAAATTTGTAACACTATATTGTCATTTTTGTTTGTTTTGGGTTTTAAATGCTCAAGACAAAGGACAAATTAAAGAGAAAAATAGATACAATAATAAAGGAAGGATTAAAAAGCTACAGAAAACTTTAATATATAGTTAAAGAGAACAATTTAAAGTTATATATGAAGAGCATGCAATATTAAATGATTTAGATATGTTTAAAGTTAAGATTATTAATGTTAATGGTCATTGCCAATATTGAGGAAAAGATTTTCTTTACTTCACTTTCCAAAAAATCACATTTCCTTTCGATACAGATATGCTGAAGACATAATATCATATTTCAGTGGCACAAAACACATTACAATATAACCACAAAATTAAATCCATTCTCGAAAGAAAAAATAACAAACAAAATTAACTTTATATATATACTGTATACTGTGTAATTACGTTAACAGCAAAATTTAATGTGGTATATAAGTAACCTAGTGGCTACAAGAGACAATCTTTTCATAATGATTAATCCATTTCATTGTTAAGAATTTACATATTATTATTGCGTTGTTTCCATTGTATTCTGCTCACTCCACATTTTCATCCGCAATAACACCAGATGTTTTTATGCTTAGGCATCATTATAAATAGCCGTGTAATCCACTCGCACACAACATTATAATTTTAAACTTCATACCGTATTATTCTAAATCATCATCATCTCATAATATTTTATTTCATCATTTTAAGTAATGTAACTATCAAATAAACATAATTATTCATGTCAAGAAAAAATCGTACTTATAAAAATGCTGGAAGCAACTCGAAAATATAATTGGCTCAATCAGTCACAGTCGGATTTCTAAAGAAGTCCTGAGGGAATATTAGCAATTTGTTTGTTTCTACAATGTATCAGAGACCAGTAATCTTCTCTGTCTCTTCAGCACCGAAGGAATCCTCCAGACATCGAGGATTCAGCTCCAAAGGCAGCAGCACGCAGAAGGCATCAGCAGCGCCATAACAATCCCTGGACGAATACCAAGGACGATGGACAGTGTAATTATTTTTGGGTAACCGTATAATTTAGAGGCTCATTTTTTTCTTACTCTCGAATAATTTATGTCTACCGATAGTTCAAATTCTGATTCCGACTTTTCCTCTTTAAACTTAAATTCTCCAAATAATCATATTCACCAATCGGTTTTCTTATTAAGGAATTAATTGACAGATTAGATAAATTAAATTTAAATATTGCTAACATCGATTACCAATTATTAAAATTGAACGTACAAACTGTTCCTGTATTTAATGGAGATAGATAGTGCTTTAACCGAAATATTTATAACACGATGTGAGGCCGTGTTAACTGCGTTTAGGCCCTTAAACAGTGAACAAATTATTACATACTTAATTAACGCTATTATTGGAAAATTAAGAAATAGGGCATTGATTACTTTGGATTGCGAATTAAATTCTTGGCCAGAAATTAGAAACCATCTTTTCCAAAGGTTCGGCGAATTGTGATTTTACTTCAAAAAATAAAAATTATCTAGATTTTGGAGAAATATTGAAAATTTTCAGGAGTAAACTTTGCATTTAGCAGTTACGATGAGCTCGCGTTAAAAACATATCTTGGAAGTTTACGTGGGAACATGCAAAGGATTATTAGATTACGCAATTCGGCTACTTTAGAAGAAGCTATTGTTTATGTGATAAAAGGAATTAACTTCCAAAATACAGTAGACGGACACAAAATATTAGGCACCATTTTCAAACGTCTAACTAAATTTTTGAAAGAAAAAATTTTAATTCACAATATACGAAAATCACTTTAATTTTTGCCATCAGAATCCGCATTAACTTTTAAATAACCGGCAAGTATTCGGTAGACCGTCAAATTATCAATTTAATAATAATAATAATAAGATACCTTTAAATAATTACTCATGTTTTCAAATAAAAGACGAAGAAATGAAAATTAGTAGTAACATATATTTATTGACAAATTTTTGTACATATTTACATTGAAATAATGAATAATGAATGAGGAGTTAATGTATTAATTTGTCAAAAGGCTATCGACCAGAGGTTTTTCTGCCTTGTGCTGTCCAGTCATATGACGTCAGTCGTTATTGCGTAAAAGGATGAAATGATGAAATGAAATCAAATATGGTTGAATTGGAATTTTTAAATTTAGGGTTTCTGGGAAGACAATATTTGGATAAGATATGGAAGTTGAAAGGATTTTTGGAGAATTTTTCTGATAGGAATCGAAGGCGTTCTAGGATAGGGATAACTAAAGTGGTATCATAAAGGAGCTGATTAGATGGATTGTGCAAAGGATTAAGAGGATGTCGGAGTTTGGTTAGGGTATGGAGGGATGCTCGCTCGCTAACTTCAATATTACGGGAGGTTGGATTGCTGGGATTGGAATAGAGGGCACAACCATGGTCATGAAGTGGACGGCAGATCATTTTGTATATTTTAACAGCTGTTTTTGTGTTAATACCACTGTTTTTATAAGTTAAACTTCTAAAGCATTTTGCTCTAGAAGTAATTTTTCCTTTCATTATGGCTGTATGTTTTTTAAAATTGATTTCTTGATCTATAGTTATACCCAAGTACTTAACGGAAGCTGTGGGAGGGATCATGGTTTGAGAAATATGGACTTTGTAAGGTGAGTTATTGGTGCGATGATAAGGAATTAGGAGCTGGAATTTGTGGGGATTGATTTTAATGCGAATGAAAATTATTTTCGTATAAATAATAATTTCTAATAAAGTCACAATTATAATTTTAATCGTAATCAGTCAGTAGTTTTAATCAGCAATCACAACCACCTCAATTACCGACGCCGTTGTCAACTTCCACAACATATACAAATAATAGACCAAGGCTATTAAATTTACACGGAAAGGAGCCGTTAAGGAATGTTTGCGAAAATAAAACAAGAGAATTTTTTTAATCGAAAATGTCTCGGCAATGCAATAAACTTTTTAGGAATAATAAAAAATAGTAGTCGTTTACCATTTATAGTAGACCCTGAAACTAATGTTAAAATTTTAATGAACTCCGAAGGTACCCGATCTTTTACTTCATGCGATTTGAATAAATATAGAATAAAAGACGTCAAACATCTAAGTAGAAATATAGGATTTTTATTAATAATTATACTATTAAGGATCAAAATATATTTATTTAAGTTAAATCAGCTAAAACATGGGAACGATAAGAAGAAAAATAAACATAAATTCAAATTTTAGAAAATAAAAATAGAAGTCAAGGAAATTATTACAAAATTCCACCAACAATTGGTATCATTGTCCCCTCTCTTCACTTGAAGCAGCACTATGGCTGCCAGCCCCACTGTTGCCATAACCATTGCACCAAAACCCTGCTTGGAGCCATACATTTTATAAGTGATTAAGTTTTACTTACTCCCCATTAAATATTTCACTGTTACCCAATAATTTTATAATGGTGTCGTTAAAAATAAATAAATTGTGTTAAGTTTTATTTCATTGAAACTACCTTTCTGTATAATTCAATGCCTGTCGTGGTATTAGCCAAAGGAGTAGCTGTTTCAAAAGGTAGTTTATTAGTTATTAAGTTATTTAAACTGATAAATTCGTTATTACCAATATGATATTTAAGAAGGAATAATAAACTATTAAATAATTATAATATATAAATGATTATTATTATTTAAGAAATGTTAATAATATTTCAAATAAATAATGGAAATATATGAAATATCATACTCTATGAACATGGGTGGATGAAATTTATAAATAATATAACTAAAGTAAGAAATGTGAAATTTCAGCAGTTATTTAGTTCTACATAAATAATTATATATATATATATATATATATATATATATATATATATATATATATATATATATAAATAAACGGTAACGGACGTAGTACAATATCAATTCTTCGAGGTTAACGGGTGAAAAAGTCCAATGTAGTGTGATAGAGTGTAGGGAGCAAAGAATACACGATGGTGGTTGTGCTCTAGTCCACTATATTGTTATATATCCACAAGCTGACGATTCGCATAAAACATTTATGCATCCTCAGAGCCTAAAAGTAACCGTTATAAGAGGTCTGATAATGTAATTAAAATTTAAAATGTTAAGAATAAAAACAATTTTAACACTAAAAGTTACAATTTAAAATAATTATAAACAAAAGACTAAACGAATGTGAGACTTACAAGTAAACAATTATAAGTGTGTCCTACATCATATGATGGTGTAGGGGTAAGTTGTGTCTTGGTTAATTATTCATATGTACAAATTTTGCCCATTATTTTTTGTTTCTCGTGAGTCCTTTTGTTTCTGTCCATGTTTTCCCTCGTTTTTCCAGAATCTTCTCTATGGCCTTATCCCAGGTCTATCGTGGTCTTCCTCTGTTTGTTTCCTACTCTTGCTTGCCATATTTGCTTCACAGGCTTTGTGCTTCCCATTCGTTGTATATGTCCCCACTAACTAAGCTGTCTCCTTTCTATAAATTCGTCCAGCGGTTCTATTTCCAAGTCCTTTCTAAATTCGGTGTTTCTCATTCTGTCCATCTATGTGACTCCTATGCGAGATATTTCCTTCTTGTTAATAAACGTCTTATTCATTGCGTAGTATAGTTTAATAGTTTTTTATATTATGCTGTTCAATTCTGTTTCCTGTTATTCTGTTATTTCTTGTTATTTCTACTCCTAAATATCTAAAAGTATCTACTTGTTCTATGTATGTGTACTCTATCTTTATATTCAAATCTATTTGTTCTCCTATAATCATTACCTTTATCTTTGTTTTATCTATCTTCATTCCAGATTTCTTCAGTGTTTCATTCTATATATTTAAGCTTTCTTGAAGTTCTCTCTCCCCACCATTTATTATATTTATTTTATTTATTTTTAATATTTCGTCTATGTATATTCTATATAAGAATAATGTTGGGCTCAATCCTCCTCCTTATTTTAATCCTTCGTTTGTTCTAAAAGCTTCTGAATATTGGTTGTTTCTTATTACTACGTTAGTATTTGTATTGTATATTTCTTTCATTATGTTAATTAATTTGTTGTTAAGTCCATAGTTCTTCTCTTTTCACCGTATCAAATGATTTTCCATATCGATGAATCCGAGGTACACATTTTTCTTCTGTTGTTTCCACCTCGTCATTATTTCCTTTTCCTCTGTTGGTAGTTTCCCTTCTGTGTTTATTACCTGGTTTGTTTTATATTTGTTTGTCTCTCTACAAGATTTAAGTAATTTATAAAAAAGTTTTTGATTTCCTCTACTATCTTTTTCCATTTTCTCTCCAAATTCTTTCCATGTTTTTCACTTTTCCTTTATTATTAGTTCCTTTACGTGTTTTCTGCGTAAGGTAGTTTTGTCATTTTCTCGCAGGGGTGGTTGACGTGCACCGCCATTTGGGAGTAGCGACCCCACGTACCCGAGCCGTTCACTGCACACACACGCACATCTCTCTCACACACACACACACACACACCCACTCACCCACTCATCACACACATACAAACATCAACGACGCAGACCGACACCCTACATCCTGTGAAGTAATGCCAGACGGCGGTTCCGTGGGGTGGCAGGGCGACTTAAGGAGGTGGTTTTTAGTGGGTATACCAGTTCTGGGGAGTCCCCCACAAAGATTTTCGACCTCCCAGCCACAAAAAAGGTAGTTTGCCATGCCGTTTTTACTTTCCCTATATACGTAGTATATATAGGGGGAGTATTGTTTTCGAGATTTTTTTTTGAATTTTTTTTTTGCGGAAATATCCGTTTTGGGGTCTTCTGATCCCATTACACTAATTTCTAGAAAAAAAAGTGTGTCTGTGTGTATGTGTGTGTCTGTCGGTGGGTGCTGTATCTGTTTTATCGTTAAAAACTGGAACTGAAGTGGATGTTTACTCGAGACATTTTTTGATCTTTAAATAAAAATTTAAATTTTTGCCAATTTTTAATGCATGAAATTATATGAAATTTATATAACAATTAATTGTAGAGAATTCAAAAGTAAACAAATTATTAAGAATAGTCTTTTTGCGTAAACCTCATAGTTTTCGAGAAAAATATAGGGAAAGTACTATGATGGCTACATCACCATTTTCTTTACTTTTATCTCTTAATTTCCTCTATCCGCCAAGCAGTTTGTTTTGTATTTTTATTTTTTTTTTGTCCACCCACATACTGTTTTTGCAGTGTCTAGTATATCATTCTTAAATATATTCCATATCTCTTCTATATTTCCATTTCTGTAGTTTTCCTCGTTGATTTCTTGTGTATTCTTTATTGCTTCGGTGTATTTCTTGCTTTCGTTTCGTTTCTCCGTATATATGCTTTTATGTATTCAAACGGTCTGTTTTCTTCCAGGTATTTGTGTGATTCTCTGTTTCTTTGGAGTTTTCATCTTTGTCACTACCAGGTAGTGGTCACTCGAAATTTCTGGCCCTCTTCTCACTATTGTGTCTATTACTGCATTTCTATTGTTCTCTTCCACTAATATATAATCTATAATTGATCTTTGTTTTATGCTCTTCACCTCTCTTCTGAATTTGTGTATCTCTCTGCGTTCAAAAAATATATTTGTAATGATCATGTTCTGTGTTATACAAAAATCTAATAGTCTTTTGCCATTGTTATTTCTCATGTTTTCTCCATATACTCCTATTACTTTGTTGTACATTTTGTCTTGTTTACCTACTCTGCCAGTAAAGTCTCCTACTACGTATAAATCTCCTTTTGTTCTTTCCGATGATGCTGTTAGTTCGTTCCAAAATATGTCTTTGTTTTCTGTTGTATCATCGTCGTTTGGGCCATAAGCAATTATTATTGTTCTTCGATTATTGTCAACATCTTTTAGGCCTACTGTAAGCGTTCTCCCTGACCATGCCTTCCACTCCTCTATTTCTTTCTCTAAGTTCTTGTGTATGATGCATGCTACTCCGGTTGCTGCTCTCTCGTTCTCTTCCATACCACTATAGTCCATCCGTTAGATCTTTCGTCCTACGTCACAAACTATCGCTTCAAAAAACGACGAAATTTTTACAGTGCGTTCTTTTTCTAACGCATTTGGTTTACTTTATCAGACTCAATGTTTTTATGTCGTTTCTCGAAGCGATATTTTGTGACGTAGGACGGAAGATCCAACGGATGGACTCTATATATCAGCAGCTTCCCATTTTCCGTCCTTATAATTCCTTTCCCTTTCTTCTTTGTTTCTGTAATTCTCAACAAATCTACTTTGTTTTGATCAAATTCTTTCTCTAGTTCCAATTATTTTCCTTGTATGTTTCTTATATTCCATGTCCCTAGTTTTCATTGTTGTTTCTCCTTATCTTTATTGACATTATCCATATTCATGCCCGGTTTGTTATCTGTGGTTGTCATTTGCTCTGATTTTTTGCTTAGTTTTTTTGTTCCTTTTTTGTGACTTCGACTACCTCCACTCCTTTTTCCCTTTGTTCCCTGTGTACTCTATTCCATTAATTAGTATTTTTCTAGCCCATTTTTACTTCATTTCCTTTCTCTTTTTCTTCCTTCGCTATGCTTCTGATTTCCCTTTTCACTGTTCTTTCCCCCAGTGTTAAGTCATTTTCTATGTAAATTTTAGTATGCTTTATATTACTCTTAGCTTTCATGATTTGTTGCTTCATTTCCCACAATTTTACTTCTGCTAGTACCATATTTTGGTTTAGATGATTATTTCTTTTGTATGCACTTTTTATTTTTATTTCTACCTTTTGTTCTTTTGTTAGAAACTCTTCCATCTCTTCTCTCACATTTTCTCCTTTATTGTTTAGCCCTTCTATTATGATATTCTTTCTCTTCTTTTCTTTTTCTACATTTTCCACTCGTTCCTCTAATCCTTGTATTTTTGTTATCATTAGTTGTTTTTCATCTTCCCACTTTTCTTCTTTCTCATTTGCTTCTCTCCTTATTTCGTATTTTAGTTCTTTTAGTTCTTCACTGTTTTTCTTTATCTCTTCATTGGTCATTTTAAGCTCTTCATTGTTTTTCTTTACTTCCCGCATTAAATCTTTCATCATTCTTGTCAATTCTTCAATCGTTTCTTTGTTTTCGCGTTGACATGTACTTTCTCAATAATTATTCAATAAGTAATAATAATATTTAATAATTTAAGTAGAACTTCAATATTAATTATTATAAATAATATAGAGAAATTATAATTATGTCATTATTTTTGAAAATTAACTCATATAAATAATTAGACAAACAAAAAGCTTTTGACTCAGTCTGGCATCGGAATCTTTTGTTGAGTTGCATTTGCTCCTTAAATATTCCATTCCACCTTCTTAGCCTAATTGACAACTACCTATCCAACAGACTCCTACAAGTTAAGATCCACAATACACTATCACATGCTTCTGCAGACCAACAAGGTGTCCCTCAAGGCTCTCATATATCACTAATTCTTTACAATATCTTTGTTCGTGATATTTATAACCCTGGTCCATATTATCTATCGCCTTTAGCTTACCCGCTTTTGTGCGCAGATGGCACAGCCTTGCTAATACATGCCCCACATTAGACAAGGCACTCACAAACCTACAAGGGCTGATCGATACCATACAACTATGGTTCTTAAAAAGTGAAGAGTAAAAATCAACCCCCATAAATTCTACCTTATAGTTTCTTTTCGTCGTTCACATAATTCACCATTCAAAATAATTATTAACAACCATTCCATTTCACCATATTCTTCTTGCAAATATATTTGACCCCAAACAAACATTTAAAACAAATTCCCAAAACTTCCGTGTCAAGAATAGAGCATGGCATTTCAAAAGCCTCACTTACATAAATCAGGTCACAACAAAAAAAAAAACAGCAGTGAATATTTACAAAATCATATGCCGACCTCTTCTTGAATATGCCGCTATCCTTTTCCATAACACTAACAAAAATTAGACTCCCCTCAATCCCGTGCATAAGTCATCTAATACCCTTCTAAACAATTAACTAACTCAATTCTCATAGGTGAACGCCTTATATTCTTCGTCCAACCCACACAACCTAGAGATCCTCTACCATATGTGTATCCCCCGCAATTCCCTTACAACACATTGATTTAAACACCCCGAAATCACCATCTAACAATTCATGTCCTCATTTCACAACGATATTAGCAATCATGTCATTTATGTGACAGATAATATTAGGCTGAAAGACCGCGGGTCCTTATCTCTTGAATAGAAAACAAGAAGCGAGTGTCTTACATCAGAATTTATTTTATTTGTAAATATAATACATGTAAATTTTATTTTTTCCAAATAAAGACGTTTAGTAGAAGTAATAATAACTACAATATTAATATTTGTAACTAAGCTAAACTAACATTTAAAATAGTAACTAATTTTTAACAAGTAACATATAAATAGCAAAATTATTTTGATTCATTTTAAAACCAAATTTTAATCGATGTCTGAAATAAAGTGTGAAGAAAGGATACAACTATATTGTTTATATTTAAATTAAATGTTTAACATTTTTTTAATGTAAAGTTAATAATTTTTATATATGCAAATATATCTATTTATTAGATTCGTCTATCGATTAGGATAAATATTTATTCTAGATTAATTTATTTTTATAATCAAGAGGTTAAAAAAGATAACTTAAATATATAACTGATATTCAAGATGTAATGCAACTTCTAATTAAAAAAAATAAATAAATTATGAAACATGACAATATATTAATAGTTAATATATAAATAATACGCATTAATTACATATAAGTTTTATTTAAGCTATTAAGATAATTAACTTTAAGCGAACAGAACAACTTTGTTTAGTCTCGACGATTTTTGTTTTGAGTATTCTTTCATTTTCTTTAACATTGATAAAGTTCATTCACTTAACACAAATTATATCTAATGGGCACTGAATATAACAGTATGATTTTACTAGAATTATCTATTGTAATTAATAATGAATAATAATTTATATAAATACAACAACCTTACTTAAGTTTTGACTTTTGCTAGTCATTATCAACTTAAAAGACACAATAAGTGTTTCATTCAGTGCCTATATTATGGATTACTATGTAGTAACATTTATAACCATCATAATGATTAATTATATATAAATATTCCGTTCTTTAGGTTATAGGCTAAGAGTAAAGCGACTCTTGAGCTTTAGATATGAGATATGTTCTTCTTTTGAGAATTATATGTACTATAATTTATCATCATAAATAACTATATTAATAAAATTTGTTTAATGTTTTTAATAATATAGTTAGTATATAAATTTAGAATATAGTTTTAATAATTTAATATTCAAATTTAATGGCTATTATTTTCTTAAAATAATAATAATTTTACATTATAAACGCTGCACTGTAAATTAATTTGTAATTAAAATAATAACTCTCTAAAAATAAAGGTAGAAAATAATGAAGAAAATAACATGCAATACTCCATTCAATTTATTAAGTTCAGCTCTTTACGGTATCAGGTTGTATAAATCCAAATAAATTGGAGTTTCCGATCGTTGGATTTAAAAGCGTGAAATGATAAAATCAGTGCTAGTATTCTGAAAAGAACTTAATGTATAAAATCAATCACCTGATCCTGTAAACGTAAAAAGGTAGGGTAAAATATTATTTTGATCACAATTTATTTAATCTTAAGTAAAATAAGTTTAATCCATAATTAACATTATATCATTCGGTTTATAAACATTAAACGGTTGCGATGTTATTGTAATATTTTAAAATTAAACTGCGTAAATATTTTACTGGCGTTTACATCTTGAGTTCTCGCAAATCCTAAACGTGATACGGCGTAAACATAATTTACGAAATTTAATTAGAAAACGAACAATTAATTATGCACAAACAATTTGATTAATACATTTTACTTGTAAATTACGTGCTAAACTGTTATATTGTTACAGTTATAAATATTAATGCGTAAGTAGTAATAACAAACATCTTTATATATTAGCAGAATAATACTTGTTAATGTAAATTGATGTGCTTCAAACAACATTTTACTTCTGACCAACGGCTATCGACCAACGGTCTTTCGATCTAGATTTAAATGTGTTGCACAGTCGTGTTGGCTAATATCTATTTTAGAATTTTTCAGAGGTTTGTGAGGGATACACATTTGGATGCTGGTTTCATGATTATATTGATTCTTTTCGCATTTATTTTAAGGACGTAAATAGTATTTATATCCATTCACTGAATAAATAAGATAAACTACATCATTAAATGAAAGTTTAAGTTTTTTTCTCTTTCACCAGATTTATTGATTATAAACGTACATTTCTGTCAAGAAAAATCTCTCATTTAATAAATACTATATTATTCCAAATTGTCCAAATGATATTACTTATTTATTATATCCCACATATAATTTAGCTAAATTAACTTAATATTATATAATTAAAAACATAGTATATTTAATATACAATTTAATATAATTACTACTTGTAGGATACCGTTTTTTATCATACTATCGTTGTATTAAAAGAAAGCATTTATGGAACTAGTCTTTATTTTTAAAAGGCCCGGAGCAACGCTAATCATCCACTTCCTCTCGTCGCCACATTTAATTCGATGGAGGCGGTATGAAGAGAATTAAAGGAGATGAGAAAAGAGATGAAGGAGAGATTTGAACAAAATAAGGAACAGAATGAAAAGTTGAGAAGAGAGGTAGAATCAGTCAACATGGGGCTTGTTCAAATCAAGATAGAAATGAAAAGAAGGGAGGAGGAGTGGGAATTGGAAAAGAGAGATATGCGCAGCAAGATAATAGAGTTAGAAGAAAAAGAAGAGAAGAGACGCAATAATATTATGCTAAGAAATGTTGTAATTAAAGGAGAGAATTTACCTAAAGCTGTCAAAGAAGTAATGAAAGAGAAGCTAGAGATAGATGTCGAGGTGGAAGATGCCTTTGAAATGAAAAAAAGGAATAATATTAGCCAGGATGAAGGATTTTGTGAATAAGGTTAAGGTAATGAAAAATACAAACAAGCTTAGAGGTACGGATGTATATATTGAAAATGATTTGACGGTAAAAGAAAGGAATATGCAGTCGGAACTAAGAAAAGTAGCCAGAGAAGAGAGAGGAAGAGGAAAGTTAGTGAAGGTCGGATATGGTAAATTAGTTATTAATAACAAGGGTCTATTATGGAATGAGGTGAAAGAACAATATAAAGAAATAATTGCAAAAAAGTAAGAACAAAAAAGTTTGGAGAAGACAAGGGGTTTTTAGAACTGGGGTTCTGGAACGTGGCGGGGATAAAATCAAAATGCAGGGGGGAGAAGTGGCAAAAGGATTTTGAAGTGTGGGTAACAGGACAAGATATAGTAGGCGTAGTGGAAACGTGGCTGGTAGAAGAGGAGTGGGAGGGAGTGAAGGAAAAGCTACCAGCGGGGTTAAAATGGGAAATAAGAGGGGCAACTAAGGAGGCAATTAGAGGAAGAGTATTATCTTGGGAACAAAAGAGGGGCTGCAGGATGGAGATATGGAATATAGGAAGGAGGTAGAAGGGGTGGTATGGATAAAACGCAAGCAGGGAAGAACACATCTAAAAATTGGAACAGTGAACGTGAATAACAACTGGGAAGAAGTGAGAAAAGAAATAGAGGATGAGGCGAGCAGAGAAAATAGAGATATAGTGAGTTTAGATTTTAATGCAAGGATCGGAGAGAGATGTGGGGGAGTAAATAATCAAGGTGAACTAATACGGAGAAGATCACATGACAGGCTGGTTAATAATGAAGGAAGAATCTTTGGAGACTGGATTTTGGAGGAAGGGTGGGAGGTATTAAATGGATGCACTGATGGGGATTGGGAGAAAAAAATGACAGTACTGGGACAACAAGGATCATCAGTTATTGATTATATATTAGTAAAGGGAATAGAAAGAGGAAACATCAGAAGAATGGAGGTAGAGGAGGTATTGGGGTCAGACAACTGGCCGTTAGCTGCAGATATGTGGATGGGGGGTATGAAAGAAATGCGCAGAAACAAGACGGCTGGAAGATAGCGGATGGTAAAAGGGCATTGGAGAATATGAGACTCCAACTGGAAAGATTGAATGGGGAGATATTGAGACCATGAAAGAGATGGAAGAAGCCATAGCCAATTGTGGGTACAGAGTGAGAAGGGGAAGTAGAGGACAGCACCCATGGTTTGATGAAGATTGTGCTGAGGCGAAAAGAGAACTAAGAAAAGCGGTCAAAGACTGGAGAGTTGGTTGGGGTGAAGAAAAATTGGTGACACAGAAAAGAACGAAGTATAGAAAGATCTGTGAAGAGAAGAAGCTGCAATCAATTAAACAAGTAGAAATGGAGATGAGAAGGTGTCGAAATGAGAAAGAACTATGGACGATCTTAAAGCGAGGAGGCGAAACGAGAAAGCAAGAGATCTTATTAACAGAGTGGATAGGACACTGTGAGACGATGTGTGGGGAGCCGGCAGGAGTTGGGGAGTATCAACACATGGATGAGGTGGAGTTGTTTACGGAGGGAGAGGTAGAAAGGGCCTTCGAGGAAATCAAAAGCGGCAGGGCACTGGGACTGGATGGGCTGAAGGGCGAAATGTGGAAGATAGTGGGAGAAGAAGGAAGAAAACAGTTCGGGGCCTTGTTAAACAGGATGTGGAATTGCCAGAGTCATGGCGAGTAGGGGTAATGTGCCCGGTACATAAAAGTGGGAGCAAAAAGGAGATCGGAAACTATAGGGGAATAACAATTATGTGTACCGGGTACTAGATAGCTACGACGGTAGTGAAGAACCGGCTAGAAGAAGAGGTGGAGGAGAAGGGTATACTGTCGGAAACTCAGGGCGGGTTTAGGAAGGGGAGGGGAACTCGAGATCAAATCTTTACGCTTGCAAGAGTGGTTGAGAGGATGTTAGAGAACAAAAAGAGTGTGTATGCGGTGTTTGTTGACTTGAAAGCGGCGTATGACTCTGTGCCAAGAGCAAAGTTGGTGGAGTGCCTGAAGAGGAGAGGTGTGAGTAGTGTGACAGTAGAATGGGTGATATATATATATACAACGTGTCCACTTAAGTATGCAACAAATGGGAAACTTTTTTATTATTAATTTCTCAGGAAATTTTATTCTTTATAAAAGTTGGTGCTTGATCTTAAACATACAAAAAAGACAAAACAAATGACATTCGACGCTATATTAGCAAGATATTAAAAAAAAATTATAACTTTTGTACTTTTTAAGCGAATTTTATCAAATATTCTTAGTTTTGACGTATCTGTCATTAATATTTATTATTAACAAATAATTAATGAATTATTTAATAAAAGTTGTTGTCTCCTAAATTATGGCAGAGCGATTAACTTTACAAGACATAGCAGAGTTGGTGCTGATATTTTTAACGACCGGTACCCCTCAAAAGAGAATCAGTTACTTACAAGTGTCAAGAATTTTAAAGCAATTTAAAAGGTCCGGAAAATTTGAATTGCATTTTAAAAAAGAACGTACTAAACCAGTGAGAAATGTGGAGAATTCGCTGGATATCTTGTAAAGCGTAGTTGAAAATCCTTAAATATCTGTTAAAAAAGGCACTAGAAGTTTAGGATTGGGAAAATCATCAGTACATAAGGTACTAACGGCGAAAAAGTTTAAAGCATTTAAACCAAGATATGTTGAAACTTTGCAAGAACATGATTACGATAATTGTTCTGAACTTTGTTTCAAGGTACAAGGTGAAATAGAAATTGATAGTACATTTACTAAGAAGATCCTGTTTACGGATGAAGCTACATTTACTACAAATGGTGTAGTTTCATCACAAAACTGTCGTTGGTGGTCAACAAATCAAATCAAGCATTCTGAATTATCTGCAAAAAACAATATTCTCGAAAAATAAATGTTTGGTGTGAAATATTACAGAGCCCTACATATTTCAGCAGAGTTTAAATTCAGAAAAATATTTAGAATTTTTAAATATGAAATTGTAAAATGAATTTGACATGTTACCATTGACAACAAGAAATTCTGTTTGGTTTATGCAGGATGCATATAGTGCTCGTGTCGAAGTTGAATATTTAATGAGAAATGGATTGGAAGACATTCAAGATTTCCATGGCCTGCTCGCTCACCCGATCTAAATCCACTTGATTATTTTTTACGGGGGTTGTTAAAAAACAAAAAAGTTTATTCCGAAAAGCCTTTTTCGAAATTTAGAGGATTTGGAAAGTAAAATTAGAAATGGTATAAATAATCATCCCAATATTCTTGAAAATGTAATCAGAGATTTTAACAGAAGAACAAAAAACCGTATGTCATTTGTTTTGACATTGTTTTTGTATGTTTAAGATCAAGCACCAACTTTTATAAAGAATAAAATTTTCTGAGAAATTAATAATAAAAAAGTTTCCTATTTGTTGCATACTTACGTGGACACGTTGTATATAGGGTTATTCACGCTATATGGCACGGAATATTGAGGCCAAAATACGTGACTTTCAAAAAGTTTCACTTAGGGGTTATATGGGGGTCTATTAAGGCTACTTTTTAAAATTACTTTCATAATATACAGGGTGTCCCAAAAACCCTAAAAGTAACAAAGTTGTGTTTTTTTTTAATGAGACACCCTGTATTTTATTGCATTTTTGGATCCTTCGATAAAAATAAGTATGTGTTTTAATGAGGTTTTTATTACATAAACCTTAAGGTTTTTGAAATAATTTGAATTTTGTAAAAATTTAACCTAATTTTCATGTTTCAAATACTTAAAAAATTATTAAGTTATGCAAACCAAATTTACACTGAAATGTAACAATAGATCATATTTTATTTTCCAAGTATAATAAACTTGACATCTTATGCCGGGTGTAAAAAAATTGGAATTAAACAAATGAGAACTTTAAATGGCTATAACTTCATTTATTTAAATGGAACGCTATATTTATTAATTTAACAGCAAATGCACGAATTACCTATCGAATGGTATTTATATCTTAAGTGTTAAGTCTTCTCGTTTTTACAGAAAACGCCAAAATATTGTTTATTGCACCGTTTTAGTACTTTTTAAGTAAACATTTTAATGTATCTAGTTTTCTATGGTATTTAAAAACTTCAGATAATTAATTTAGTCTGTCACTTTAGTTTAAAAAGCCTGTCTTTTGTTATAGTTGTCTTATTTTGCATTTTTGTGTTAGATCGTTAGTAATCGTTATTGTTTGAACATCGCTGTTGTATTTTTTGGTAAAAAATGAAGATTTACTCAAAAGAAGGGGGTATTGGCATTATTTTTATGCTTGGAGAATGCCATCAAAATTGTTTATTGGCTTGTCGAGTTTATACTTCAAGGTTTCCCGAAAGAAATCACCCTAAGCCAGCCATTTTTTAGAGACTATTAAACCAGTTTAAAGAAATTGGAAGTGTCAGTTATAAAAAATTTTCATTTTTTACTGTTAAATACAACAACGATGTTCAAACAATAACGATTACTAACGATCTAACACAAAAACGCAAAATAACACAACTATAACAAAAGACAGGCTTTTTAAACTAAAGTAACAGACTAAATTAAGTATTTTACGTTTTTAAATACGATGGAAAACTAGATACATTAAAATTTTTACTTAAAAAGTACTAAAACGGTGCAATAAACAATATTTTGGCGTTTTCTGTAAAAACGAGAAAACTTAAGGCTTAAGATATAAATACCATAAGATATGTAATTAAAAAGTGCATTTGCTGACAAATTAAAAAATATGGCATCCCATTTAAATAATTGAAGTTATAGCCATTTAAAGTTCTCATTTGTTTAATTCCAATTTTTTTACACCCGGCATAAGATGTCAAGTTTATTATACTTGGAAAATAAAATATGATCTATTGTTATATTTCAGTGTAAATTTGGTATGCATAACTTAATTACTTTTTAAGTATTTGAAACATGAAAATTAGGTTAAATTTTTACAAAATTCAAATTATTTCAAAAACCTTAAGGTTTAGGTAATAAAAACCTTATTAAAACTCACACTTGTTTTGATCGTTTTTTTGGGACACCCTGTATATTATGAAAGTAATTTTAAAAAGTAGCCTTAATAGACCCCCATATAACCCCAAAGTGAAACTTTTTGAAAGTCGCGTATTTTGGCCACAATAATCCGTGCCGTATAGCGTGAATAACCCTGTATATATATATATACCGTGTGTCCCGTTTGAAGACGCATCATAGGGAATTCCCATGTAAAATTTTCAATTGCAGTTTGTATCTCTATTATTAAACGAAAATTATCAAAATAAAATTAGAATGATTCCTTTATCTACTAAGATTATTTTAGAGGTATTATTTTTGTTTCATCTTTAGTTTTAATCGAAATATAGCTTAAAAAGTGTGAAGAAATAAAATCCTCAAAATCGTAGTTGCTATGAAATGTCAGTGTTTGTCATCTAAATTGATTAAGCCACAAACAAATAATTCAATTCAAAATAAGTGCTTACACCACAAAAGAAAAAGTATAAATTTTGAAGCCTGTCCAGTACCGTATCAATCAACAATTATTAGAATTGATCAGAAATTTGAGGATAATGGTTGAGTAAACTATGAATATATTCTTAGGAATAAAGGGAGGAAATCTGAAGAAACTGTAACAAATGTGTTGCAAGGATAACAGTACGTCTAACATCAAGTGTAAGCTTATAGTTACCGACCCTATAAAAACCAAAATCATAAAGAACTGAGCAGTGGATCCTGATTCAAGATCTAAATTTTGTTAAATTATTATGGAAAAGTGTAACGAGTATAAGAGATTTCCAAATAGTGTGTGTTTTACAGATGAATGTAAAACATTCTTCATATTGTAACATCAAGAAGTGAATATCCACAAAAATTCAATGTGTGGGCATGCACTTTAAAAATAGCGTTGTTAGTTTTATTTTTATTGCAAGCAAATTAAAGTATTTATCGGTTTCACTTTATGTTTTTTTTACATAAGCATTCTTTCTAAATTTGGAATAGTATAATAATTATAATTTAACTGGATACGGTTAAAAATGAAAAACAGTTTTATTCTGTTTCGGGCAATTGTACCTCTGAGTTAACTCGTTTCAACAAGAATAATGAATTTGTGCCTTTGAACTCGCACTAAACTTTTCCTTCTGTATTGTAAGCACTCATTTTAAATTTAATTATTTATTTGTGGGTTATATAATTTAGATGACAAGCACTGACTTGAATGCGGGGAAATGAAAGATATGTTAGGAAGAGTTGAGAGATATTTGGATAAAAGGGGTTTGTGCCTGAATGTGAAGAAAACAAAATGGATGAAGTTTGGAAATAGAGGAAGAGAGGGGAGAATGGAAGAGTTGAAATGGAAGGGAGAGGTGATTGAGAGAGTGAAAGAATTTAAATATCTGGGTTTTGTGTTTACGAGTGGTGGGGGATACAGGGAGAACGTCAAGTACTTGCAACAAAAAGCAAGAACGTCATGGTATGTGGCAAAAGAGAGGTGGTCAAACATGTTGGAAGGAAACTTCCTGATGACGTGCAAACTATGGGATGCGTGGGTGAAGCCGATATTGATGTATGGTGTGGAAACGTGGGGAGTGAAAGAGTATAAATGCATTGAGAGAGAGCAGGCGACGTTCCTAAAGCAGCTTCTGGGAGTGGAGAGATCAACTCGTAGGTATATTTTGCTTCAGGAATCAAACAGGTCTAGTATGCATGTAGGGACAATGGAAAGAGTGACTAGGTATGAGATGAATGTGAGTACGTGGAATAGTGAAAGATTAGTGAAAGAGGTATGGAGAACTTGTGTGGGGGTAAGAAAGAGTAAATGGAGATTGGAAAGGAAAATGATATATGAAAAAGCGGGCTTGGCGGAAACTGTAGTGAATGAATGGCTGGAACAGGGTGTAAATGTGGCGGCATGGATGAGAGAAAAATGGCTGGAAGTGGAAGCGCAAGAGCGGCAAGAATGTATTGTAAGGAGTGGGTATAACCCAATGTATGGAAGATGGCAAGTGTATGGAAGGGTGTCTGAGTACCTATTAAAGACGGAATGGGACAGGTCTAAGAAAGTTACTCTGGCAAGGGCTAGATGTGGATCAGAGGAGAGAGGAAGGAAGATATGGATGGGGGAATGGTATGGCAGGTGTGTGTTGTGCCAGAGTGGAGAGGACATTTAGGCCAAGAGTGCAAGGAGGTGCGTGAAGAGTGGATAAGGGGAATGAAAAGGATAGCTGAATGGATGAGAGAGGATGGGGCAGGCATAGAGATTGTGATAAGAATGGGACAGGAAAAAGAAAGAAGAAGAAGTGGGGCTGAGGCAGGTGGCTGAGAAAGTCGGTAGAAAATAGAAAACGAAGAAGAAGAAAAAATAGGAATAATAATAACATAGTAATTATATGTAAATATAGAGTGTATGCCAATAAAGGTCTTTTTTTTATAAATTCAACGGAAAAGCTACCAATTCGGACCTACACGTCGCAGAAATAGCTTCAATAAAATGGATTTTTGTATCTAGGTTCCATAGAGATGTTGAGCCGGAGCAAATAAAAGAACATCTCCTGAAAGCCGGGAACTTCACATTCGTGGTGGAGAAACTTAAACCTAAATATGAAGATGCATCGTATTCATCTTTTAAAAATGGAATGCCATGTGCTGCTGAAAAAGCAGTAATTAATGAGAACTTCTGGCCAGAAAATATATTTATCAATCGGTTCTTTTTTAAAGCTTGAAGCAACAACAATGAAACACATTTTCAAAAACTTCCAAAAACACAGTTAAAACGCTAGTCTCAAAAGCAAATACAATTAAAATATTACATCAAAATGTACAATGTCTTACTACAGCTATAATTCTATTAGAAGCCTTAGTCGAAGAAGTTGAATGCAATATATTATGTATTTCAGAACACTGGCTTACGCACGATCAATAAAAAATTATTAATCTACCTAATTTTCAATTAATGTCAAACTTTTGCAGGGATGAAAAAGAGCACGGAGGGTGGCTCTTTACTTCGAACAATCAATAGACTCTAGACCAGTGGAAGTGTGTGCATTTTCACAATCGAAAGAGTTTGAGTGCGCGGGTGCACAAATTACTACAAAAGGAGAAAGATTCATTGTAGTTTGTATATACTGAACTCCAAAAGGTGATATATATATATATATATATATATATATATATTGATTAATAATGAAATAACGGACATTCACTTATAAAGGGGAAATAACGGGGGGTTATGTCCAAATAGGGGAACAAATGTTGGTGTGTTGTTCTTAAAAGCCTTTGTTTTCAGTTTAGCTTATATTTCGCTAATTGGTTTTTAGCATCATCAGAGCTACAAAATACAATAAAGAAAAACGGTTATAAACAATGTCCGAGATAATTAACTTAATACTAAACACATACCTACGAAAAATGGGCTACCCTGACTATACAATTCATATAAGTAATTTTAATTGTGTTCATCCGAAAATAGTAATATAATATTAATTTGTTCCCCTATTTGGACATAACCCCCCGTTATTTCCCCTTTATATATATATATATACATTTTTTAATCTCTTTCAGAAATTATTAATTGAACTATTCAACAGAAACAAATATTTTTATATTGTTGGCGACTTCAATATAGACTTCTTAAAAGCTTCAAATATCACGTTAGATTTTATGTATATTCTAAATTCGTTTAATTTAAGGTATTTGATAAGTGAACCCACAAGAATATGTAAGACAACCCAAACTTGTATAGATAATATTATTACAAATGTACATGCTGAAACGTTAGCGCAAGTTTTACACACAACACTATCTGATCATACAGCACAAATTCTTAATTTGGATATACAAGTGGATTCCAAACCATCACAGTGCGTAGCACGATTATTTTCAAATGCACACATGAGTAAGTTTATTGATTGTCTCTCTAATCAATCCTTTAATTCCATACGTGATCTTGAATCTGCAAATATCAAATATGATTCATTTATTAATATATTTCTTAAACATTTCAATGATAATTTTCCAGCTATTTTTCATGTAAAAAGGAAAAATAGAAACAAAATGTATCAATCAGACGAAACCATAATAAGCAAAATCGACTTCTAATTTATAAAACAATGTCGAATTATATTCCTGATTATGTGCCCTTATACAAAAATGAACAAAAAATGTATAATGATTTATTAATTGCTGAAAAGCACAAACAAATGGAATTAAGATTGCTTAATTCATCAAATAAGTCGCAAGCATCATGGAATATTATTAGGAACATATTAAGTAAAGGTAAGCCCCACGCAATTCCTGAACACTCTAGGATTAGGAAACTGGCAAATAATTTTAACAATTTTTTTAACGAAATAGCAAATCATTTAATAATTCATAATTTTACTCAAAATGGAACTATTTCAAATAATATTCCTTTCAATCAACATACAATGTCCATATAACCTACAACCCCACAAGAGATAATTAATATTACACACAGTTTCTTTAATGATTACAGCTGTGGGATTGATGAAATACCGATGCACATTTTGAAAAAAATGTATCCAACTTATAGCAGAGCCATTATGTGATATAATAAATATCTCTATAGAAACTGGCTTACACCCTAATAAACTCAAATTAGCAATGCTATTACCAATTTTTAAAAAAGGTAATCTTAATAATTTAGAAAACTATAGGCCAATCAGCCCCATAAACTAATTTAAAAAAAAAATTGAGCGAATTATCTATGTACGACTACTTGAGTTCTTCAAAAAGTATGACTTGTTATCTTCTACACAACACGGATTCCTAAAAGGTAAAAGTACTGATACGCCCCTCTTTGAGTTCATAAACTAGATACTTTCAAATATGGAATCAAATAATCTAACCTGTGGTATTTTTCTAGACTTGTCAGAAGCTTTTGACACTATTGACCACTCGGCTCTGTTGGATTGTACCAGTACGGTGTAAGGGGAATTGTGTATGAGCTGATAAAGTCATATTTAACTAACAGAATTCACTACACTAAGATTAAGAATCCTAATTTTGGCACTAGTATACTGGCCGATCCACTTATATTAATGAGGGACATACCGTAAGGTAGTGTTTTGGGCCCTTTATTATTTGTTATTTTCATTAACGATATTTCGAATAACTTACCACAGAATTGCAGAATTTTAAACTTCGCAGACGACACAAATTTGCTTATTGAGGGCAAAACATTCATAGATATTAAGGATGTCGGCTCCTCGAGTATGTTTAAAATTAAATCATGGCTTAATAAAAATTACTTAATACTAAACAGGGCAAAAACAGCATGCATTTTATTTAAGTCTAATCAAGGGCTAACCACACCACAATCAATAACATTTGATATCAGCTACAACTTTTCTGATAACGTGAAATTTTTGGGTATTATCCTTGACGATACACTCAGTTTTTCAGAACATATAAACCATGTATGCAAGAAAATAAGTAGTGCTTCGTACGGCATGCGCATACTAATCCACAGTTCGAACTTATAATTACTAATAATTGCTAAATTATTTTATTTTGCAAATATTGAGTCGCACCTGAGATATGGATTGATATTCTGGGGAATGTAAATAAATCATTTATAAATCAGAAGATAGCATTAAGAATACTGTGTAAACTAAAGTACACTGAAAGCTCTAGGGGTATCTTTAAAAATGCTGGGATACTCACGATATATGGACTATACAACGTGTCCACGTAAGTATGCAACATACGGGAAATTTTTTTATTATTAATTTCTCAGAAAATTTTATTCTTTATAAAAGTTGGTGCTTGATCTTAAACATACAAAAAAACATAACAAATGACATTGAACGCTGTATTAGAAAGATAATTAACAATTTTTATAACTTTTGCACTTTTTAAGCGAATTTTATCAAGTATCCTTAGTTTTGACGTATCTGTATAAATTATGGCAGAGCGATTAACTTTACAAGACAGAGCAGAGTTGGTGCTAATATGTGGCGATAACTATAAAATTTGCAGAGAAGTAGCTGAAATTTTTAACGGCAGGCATCCCGAAAAGAGAATCAGTTATTCACAAGTGTCAGGAATTTTAAAGCAATTTCAAAGGACAGGAAAATTTGAATTTCATTTTAAAAAGAACGTACTAAATTAGTGAGAAATATGGATAATTCGTGGGATATCTTGTAAAGCGTGATTGAAAATCCTGAAATAATAATAATAGAATTAGGAAAGTCAACATATGGTACTAGCGGCGAATAAGTTTGAACCAAGATAACATATCTTTATAATATAAATTTTGCAAGAACATGATTACGACAATCGCTCTATATTTTGTTTCATGGTACAAGGTGTAATAGAAATTAATAGAACATTTCCTAAGAAGATCCTGTTTACGGATGAAGCTACATTTACTACAAACGGTGTAGTTTTATCATAAAACTGTAGTTTGTAGTCAACAGAAAATATTCTAGAAAAATAAATGTTTGGTCTGTATTTTTGAACCGAAATATAATAGGGCCCTACATATTTCAGCATAGTTAAGAAAGATATTTAGAATTTTTAATTATGGAATTGGAAAATTAATTTGACATGTTACTTTTGGCTCCAAGAAATTCTCCTTGGTTTATACAGGATGGGGCACCTGCACAAAGTGTCGTAGAGAAATAGATTGGAAGACATTCAAAATTTCCATGACCTGCTCGCTCATCTGATCTAAATCTACTTAATTACTTTTTATGGGGGTAGTTAAAAATCAGAGTTTATTCTAAGAGAAGAACAAATTTATGTATTGAGGGGGAAGGGGATTACATCGAGTGATTGTTATTAAAGAAATAATATCATTAATTTTGTTAATTTTAAAGAAATTAAAATTTTTGTTGCTTAAAAGCGTATGCCATTTGTTTTGACTTTTTTGTATGTTTTTCTGAGAAATTAATAATAAAAAAGTTTCCCATTTGTTGCATATTTACGTGGACACGTTGTATATTTACTAATTTAGAATGCCTTTGAGGAAACATAATACATTTTTTGACGATGCCTTTTATGAAACCAATTATTCTAGAAGAAGAGGGAATCAATATAACCTTCCTCAACACAGATTAAATAAATACGAGACCGAATGTTTCTACTCGTGTATGAAGATATTTAATCACCTGCCAGTAGAAATAAAAAGCATCGCCAAAACCAAGAAATTTAAAGAATCACTGTATTTATTATTATGTAATATTGAACCATATTGCATGGCTGAATATTATTCTTACAGATTTGTTTAGTTATATTGTTTTCCTGACGTTTTTACATATACAAATGTATTATATATAATTGTAAATGTAAATAAATATATTATTATTATTATTATTATAGTTTCGACTAACAGCTAGTCATTATCAAACCTAAAGTATTTAAAAATTACGGACTCTAACCTATTTAGACAAAACAGTTAAATAGGTTAGACTCCGTAATTTTAAAGTACGTTAGTCGAAACTATAGTCACGTGTAATTTTTAAATAAACAAGTAAAACAAAATCATTGTGTCTCCTTCATTATATTCAAGATGTACCACAAAGTGAACGCCTCCACAATTAAACATAAATATTTTATT
Organism: Ontholestes murinus; assembly: GCA_963969525.1. NCBI lineage: Eukaryota > Metazoa > Arthropoda > Insecta > Coleoptera > Staphylinidae > Ontholestes > Ontholestes murinus. Next base: position 502,485 of record OZ018389.1, on the reverse strand, counting down.
ACTGGTACTTTTAAGTGCGATTGAAAGATATTTTAGTGTCATTTTATTTATCATCATATATAATTTTATCCATATCATTACTTGAATTTTAATTGCCAAAATAATACCTACAGAAAATGAATCGAGAGTATGTTTAACATTACAAGAGAAGACTATTTCAAATTTGGGCATAAACTAAGTTGCAGAAGAAAAGAAAGTCGGATAACAATAATAAAAATTATCAAGGTTCCTACCGTCGGCTTAATAAGCATGTAATAATTTCGAATTTGTTTATTTCGTTGTTATAAATAAATAAATTTATGGAAATTCTTACCAACTACTTCTAGATACCGATGTTACTAGAACTTTTATTTGACCTGACATTTTATCAAATCCACATTTTACGAACTGCATCATGATAAACTGAACAAATTAAATATATAATGGCCATAGACGGCATAATCATCATTTTAACACTAACTTATACATTCTAGATCAATTCAACATTTTAGATCAATTCAAATAAATGTCATAAATACCAGATTTTGGTTGAATTTCATCGACATAGCAACGATTATTATAATGAAGAATGAGGTGTAGTAATTTTGTAATAATTTTGTTTATACAGATTAAACTATATTAGTTATAATTATACATATTACCTATTAATTTCTATATTTGAGGAGGTAAAAGATTCTTGAAAAAGAAATTATCCCGAATTAGAAAAATGTATAACTGTATAATTTATACAGTAGAAAATTAAAAGAGGTGATCCAGTTTAGAATTAGTTCTAGATATTATATCTAATAATTGGAATCTAATAGAAACTAACACTCCTATCCCGAAAGACATTTTTCCCCGCATAATAACTTTCATTTTTAATAACACTTATTTTGTTTTCCAAAATCAATTTTATTTACAAAAAACTGCAACACCTATGGGATCAGTTCTCTCCCCAATAATTGCAGAAATAGTAATGAATTCCCTCCTTCACTACATTGTCACAAAAGTTAATTTCAACTTTCCATTTTTATACCAATACGTCGATGACATTATAACAACAATTCCATCTTCACAAGTAGATAATATCTTAAACATTTTCAACTCCTTTGATGATTTAATAAGGTTTACTATCGAAACCGAACAGTGTTCCGTTTTTAGATTGTAAATTAATAAGAAATGAGAACCAAGAAATTATTCTTGACTGGTACAGGAAGTCAATTAGCTCGGACCGTTACATTCAATATCACTCTTACCATCCAGATAAACAAAACAAAAAAACATCATCCTTGTTTTAAAAAACAGAATTCTCCGGCTATCACATCCTCAGTTTCATCACAAAAATCTTAAATTATTGTATAGCATCCTTCTTGAAAATTTATACCCTCCCAAACTTCTTAAAAAACTTCTCTTTTCAACTCCAAATAATGTTAACTCTGCCGTCGTCACTACTGAAGAGGCCGGAACAACTACCCCGATAGTATATAAAAATATTCAATTTATTAAGGATCTCACCCCTAAAATCTTCTCCCTTTTCAGGTGACATGGCATTAAATTCTCTACATACAATCTTAAATTGATTAACCATTCCCTTTCTAAATTCAAAGATCCAACACCTATTAAGTGTGCTAGTGGAGTTGTCTATTTACTCAACTGTAATAACTGCCAATCAGAATATGTAGGGTAAACGGCAAAAAAGCTCGAAGCTCGTATTAGGCTTCATAAGAGCGATATAAAATGCAAACCTGAAGCATGTGCCTTAAGCAGACAAGTATTACCGGCCATCACTTTAATTTCAATGCCCCTAGTATTCTGGAATTTTACAACAACCAATTCCAAAGATGTTTCCTTCAAATGTGCCAAATAAACAATAGGCCCCACACAGTAAATTCAAAACAAGATATAAACAACCTTAGTTCCATTTATACTTATTTATTAAAACAATCCCTCACACGTTCAGTTAAAAAATGATACATTTTCATTATTATTATTATACAGGGTGAGTTTTTTTCGATGTTCTCTATGGGGATCTCGGAAACTATAAGAGATAGAGAAACGGTTAAATGGGGAAAGAAGTGTAGATTTACGAGACGAATAAAATTCCACTTTCAAAGTTTTCAAAAAAGTCAAGGGTAACTAGATATTTGGAAAAAAGTAAAAAGTGTCAATTTTTTCAAATCAATATATCTCGGTTATTATAACAGATAGAAAAAAACTGTAAAGGACAAAGTTTTAGATAATTTTATGCAGATTAATAAAAAATAATCAGAAAATTTTTATCGCCATTATTTTCCGAGATATGACGCAAACTTACATTTTTTTAAATGGAAACCATAGTTGGCTGTGACCTCATTCAAAAGGTAATTTTTTTCTCTTTAATCCAATATGGCATATGACATAGTTATTTCTAAAAATGAGTGAGTTATAGTCATTTTAAATTTTATTATAAATAAAAAATGGGTAGCCATGAAAAAGATGAAAGTAAAACAATTGCAGTTGTTTATAATAATAGCAATATTGTAATTATTAGTTCTACAAAGTTAAATAAAAATGAAAAACCAGCATAAGAATAATAATTTTGTAATTATCAAATGTCCTTCTGTATGTGGTATAAACCCATTTGTCAAGAGGATAATACGTTTCTTACAAAAATATTATGAACAGATGAATCGCGATTCACTAATTGTGGTATTTTTTAATCGCCACAATGAACATAGATGAACTTAAGAGAATCCACGAGAAGTTTCACAGAGAAAACTACAAATTAAATTTGGGTTTAATCCATGGTGTGTTTGGATTAATAATTCTCGGTCCATATATTTTTGACAGCTCACTAAGTGAAACTGATTACTTTCATTTTCTTTAGAAAACATTTGAAGATACGCTCGATTGTTTAAATGTATTGTACAAGCAAGATTAAAATGGTTCCAATATGACGGTGCTCCACCTAATAACATGTTGGCTTTACAAATTATTTAAATGATGCTTTTCCTAATTCATAAGTGGGAAGAAATAAACCAATCCCAGGGCCACCTAGATCTCCCGATTTGCGCGTTTTAGAATTTTTTCTGTGGGGTTATGTAAAAAACAAGTATATGAAAAATCATATTAATTCGCGGAGGATCATAAACTAGTTGTTATTGAAACATTTAATTCAATTTACACGAGAATAGTCAAAAAGCCACAAATTCAATTTTAAAAAGATATAATTTATGCAATAATAGTATTAATAGTGGACTCTTTGATCATATTTTTTTAATATTAAAATTTCTCTCCCATTGATATATTGATAATTACAGAAATACTTTATGCGGTTGTTTCATTTTGATTTATCTCTGTAAAACTAATAATTACAATATTGCTAATATTATAAACAACTGCAATTGTTTTAATTTCATATTTTTCATGGCTACCCATTTTTTATTTATAATAAAATTTAAAATGACTATAACTCACTCATTTTTAGAAATAACTATGTCATATGCCATATTGGATTAAAGAGAAAAAAATTACCTTTTGAATGAGGTCACAGCCAACTATGGTTTCCATTTAAAAAAATGTAAGTTTGCGTCATATCTCGGAAAATAATGGCGATAAAAATTTTCTGATTATTTTTTATTAATCTGCATAAAATTATCTAAAACTTTGTCCTTTACAGTTTTTTTCTATCTGTTATAATAACCGAGATATATTGATTTGAAAAAAGTGACACTTTTTACTTTTTTCAAAATATCTAGTTACCCTTGATTTTTTTGAAAACTTTGAAAGTGGAATTTTATTCGTCTCGTAAATCTACACTTCTTTCCCCATTTAACCGTTTCTCTATCTCTTATAGTTTCCGAGATCCCCATAGAGAACATCGAAAAAAACTCACCCTGTATATATATATATATATATATATATATATATATATATAAATTATTTCTTCACAATAATAATTATTTTGTTTATATTTCAAATGTTATATATTTTATTTATTTATTATTATCATTTCAATAATCTTTAACTTATGTTTATTGTTTCTTTTTTGTAATTTAAAAGTGTTTGTAAAACTCTATTTTTTATTAATTTTTCGTTTTGCTTGTTGACAATTTTCACTTGTTTTTTTATTATTTTTCTCATTTTTTTAAAACAATTATTAATTGTTCTCATTTAAAAAAACTACGTTTCTGATGAATATATTTTTTTAAATTTTCATAATTATTACTTAATGTTTAGACAATTATTTTTTTTTAATTGTCAAATGTTTATTTTTCAGAATGTCTACACATTTATATTTATCAATTGTTTTTTTTTTTTTTCATTTTCCTTAAATTTTAATAATCATTACTTTTCAATTTTTTCTTTAAATGTTTTTATTTACAATAATTTCTATTATTAGTTCATAATTTTGAATTCTTTTTTATTTTTTGAAAAATTTGGAAAAAATACTTCCAACAATTATAATTTTGTTACTTACATTTATTTATTTTGGAAATTTAAAAATGTTTTATTTTTATTTTAACAACTTCAACAATAAAAACACTTTTTTTAGTTTTAAATGTTTGTCTTAAGACATTTTTCCCTTGAATTAATTTTCTAAAATTTCTTAACAAACTGTATTTTGACTGTCAATTATTTTTCGGAAATTTGCACGATTGCCAATTGTTTTTTTAAGAATATTACAATTGTTTTTTAAGAATATTTCATTTGTTTTTTTACAAATATCGTTTTCCCATTGTTTTTTTTTTAAATTGTTTGCTACTGCTACTGCTAATATTTGTTATATCTATACTTGATTGACAATTATTAAAATAAGTTTTTCAATTGTTTTCGCTAGAAATTGTAGTCGAGCAGAAAATAAAACAAAATATTTGAAAATTCGTAAATTCCGTGTAAAAGAAACCAATTTTTGTTTTTTCCTTTATTTGGTAAACAGTAACAGTTTAATTTTTCTTTAAATTTTCAAATGATTTTTTATCAGAGACCAATTGTTTTAATTTAATTCGGGATTGTTTTTTTTCCGTTTTATTTTTTTCCCGTATTTTTTTTGTTGAAAATCTCTACTATTTATGCAAATGAAATTCTTTTCATTAATTTGCATTTTTAATGATTATCAATTAGACCTATTTTTTACAAACTTCAGTAGTAGTGTTAGGCTATCGACCACGTGGTCCTTCCGCCATGTGTCATTTGTGTATTTGTGTGTGTAAATGAGCTTGTTACTTTAAAGGATCGCCCCCGTCACTATAAAGCACCATTAATTGTATCCCAATGGTGAATAATAACACGGTCACCCATCCAATTACTGACCCGAATCAAAGTTGCTGCACGCCAGTTCGGGGCCGTAACCGATGCGCCACCACCGGCGTGTAAACAAACTTCATTTTTTAGAAACAAAAATATTTTGTTTTTATAATACTTTGTTTCCAACAATTGCCAATTGTTTTCAAATGTTTGTTGACAGGTACTTGATTAATTGCAATAAACATTTCTATTCTATAACTGTGTAAAAAGTGTAAAGAACGTTTTGAGTATTTTTCAACTACTAACCGTTGTTGTTGCTGCTCTTGTCGATAATTTTACTCTCGACCTTTTTGCTCTTGTACAACGTCCGACTCCTCTTTCTCGTCCTGCTCTGTTCCATGTTGCTGGGGCGCATCTTCTTCAGATTGCCGGTGAAGACTTCGGGAAACTGCGGCAGTCGCATGAACACCAGCTGGATCATGTCTTTGAGGTAGTGCTCTGCAGTTTTCCTCAACAACTCTAATAACAATTAATTATTTACTACGTTATGTAAATAAACTTACAATATATTATACGAATATTTTATTTAAAGCATAGACGCTCAACGTCGGCGATAACGCCCACTTGTGGGCGTACAGAGGGAGGCAGTAGAAGTCCCAGGGAAAATTAGGGAGCATTGAGATGGCGCAGAGGGGGCAATAGCTGTTTTAAATTCGCGACAGATGGTAAATAAAAATAAACTAAATAAAATTTTATATAATATTATTATATCTCCATGTAACTCATCAATCAAGTAAAATTAAGATGGGGGCTCTAGAAAAACACATTCAAAGTAGGCGGTGAGCAAAATAAGATTTAAAGTTATCTGGAGACATTTAAAGCAATTAATATTTATTTATTATATGAAATATTATTTAAAGACACTAATTAATATTAATATTTACCGCTTAATCTGATCTCAAAGCAAATTTTAAAACAGGACAACATAATGTCGCAGAGGCTCTCGTTGGTGAGTGCGGCGCCTTCCGGTGACAATGTGAGGGTTTTCAGCACCTGAAGGATTTTCATAAGGACTACACCATCAGAGGATTGATCAGTGCCGACGAATCTGGCATGCGTCACCGCGTCTGCGATGCTGTGCACAGTCAATGGAACAGAAACATGTGTTGGATCTTAAAAAAAAAAGAGAATGAAAGACTATTACATAAAAATTACCAAGCTAATTATTCAATTATATTACCTATAAGGCCGTACGATAGAAACTTGTTGACGGCGGAGAGTGCCAAACTGGTGACTGGGCCAGTGGTGTCCTCTGAACGGATCACCTCCAGAAACGGCCCTAAAAAGTCTATGGGATCTATAAGCCTCAGGTCCTCGATTTTGTTCAGGGCGTCCTTTAAATCCTAAAAATTCAATTGAAAAATTAATTGATTTAATACAATCTGGCCTAATTAATTATATTAAGCAATTCGTTGAAATACAGACAGTTTCCTAAAGCCTTAGAGAATAATAAACAGTTTAATATAATATATACCAATTTCTCTAAAGCGTTTGATAGAGTATGTCACGATATTATATTATTAAACTTCCTCAAAATGCCATTCTTACTGTAATTGGCTTAAGCATAGATTACAAATTAATAAGGACCATAAATAAAGATTTTATTATAATTTTAAAGTATTTTATCTCACCTTACCTTAGCTCAAGCTTTCAAATAATTTTTTTAGATTTATTTTTCTTAGTAGAGCAAACAAACGTAATAAACACTCAACATTGCGTAAATGTTTGATTAATCATACAAACATCCCTCATTTTAACATTTCATTTTAAGAACATTTTAACACTATCAATATATAATTTATGTTTCAATATCTAATCTGTGAACAATCACATTAAGCCTTAATCGTAAGTAACATTGTGTAAACGTTTAATTAACAAAACACACACATTTTCCATACTAATCACTCGATTAACATGTAACTTTCACTATGAATTTAGTAATCGTTTACCTGAAAGGCCTTCATGAGGGGGTCCTGGTCGTCCTCCTGGTGGTGCGAGGACCACCGATGGCCCCTCCGCATAGCCGTCAGCAGTATGGACATTTCGCCCTTGACGACGAAAATCCCGTTGCCGGGTAGCGACATCGTAGCCGATTTCTGCACGCTCGCGTTAATTAAACACCGACGACACTTGGAATCGAAAAAAAATTTTCGGCCCCTGTTTACATCCTAATCAATCCCCGTACGTCAAAAGTCCAACAAGACTTGATTCGTGTCACAATCTGACGTTTCCCATCGATAATACACAAAACGTTTTCAATTTTAAGTTTATAGTGTTATCACTAAGAATTTATATTGGTAGTAATGGTGTTCTCATTAAACGCGCGAAATTTAATTTGAATGATGAAATAATTAAACACGCTGTTGATATTTGGTGTTAATTCTCAAATTTAAGTTGGCAACAGTTTTGTTTTTCAATGTTAATACATATAATGGATAATAATAATAATTATTATTATTATTATTTATTTCCCAACCGATTACTCTAATTACAAGGAAAAATTATATAGTATAAATTAAATAATATTGCAAATTAAAAATGAAGATGAACGTGGTATTTCAAATTTAGAATAATAATAATAATAATAATAATCTTTATTTAGAACATTTACTATACAATAAAATAGATGTAGAAATATATAATATAATAATATCATATAGTATTATTTCTAAACTTTAAGTTGGTAGCAATTATGCATTTTAATGTTTATAGATAAATCTTCAAAATTTAGTTTTTTTCTTGGTAAAGACGTTTACTTCGTGGTACATCTCGATTAACTTGGAATTTAAAATATTAATTCATTAAAAATATATATAATAAAAAAAAATTGTCAACTTGATTTAATTCTAAATTATTCAAAATGTAGTATTATTAGCAAGATTGAAATTCTGTTCTTTACTGTTGATGCATATAATAATATAAATTTTAAATTCTTCTATTCAAATCAGCTTCAAAATCTTTTATTATTCCCAAAATTTCACTTCTCAATGATTATGCATAAATAGATAAGCTTGTATAACTAATATTTGTTAAAAATATAAATAGATTACAAAAAATATAGGCATACTAACATTTTAAATTGAGAATCAGTAAAGAAAACAGTAAACGTAATTCTTATGGTTAAAATTTAGTATTTATTTTTTACACCAAAATAATTATATATTTTTTTCTTAATCCTCAACCTAGGTCCTACAATTTATGGTATGAATTAATATATAAAAATTAGTATAATTAACAATGATAATGTAGATAAAAAAAAATACATTATTAAGATTTAAATTAATCTAAAATATATCTTAAAATTTATTATCTATGAGCAAATAATTGAGGTTAGGTTGCGATGTTTATGACCACCACTGAAACGTTACGAATAAATTAAACGCAATTTAAAGCCGTTTCGTGTGAAAATGGTCCGAGGCGGGTAAGTGTTTGCGTTTAATAAACGTTCGCATGAATTGTACCGTGTTTCGAAAATGTGGAATTTTCAGGAGGGACCGCAGCAGGACGCCGGAGAGGAAGCGAAGCCGCAGGTCCAGGAGCAGGGACAAGGAGAGGACCAAGGCGAGCAGGCACAGGAGGAGCCGTTCGAGGGAGAAACGCAGCCGGTCCAGGGACAGGGAACGCAGGGAGCGCAGATCGTACAGCAGGGAACGAGAACGTAGGAGGTGAATATAAATTTACACCGTTAATTAATCACTACACAAAACAATAAAATAATAAGACTGCAGATTAAAACAATAACAAATATAATAAGTACATCATTTACACACACACACACAATTTTTTTATTCCTTCGATATTGTCAATGTCTCATTATTTTATTTGTATATATTGTAACCATGTTTGATAAAGATTAAATAAAGATAAAAATAAATACTCAAACACCACAGCAGAAGGAGTAATAATAATAATAACTTTATTATCGGGATTCACCCTATGTATATTAGACAAAAAAAATACAAAATAAATCAACATTGAAAGTACGTGGTCGATAGTTAAACAATGCTACTACTATTATAAGAAGTGACTTCGAATAAAAAAATTCTTAAAACCAATATTGTTGAAAACAATTGAACATCGAAATTTAATTAATAAAACAAAACAAAATCAAACTGTTTTGTTAATTATTCAAATATGTATAACAAAGTAGAAGCTTCTTACATTAACAATAAAATCTAAATTTAAGTTTTCGTATTTTCTATACCTATTCTATGATTGTAATTCATTGGAACTGGAATTTTTCATTTCTGACCATCTTGAATGAATGAAAAAACTGAAAGACAATTGAACATCGAAATTTGAATTTTCTCTTTTTCTGCATCTATTAGATGAGTACATTTGATAGAGAGTAGATTTTTTTCCAATCTGACCATTCTGTAAATAGTTTTTGCAATAAAACTGAAAAGCAATTGAACATTGAAATTTATTTTTTGTGTAGTTTTTACATCTATTCTATTAATGTAATTCATTGGAAGAAGAATTTTTCAAATCTGACCATTCTGTCAGAAGTTATTACGAAAACTGGAAAAACAATTGAAGATCGAAATTTGAATTTTCGCGTTTTCTATATCTATTCTAAAAGTGTAATTCATTGGAACTGGAATTTTTCATTTCTGACAATCTTGTCAATAGTTATCGTGGAAACACTGAAATACAATTGAACATCGAATGAATTGAAATTTTTCAAAACAATTGAAGTTTGCTAGTTTGCAAAAAAAAAAACAGTAGAAGATTTAAAAAAAAAAAAAAATTTAATTTGTTAAAAACAATTGAAAAAATATTTTACAATAAAAAAAAAAGTAAAAAATTTGCAAAAAAAACAATTAAAATTTACTTAGAAAACTAAAAAAAATGAAATTTTACAAAAAAACAACTATCGGAATTTACTTTAAAATAAAAATGAAAAATTCTCACAGAATTAAAATTTTGCAAAAAAATAACAGTCGAAAATTTGTACAATAATTATTTTGTAAATTTTCAACTGTTTTTTTTAAAATACTAGATACATATTTTATAATCTTTATTTTTAAGTTTTCAATCAGTTTTTGAAATTAAAAAAAGAAACAATTAAAAATTTGCAAAAACAATTGCAATTGTTATTTGAAGAGAAGACAAACAATTGAAGGCTTTAAAATAGCAGATTAACATTTGTTAGTGGACCAAACTAAAAACAGTTGAAAATTTGCAAAACAATTGAAAATCAGTTTCCACAAGAAGAATACTAAAAATGTTTTAATCCAGTTGGTATTTAAAATAAAAACAATCTACAAAAAAAAACAATTCACAATTTACAAAAAAAAAAAACAATTGACAATTGATAAAAAACAATTGACTATTTACAAAAAACAATTGACAATTTCCAAAAAAAACAAATGACAATTAAGAAAAAAAAAACAATTTCAATGTATTTGTGCTATAACAACAATTGACAATCTACAAAAAATCAATTGACAATTAACAAAAAAACAATTGACAATTGGCAAAAAACAATTTACAAAAAAACAATTGACAATTTACAAAAAAAAACGATTGGCAATTAACAAAAAACAATTTGGAATTTACAATTAAAAAACAATTGACAATTAACAAAAAAAACAATGGGCAATTAACAATTTACAAAAAATGAAGTGACAATTTACAAAAAACAATTGACAATTAATAAATTAACAATTGGCAAAAGAAACAATTAACAATTTGCAAAAATTAACATTTTGACAATTTACAAAAAAAACGATTGACAATTAACAAAAAAACAATTGATAATTGACAAAAGAAACAATTGACACCTGACAAAAAAGAATTGCAATTTACAAAAAAATGACAATTGATAAAAAAACAATTGACAATTAACAAATAAAAAGCAATTGATAATTTACAAAAAACAATTGACAATTGATAAACAACAATTGACAATTGACAAAAGAAACAATTGACAATTGACAAAAAAAATATGACAATTTACAAAAATAACGATTGACAATTAACAAAAAAAAAACAATTGACAAAGGAAATAATGACAAAAAAGAATTGACAATTGATAAAAAATAATTGACAATTTATAAAAAACAATTGACAATTAACGAAAAAAAAAGCAATTAACAATTTACAAAAGAAACAATTGGAAAAAAAACATATGACAATTTACAAAAAAAGACGATTGACATTTAACAAAAAAACAATTGAAAATTGACAAAAGAAACAATTGACAATTGATAATTTATAAAAAAAAATGAGAATTGATAAAAACATAATTGACAATTTACGAAAAAAAAAAACAATTGATAATTAACGAAAAAAACAATTAACAATTTATAAAAAAAAATCAATAAACAACTTACAAAAAAATCAATTGACAATTAACAAAAAACAATTGACAATTGGCAAAAAATAATAAACAATTTACAAAAAAAATTGACAATTTACAAAAAAAACGATTGACAATTAACAAAAAACAATTGACAAAAGAAACAATTGTTTTTTGTCAAAAAATCAATTGACAATTAACAAAAAAACATTTGATAATTTACAAAAGAAACAATTGACAATTCGCAAAAAAGGCGATTAACAATTAGCAAAAAATAATTGAAGATTTACAAAAAAACGATTGACAATTAACAAAAAAAAAACTATAGACAATTGACAAAAGAAAATTGTCAATTGTGACAATTGATAACAACATAATCGATAATTTACGAAAAAAAACAATTGACAATTGATAAAAAAAACAAGTGACAATTGACAAAAGAAACAATTGACAATTGGCAAAAAAACATATGACAATTTACAAAAAAAAACGATTGACAATTGACAAAAAAAACAATTGACAATTTACAAAAAAAGACGATTGACAATTTACAAAAAACGATTGACAATTAACAAAAAAAACCATAGACAATTGACAAAAGAAACAATTGACAATTGATAACAACATAATCGATAATTTACGAAAAAGAACAATTGACAATTTACGAAACAAAGCAATTAACAATTTACAAAAAAATCAATTGACAATTTACAAAAAACAATTGACAATTGATAAAAACTAGTGACAATTGACAAAAGAAACAATTGACAATTGGCAAAAAAAACATATGACAATTTACAAAAAAAAAGATTGACAATTGACAAAAAACAATTGACAATTTACAAAAAAAGACGATTGACAATTTACAAAAAACGATTGACAATTAACAAAAAAAACGATTAACAATTAACATAAAAATAATTGACAATTGACAAAAGAAATAATTGACACTTGACAAAAAAAGAATTGACAATCTACAAAAAAAAAATGACAATTGACAAAAAACAATAGACAACGAAAAAAAAAGCAATTAATAATTTACAAAAAAAATCAATTGACAATTTACAAAAACAAATGACAATTGATAAAAAACAAGTGATAATTGACAAAATAAACAGTTGACAATTGGCAAAAAACATATGAAAATTTACAAAAAAAACTATTGATAATTTACAAAAAAAAAAGATTGACAATTAACAAATAAACAATTGACAAAAGAAACAATTGATTATTGACAAGAAATCAATTGACAATTTATTAAAAAAACGATTGACAATTAATAAAAAACAATTGACAATTGACCAAAGAAACAATTGACAATTAACAAAAAACAATTGACAATTTACGAAAAACAATTGACGATTAACAAAAAAAAACAATTGATATTTAACAAAAAGTTATTGACAAAAGAAACAATTGATTATTGACAAAAAAACAATTGACAATTAGCAAAAAAACAATTGACAATTTACAAAAAAAACGATTGAAAATTTACAAAAACAATTGATAACAACATAATCGATAATTTACGAAAAAGAACAATTGAAAATTAACGAAAAAAGCAATTAACAATTTACAAAAAATCAATTGACAATTTACAAAAAAACAATTGACAATTGATAATAAACAAGTGACAATTGACAAAAGAAACAATTGACAATTTCCAAAAATTTATATGACAATTTACAAAAAAAAAAAAACGATTGACAACAAAAAAAACGATTAACAATTAACATAAAACAATTGACAATTGACAAAAGAAACAATTGACAATTGGCAAAAAAAGTATGACAATTTACAAAAAAAAAACGATTGACAATTGACAAAAAAAACAATTGACAATTTACAAAAAAATACGATTGACAATTTACAAAAAACGATTAACAATTAACAAAAAACGATTAACAATTATAAAAACAATTGAAAAAAGAAATAATTTACACTTGATAAAAAAAGAATTGACAATTTACAAAAAAAATTGACAATTGATAAAAAAAACAATAGACAATTAACAAAAAAAAGGCAATGAATAATTTACAAAAAAAAATCAATTGAAAATTTACAAAAAACAAATGACAATTCATAAAAAATCAAGTGATAATTGACAAAATAAACAATTGGCAAAAAACATATGACAATTTACAAAAAAAAACGATTGACAATTAACAAAGAAACAATTGATAATATACAAAAAAAAGATTGACAATTAACAATAAAACAATTGACAAAAAACAATTTACAATTTATAAAAAAAATGACAATTGATAAAAACATAATTGACAATTTACCAAAAAAAAAACCAATGACAATTAACGAAAAAATAAACAATTAATAATTTACAAAAAAAAAATCAATTGACAACTTACAAAAAATCAATTGACAATTAACAAAAAACAATTGACAAAAGAAACAATTGACAATTGGCAAAAAAACAATTAACAATTTACAAACAAAACAATTGACAATTTACAAAAAAAACGATTGACAATTAACAAAAAAACAATTGACAAAAGAAACAATTAATTATTGACAAAAAATCAATTGACAACTTATAAAAAAACGATTGACAATTAACAAAAAACATATGACAATTTACAAAAAAAACTATTGGTAATTTACAAAAATAAAAAACGATTGACAATTAACAAAGAAACAATTGACAATTTACAAAAAAAAGATTGACAATTAACAATAAAACAATTGACAAAAAACAATTTATAATTTATAAAAAAAATGACAATTGATAAAAGCAATTGACAATTTACGGAAAAAAAACAATTGACAATTAACGAAAAATAAACAATTAACAATTTACAAAAAAAATCAATTGACAACTTACAAAAAATCAATTGACAATTAACAAAAAAACAATTGACAATTGACAAAAGAAACAATTGACAATTGGCAAAAAACAATTAACAATTTACAAACAAAACAACTGACAATTTACAGAAAAAACGATTGACAATTAACAAAAAAACAGTTGATAATTAATCAAAAAACAATTAACAAAAGAAACAATTGATTATTGACAAAAAATCAATTGACAATTAACAAAAAAAACAATTGACAATTTACAAAAAAACGATTGACAATTAATAAAAAAACCATTGACAATTGAAAATGTTTTCTTGACATTGTATAAAGCTTTATGTTCTTTGCATGAAATAAACATTATTATTATTATTATTATTTATAAAAAAAAAACAATTGACAAAAATACAATTCACAATTTACAAAAAGAAAAAACTTTTACTAAGAGAATTGAAAACTGATTTTTTTTTCGCAATGTGCAGAATAGTTCAAAAATTTGCAGAAATAATTGAAAAAGAAAAAAATCAAAAATTTCAAAATAATTGAAATTTTACAAAAATAAATATTAAAAAACTATTATAGAAAATACATTTGACATTAAGAAAAAAATAAAGAGTCGACCAAAAACAATTGATATTTTTTTTAGAAAGAAAAAAAAACAGTTGAAGGATTTAAAATAGCAGATTAAAATTTGCTATATTATAAAGAAGAAAAAAGCAGTTGAAAGTTCGTAAAAAAATAATTGAATCAAATAACAAAAAACAATTGAAAAACTTAAAAAAAAAATTGAAATTGAAATTTGTTTTAATCTAGTTAGTATTTTACAAAAAAACTACAAATTTGGAAATTATGTAGCTATTGTATAATTATTTTAAAACCTTTTTATTTTATTTTTTTGTAGGGGTGATAGTAAAGAACGTAGAGGTCCTAGTGGTAAAAAGGATAGGAGGAGGGATAAGTCGTCCCGATCACGATCCCCCAGAGACGCGAAAAACAAAGCCGACGATCACTCCGAACTGCCCTTCGATCCCACCAATCCCGACAAAGAGGAGGAACAGAAGAAATTAGAGTTGGAGATGCAGAAGCGTAGGGAGAGGATCGAGCGTTGGAGGGCGGAACGTAAGAAGAAGGAACAGGAGGCGACGAAGAAGGAGAAGGACACGATACTGGCGAATTTGAATATACCGCAAGGCGCCATTAAAAAGTGGTCGCTGGAGGACGATTCCGAGGACGAGGATAAGATGGATCGTTTGGAGAAGGAGGAGGTTAAAAAGGAGGACGTCGTCGTTGAGGTGGCGAAGAACGAGGAGGTGGAGGTCGAGGTGAAAAAGGAGGTTAAACTGGAGGATGACGTGGATCCGCTCGATGAGTTCATGAGGGGCGTGCAGGAAGAGGTGAGGCAGATTAATAAATTCGACTTGAAGAAGACGGGCAAGTCGGATAATGGGAGCAAGAAGGGGGCGCTTGTTATCGTAACGGGGGTGGCAAAATCGGTGGTTAGTAAAAATAAAGGGGAGCTGATTGAACAGAATCAAGATGGATTAGAGTATTCATCTGAAGAGGAACAAGAAGATTTAAAAGATACAGCCGCTAGTATTGCCAATAAACAGAAGAAGGAGCTGGCGAAGATTGATCATAACGAGATTCGATATTCTTCGTTTAGGAAGAATTTTTATGTCGAGGTGCCGGAAATAGCGAGGATGACTAATGATGAGGTGGATGCTTATAAGGAGGAACTCGAGGGAATTCGCGTTAAAGGTAAGAGTTATAAGTTAATATTTACGTGATGGACAATTTTTACGATTGGATATTTTTCAGGTCGTGGTTGTCCGAAACCGATAAAGACGTGGGCCCAGTGCGGCGTCTCGACGAAAGAACTGAACATATTAAAAAAGTTAAATTTCGAAAAACCGACGCCGATCCAGGCACAGGCCATCCCCGCCATAATGTCAGGTAGAGATTTAATCGGGATAGCGAAAACAGGCAGTGGTAAAACGCTCGCATTTCTTTTGCCAATGTTTAGACACATATTGGACCAACCGCCGTTGGAAGAGACGGACGGCCCGATCGCTATAATCATGACACCGACCAGGGAGCTGTGCATGCAGATCGGCAAAGATATCAAGAAGTTCACCAAGAGTCTGAACTTGCACGCGGTGTGCGTCTACGGCGGCACCGGCATTTCGGAGCAAATCGCCGAATTGAAACGCGGCGCCGAAGTTATCGTTTGCACGCCGGGTAGGATGATCGATATGTTGGCCGCGAACAGCGGCAAGGTGACCAACTTGAGACGGGTCACCTACATCGTGCTCGACGAGGCCGATCGCATGTTCGATATGGGTTTTGAACCACAGGTAAAATTATTTAATTCATAATTATGAAATCAATTAAAAAACCCTTTACAATAATAACATAATAAATAGTGGTATAAAAATTTGAAAATTATTTTCATTTATCCTTTTAATCAGTAAAGATTATTTAAAAAAATTATATTATTGTATTTTTATAGGTGATGCGAATAATTGATAATGTACGTCCGGATCGACAGACTGTGATGTTCAGTGCGACGTTTCCCCGCCAAATGGAGGCTCTGGCTAGACGGATATTACAAAGGCCGATTGAAATTCAAGTCGGTGGACGTTCAGTCGTGTGTAAGGAGGTCGAACAGCATGTCATCATCATCGAGGAGGAGCAGAAGTTCCTTAAACTGTTAGAGTTATTAGGGATTTATCAGGAACACGGTAGCATAATCGTGTTTGTGGATAAACAAGAAAACGCCGATATTCTCCTGAAGGAATTGATGAAGGCCTCTTATAATTGTATGAGTTTGCATGGTGGAATCGATCAGTTCGATAGGGACTCGACGATTATCGATTTCAAATCAGGTAAGGTGAAGCTGTTAGTGGCCACATCTGTAGCAGCGCGTGGACTCGACGTCAAGCAACTTATCCTAGTGGTTAATTACGATTGTCCGAATCATTACGAGGATTACGTGCACCGGTGTGGAAGGACTGGACGGGCGGGAAATAAGGGTTTCGCGTACACGTTCGTAACACCAGAGCAGGAACGTTACGCCGGTGATATCATCCGAGCTTTTGAACTCGCAGCTGTCAACGTTCCGGAGAGTCTGCGTTCGCTTTGGGAAACCTACAAGGCGAAACAGGAGGCTGAGGGTAAGAAGGTGCACACGGGCGGCGGTTTCAGCGGTAAAGGCTTTAAATTCGACGAGACGGAAGCGGCGGCCGCAAACGAACGCAAAAAATTCCAGAAAGCCGCGCTTGGATTGCAGGATTCAGACGATGAGGATTTGGAGCACGACATCGATCAACAAATCGAGAGTATGTTCGCCACGAAGAGGATCGTCAAGGAGATTAAGGCCCCAATCGGTATCATCAATCCGGCGACGGCGACTGTGCAAAATTCCGCCGTTGATAAATTAGAGTTGGCGAAAAAATTAGCGTCGCGTATTAATCTAACGAAGAACATTTCCGGCGATACGAAGTTTGCCACGCAACAAGCGGCCGAATCGATTTTGAAGGGTAGCGGCAGTCAACCATTAATTACGGCGAAAACGGTGGCCGAACAGTTGGCCGCGAAATTAAACACGCGTCTTAATTACCAACCGAAAGACGACGACGACCGCGCCGATGATGAATCCGAACAGACCTTCAGAAAGTACGAAGAGGAATTGGAGATTAATGATTTCCCACAACAGGCTAGATGGAGAGTTACTTCTAAGGTAATATTGATGATAAATTTTAATAAAAATACTTTAAACTTTGTTCGTATAATACTATATTTATTTTCGGTAACTACACGTACCATTAGAGGTTAATTAAACCCTTAATTCATATAAAAATGTGACAATTTAATTCATTGTACACGTGCCATTATCAAACAAGTCTTATTATATAGTATTTAAAGTGTTTTAATTAATATTCAACATGTATAACAAAGTAAATGCATTTAAAATAAATAATATGATAATTTTTATTAATCAATTGTTTTAATTGTAGGAAGCTTTGGCTCAAATCTCCGAGTACTCCGAAGCGGGCATCACCGTGAGGGGAACGTACGTGCCTACCGGTAAAACTCCACCAGAGGGTGAACGTAAACTCTACCTGGCGATCGAGAGTACGAGTGATATAGCCGTCTCCAAGGCAAAATCGGAGATTACGCGGTTAATCAAAGAGGAACTGCTTAAGCTCCAAACAGCAGGCCATCATACCTTCAATAAAGCTCGCTATAAGGTCGTTTAAATTTGTAACGGCTGAAGTAAACATTTTTGTAACAATTGACTTGTAAACTATGTCTTCTGCTTCATTATATAGTTGTATAATAATCACTAATTGTATTTTTTTAACCATTCAAAATAAAATAAAGCCTCCACAATAAAATGTTCAATGAATAAAACATAAACAATTTATGTATTTAAAGTTTTTATTATTAAAATAATAATTGTATTTGTAAATTGTGTAAATATTCTCTTTTGGTGTAGTTTAATTTTATCATTATTAAAAATAAGAAGTTTAAAGCTAAGTCATGAAAAAATAAATTTTCGACAAGATAAAAAACCTTGAATGAAATTATAAATGGAATTCAAACGAAATAAATAATCCCCAAGTGTTTCAAAATTATTATTCAATCAGTAAAACCCTCGCGTATGTTTTACTAATTGGAGGGTGGGATAGTGGCCACCCACCCACCCTACATATACAATTTTACATTCATCACTGATACATTTTAAGTTTCCAGAAAACATCACCACTATTTCTGGAAATGTGAATAAAATTTTAATCCACTGTCTTAATTTATGTTTTATTGCATATGTAGGGTGGGTGGGTGGCCACTATCCCACCCTCCAACCAGTAAAACATCAGCACAAGTTGTATTGATTATTTTTAACATTAAACATTTTATATATGATTTATTACACAAATACCTACAATTAATGAATCAATTGTTTTATATTAAAAAAGTCACTTATCATTATTAAAAATAAAAAAAAAGTTTGAAGCTAAATTATAGAAAAATAAATTGTCTACAAGGTAAAAACCCCTAAAAGAAAATATAAATGGAATTCAAGAGAATACTTATGGAATAAATCAAACACAAGTGTTTTAAAATTATTATTCAATCAGTAAAACCCTCGCGTATGTTTTACTGGTTGGAGGGTGGGATAGAGGCCACCCACCCACCCTACATATACATATTTACATTAATCACTGATACTCGTTTAGTTTTCAAAAACATCAGCAGTATTTCTGGAAATGTGAATAAAACTTTAATTCACTGTCTTAATTTATGTTTTATTGCATATGTAGGGTGGGTGGGTGGACACTATACCACCCTCCAATCAGTAAAACATCGGAACAAGTTGTATTGAATATTTTTTTTAACATCAATTTTTTTATACATGATGTATTAAACAAATACGTACAATTAATGAATCAATTGTTTTATATTAAAAAAATCACTTATCATTATTAAAAATAAGAAGTTATATAAAAATAAATTATTAACGAAGTTAAAAAACCTTGAGGGAAACTATAAATTGAATTCGTGAGAAAACTTATGGAATAAATAAACCAAAAGTGTTTCAAAATTATTATTCAATCAGTAAAACCCTCGCGTATGTTTTACTGATTGGAGGGTGGAATAGAGGCCACCCACCCACCCTACATATCATATTTACATTTATCATTGACACTCGTTTAGTTTTTCAAAACATCATCAATATTTTTGCGTATACAGACCAAAAAATAAAAGGCAGTATTTTAATTTAAGTTTATATATATGTAGGGAGGGTGGGTGGCCTCTACACACGGTTATAAATTAAAAGGTTAAATTGTCAAGTTTTTCAAAATTTTAATGAAATTATAAAATTGAAAATTCAAGTTTGTAGTTTTCAATTAAGTCGCATTGGTTGGTTTATAATCTATCAAAAAATCTTATAATTCCAAAAATTATGTAATGATTATTAATTAAATTCTAGGTTTAGAATATTTTTTATAATTATTTATATTGCGATATGAAATGTTTCTCAATTACAATTGAAAATTTACTTTCAAATAAGTTACATAAAGTATTTTAGTGGGAATGTTTATATAATAAATAATTTAGAAATTTTCTTTAAATTATTGTTCTTCAATTAGTAAAACCCTTGCTTATGTTTTACTGATTGGAGGGTGGGATAGTGGCCACCCACCCACCCTACATATACAATTTTACACTCATCACTGACTCTCGATAAGTTTTCTGAAAACATCAGCAATATTTCTAGAAATGTGAATAAGAATATCAATCTACTATTTTAGTTTCAATTTTATTGTATATGTAGGGTGGGAGGGTGGCCACTATCACACCCTCCAATCAGTAAAACATAAGCAAGGGTTTTACTAATTGAAGAACAATAATTTAATAAATATTTATAGATTGTTTATTATGTAAACATTCTCACTAAAATACTTTATGTAACTTATTTGAAAACAAATTTTCAATTGTAACAGAAAAATTTCATATCGCAATATAAAGAATTCTAAAAAATATTCTAAACTTAGAATTTAATTAATAATAATTACATTTTTTTTATAATTAATGGACTTTTTAATAGATTATTAAGCAACCAATGCGACTTAATTGAAGACTACAAATTTGAATTTTCAATTTTTGAAAATTCTTTGTTAATTTATCTTTTTAATCTGTCTTATATTAAAAAAATAAATATATAGTTTTTTTAAATAATTATTCAATTAGTAAAACCCTCACCATGTAATTATGTACATAAAAGGTTGAAAATTATTTGTATATTTGTAGTGATATACATTCATCGAAAATTTGTTTTTATTTTCTTGTTTTTTTAACTTGAATATATAACTTTTGTTAATTTACATTCTCGATTCATTTATTTATAATTATTATAATAAATCACGTATAAAATGTTTAATGTTAAAAAAAATATTAAACACAACTTGGCTGATGTTTTACAGATTAGAGGGTGGGATAGTGGCCACCCACCCACCCTACATATATATTTAAACTTAAACTAAAACTCTGGATTTATTTTTTGGTCTATATTCGCAAAAATACTGATGTTGTTTCAAAAAACTAAACCAGTGTCAATGATGAATGTAAATATGTATATGTAGGGTGGGTGGGTGGCCACTATCCCACCCTCCAACCAGTAAAACATCAGCACAAGTTGTATTGATTTTTTTTAACATTAAACATTTTATACATGATTGATTATACAAATACGCACGATTAATGAATCGATTGTTTGAAAATTAAATTGTCGACGAAGTAAAAACACCTTGAGAGAAACTATAAGTGGAATTGGTGAGAAAACTTACGCAATAAATAAACCCCAAGTATTTTAAAATTAAAATTAGAAGTGAAAATATTCATTCCTGCATTAATTTAAAATAATGTAATGTGTATTTTAGATACTAATTTTTATATTAATTATATTTTAGGCTTCTAATTCTCATTAACATTAAAAACATATTGTGGTGGCTTTATAATTATATGCAACCAAATGTACATCAATAGAGGATTTGGCGCGAAATTTAAAAGAAAGATAATAAATTAATAATAATGCGAAGTACACGGTTTAATCTACGAAATATATTTACAGTCTCGTTACTATGTTTGAGATCAACCACTTACCTTTAATATTTATATGATACTTTATTATTATTGTTTAAAAATGAAAATTAAATTGTCAACGAAGTAAAAAAAACCTTGAGAAAAACTATAAATGGAATTGGTGAAAAACTTATGCAATAAATAAACTCCAAGTGTTTTAAAATTAGAATTCAATCAGTAAAACCCTCGCATATGTTTTACTGATTGTAGGGTGGGATAGAGGCCACCCACCCACCCTACATATACATATTTACATTCATCATTGACACTCGTTTAGTTTTTTGAAACATCGTCAATATTTTTGCGAATATAGTTAAAAAATAAAGTCCAGTATTTTAGTTTAAGTTTAAATATACATGTAGGATGGATGAGTGGCCTTTATCCCACCCTTCAATCAGTAAAACTACGCAGGAGTTTTATGAAAACATATTTTATCTTTTGTAACTTAAATTTTGACATTAACTAATTACGTAAATTCTTCCTTTTATATTATTAATTTTTGAGAGGGTAACGTTTATATTATAGAAAATTAATTTGTGGGATAGTGACCACCCTCCAATTAGTAAAATAATTACGAGATTTTGTAAATGAAAATTTTATATAACATGATTTATGCAATAATTTATTCTACAAATAGTTTCTTCTGTCTTGATTATTTACATTTAAAATGTTGTTTATGTTATTGAAATTTGAGGGTAGGATAGTGGCCACCCACCCACCCTACATATACATTGAAATTTAAACTATAAGTTAGGTTTTAATTTTTCAAGAACATCAACAGTAATATTGTTTTTTTTTTTGGAAACTAAAACAGTGACAGTGGTTGATGTTAAAGTACATATGTAGGGTGGGTGGGTGGCCACTATCCCACCCTCCAACTTGTATTACTTACTCAAAATATTCACAGGAATTGTTTTTAATTATTAGAATAGTAGTGAATTGTTTATTAAATAATATTATCTAATATAAGATATTTTCATCACAAACCGTCTCTATGTATTATTGATTGGAGGGTAGGATAGTGGCCACCCACCCACCCTACATATACAATTTTACACTCATCACTGACTCTCGATAAGTTTTTCGAAAACATCAGCAGTATTTCTAGAAATGTGAAAAGAACATCAATCCACTGTTTTAGTTTATGTTTTATTGCATATGTGGGGTGGGTGGGTGGCCACTATCCCACCCTCCAATCAGTAAAACATCAGCCAAGTTGTGTTTAATATTTTTTTTTAACATTAAACATTTTATACGTGATTTATTATAATAATTATAAATAAATGAATCGAGAATGTAAATTAACAAAAGTTATATATTTAATTTTAAAAAAACATGCAAAAAAAACAAATTTTCGATGAATGTATATCGCTACAAATATAAAAATAATTTTCAATCTTTTTTGTAAATAATTACATGGTGTTATTGATTGTTGTTTGTCTGTTTTGCAAAATTCTTTTATTTAACAGTAATGATTTTTTTAATAACATGAATAACCCTTTGAAATCTAGTGTAAAATGTTTTAATCAAAGTCAATTATTTTTTATAAATACATTCAATTATTTTAGCGTTTTGTCAATTTTAATTTTAAATATTGCAATAGTGTTTATTTTAAACTCACACAAACCCCAAAATTGACCTCATACGACCTTATAAAAAATTCTAGCGTACTCTTGACCTACCCCAATAAACAATACATTGACTATTCGTACTCCTGACCCGCCCAAATAAATTATACATTGAGGTAGGTCAAGAGTACGCTCGATTAATATATTAACTTATTGTAAAATAAATCGTAAAAGTATTAATATAGTTTCCAAAAATTATCAGCAGTGTTATATTTGAAATTAATAAATATATATAGGGTGGATGGGTGTTCTCAAACCCACCCTCCAATAGATAAACCACAGGGGATAATTTTATTAGTTAATTCATTATAAGTAATAAAATATAATGAAAAATTTATGAGATGAATAATTTCGTAAGTAAACTTTGTGAATCTTTGAATATGTGAAATTGGTTGGAGGGTGTGATAGAGGCCACCCACCCACCCTACATATACAATTCAACTTCATCCACTGCTTAGTTTTCAAATTTTAAAAATACAAACCGTAAAAGTGTGAATATAATTTACGAAAATCATCAACAGTGTAATATTTAAAATTAATCAATTTATGTAGGGTGGGTGGGTGGCCTCGGACCCAACCTACAATAGATAAACCACAAGCGATGATTTTATTGATTAATTAAATAATAACAACAAATAAAACACAATTTAAAAAATCAGATTAATTGTTTTGTATGCAACGATTTTATTGTAAAACTTTGAGTATGTTGTACTGATTGGAGGGTAGGATAGTGGCCACCCACCCACCCTACATATACTATTCATACTCATCACTGACTCTCGATAAGTTTTCCGAAAACATCAGCAGTATTTCTGGAAATGTGAATAAAAACATTAACCCACTGTCTTAATTTATGTTTTATTGTATATGTAGGGTGGGTGGGTGGCCACTATCCCACCCTCCAATCACTAAAACATCAGCATAAATTGTATTAAATAAATTTTTCAATATAACACACTTTACACATAATGAATTATATAAATACGTACAATCAATAAATCGATGATTTAATTAATAAAACTCTATTATGATCATTAAAATAAAAAACACATGTTAAAGGCTATGGTGTAAAAATTAAATTGTTAGTGAATTATAAAATCTTTAGGGAACTATAAATGCAATTAAAAAAAAACTTATGGAATAAATCATCCACAAGTTTTTTTTTAATTATTAATTAATTAGTAAAACCCTCGTTGATGTTTTATTGATTGGAGGGTGGGATAGTGGCCACCCACCCACCCTACATATACATAGATACATACATCACTGACACTCGTTTAGTTTTTCAGAAACATCATCAGTATTTTTGCGAAAATAAACCAAAAATCAAATCCAGTATTTCAGTTTAAGTTTAAATGTATATGTAGGGTGGGTGGGTGGCCACTATCCCACCCTCCAATCAGTAAAATAATAAATCAACCCCAAATGTTTTTAAATTATTATTTAATTAGTAAAACCCTCGCGTATGTTTTACTAATTAAATAATAATTTAAAAACATTTGGGGTTGATTTATTCCATAAGTTTCGTCTTGAATTGCGTTTATAGTTCCCTAAAGGGTTTATAATTCGTTAACAATTTAATTTTTAAACGGTTACAGATTAAAACGTTAAATTGTCAAGAAATTTTCAAAATTTTGATGAAATTATAAAATTGAAAATTAAAGATTGTAGTTCTTAATTATGTCGCATTGTTTGCTTTATAATCTATCAAAAATTCTATTAATTCCAACAATATGTAATGATTATTAATTAAATTCTACGTTTAAAATAGTTATTAGAATTCTTTATATTGCGATATGAAATTTTTCTCAATTACAATTGAAAATTTGCTTTCAAATAAGTTACAGAAAGTATTTTAGTGGGAATATTTACATAATAAATAATCTATAAATGTTTATTAAATTATTGTTCAATTAGTAAAACCCTCGCTTATGTTTTATTGATTGGAGAGTGGGATAGTGGCCACCCACCCACCCTACATATTCATGTTTACATTAACCACTGATTCTCGATGAGTTTTTTGGAAACATCAGCAGTATTTCTGGAAATGTAAATAAGAACATCAATCCATTATTTTAGTTTATGTTTTATTGTATATGTAGGGTGGGTGGGTGGCCACTATCCCACCCTCCAATCAGTAAAACATCAGCACAAGTTGTATTGAATATTTTTTTAACATCAAACTTTTTATACATGATGTATTATACAAATACGTACAACTAATGAATCAATTGTTTTATATTAAAAAAAAACACTTATTATTATTAAAAATAAGAAAAGTTTAAAGCTAAGTTATAGAAAAATAAATTGTCAATGAAGTTAAAAAACTTGAGAGAAAATATAAATGGAATTTGTTGGTAAACTTATGAAATAAATAAACCCCAAGGGTTTTTAAATTATTATTCAATCATTAAAATCCTCGAGTATGTTTTATAGATTGTAGGGTGGGATAGTGGCCACCCACCCACATATACAATTTTACATTCATCATTGACTCTCGATAAGTTTTCTGAAAACATCAGCAGTATTTCTAGAAATGTGAATAAGAACATCAATCCACTGTTTTAGTTTATGTTTTATTGCATATGTAGGGTGGGTGGGTGGCCACTATCCCACCCTCCAATCAGTAAAACATCAGCACAAGTTGCATTGAATATATTTGTGGAATATAAAATGATTTATACATGATTTATTATACAAATACGTACAACAAATAAATCGAGAAAGTATATTTAAAAACAATTATAAATCACAATTAAAATTTTGATTTTTGGAAAAATTTATCTATTAAATTATTGCATCCGAATTAAAAAAATAATAATAAGTGTTTATCGGATAATTAAAGACTTTAATTAACATTATTATATCACTGGTGAGATAATTGGTGGAGTGATTACAATTGGGGCATCTGCGGGGTCAGCGCATTTATCTTCGCGAACGTCGGTATAAAAGGGGGCCGACGCTCTCCGCAAAGGTACACTCAAGGTGTCTACTGAAGTTACCGCCACACCATGAGGACCGTCTTCGTAGTACTGTTGGCCGCCGTTTGCGCCCTCGCCATTCCCACCGGCAATCGCAAATACAAAGTCGGTGAGTAAACTTTAATCATACAAAAAGTACACCTAAAGTATAATTGTTGATTATTAATTCAAATGTTTCAAAACTATATTGAATTGTTAATTAAAAAAAATAAACAAATTGCATTACGTAATTTAAAAAAAAAATGTGCTAATGATTTTTTTGTAAACCCTTGTGGATGTTGTATTGATTGAAGGGTGCGATAGTGGCCACCCACCCACCCTACATATACATTTTTTATTTCATCCACTAATCAGCTTTTAGTTTCCAACAATATAAAATGTAAAAGTGTGAGTATAATTTACAAAAATCATCAATGTGGTAATAAATTAATAGATTTATGTAAGGTGGGTGGGTGGCCTTGGACCCACCCTCTAATAGATAAATCACACGCGATGATTTTATTGATTAATTAAATAATTACACCAAATATAACACAATAAATAAACATCAGATGAATTATTTCGTATGCAACAATTTTTTTTATAAACCCTCGCTTATGTTTTTGGGATTGGAGGGTGGGATAGTGGCCACCCACCCACCCTACATATACTTTTACATTAACCACTGATTATCGATGAGTTTCCCGAAAACATCAGCAGTATTTCTGAAATTGTGAATAAAAACTTTAATCCACTGTCTTAGTTTTAGTTTTATTGTATATGTAGGGTGGGTGGGTGGCCACTATCCCACCCTCCAATCCCAAAAACATAAACGAGGGTTTATAAAAAATTGTTGCATACGAAATAATTCATCTGATGTTTATTTATTTATTGTGTTATATTTGGTATAATTATTTAATTAATCAATAAAATCGTCCCGTGTTATTTATTGGAGGGTGCGTGCGAGGTCACCCACCCACCCTACATAAATCTATTAATTTTAACTATTACGCCGTTGATGATTTTTGTAAATTATATTCACGCTTTTACATTTTATATTGTTGAAAATAAAAAGCTGATCAGTGGATGAAATTAAAATGTATATGTAGGGTGGGTGGGTGGCCACTATCACACCCTCCAATCAGTAAAACATTAGCCGAAGTTGTACTGAATGTATTTCTTTAATATAAAATTATTCATTATAAAAATACATACAATAATTACATCGAAGATGTGAATTAAAAAAATATATATAAATCATTTAATAATTGTATCACAATAGTTATTTAAGGTACAAGTGTAAAAAGTGATGCTTTATTGCACGAACTGGCGTTTAAAAACACGAGCGAGGAACGAGCGAGTTTTTTTAAAGCCAGGAGTGCAATAAAGAAACTTTTTACACGTGTGCCTTACAAAATTTTATCTTCGATCGTAAAGGATTTCAAAGAATATATTCATATGAGTAATATTTTAATGCCATTTCAATAATTCAATTAATGAAAACATATTTTACCCGCAGTGCACTAATGAAAGCGTTACTTAGCAACCAGTAAACAAGTTGCACAAATGTCGGCCGCCATTATTATTTATGGAAAAAATGTTCTCTTTATTGTAATCGCTTCGACTTGCATTAAATGAAATCTTCAGAGTTCTTAAATCTGCCATTTCGTTTGTATTATATATTTTATTTATAGTTTATTAGTTATTTGTATCAATTAATAAAAATTTAAGTTTTTCGTTGAAATTTTGTGCTATAATATATTCATCTGTCAGATTTGACAGTTCTATGCAATAAAAACAATTTGACATTACCGTGCAATAAAAACGCAAAACAGCACTAGTGCTTTAAAAAGCCACTTTTACAATGAAAAATGATGCAAAAAGCGTCTACTTTCTGTACGATCGTAGATAAATTAATTAATTGTTTAATTTTAGAAAATCAGGACTTTTTGAAAATCCAAAAAGATATCATCCGCCTTTTCAACTACGTGAATCAGCCTAGTTACTACGAGGATCATGTCGAGATCGCCAAGACGTTCAACATCGAGCAGCACTACGACCTGTGGCTGAAGCCCGAATACGTCGAAGAGTTCTGGTACATCTACCAGCACGACATGTTGCCCCAAGGGGAGATCTTCAGCGTTTTCGATCACCACCACTTGCGCCAGGCCATCACCCTCTTCAAGTTCTTCTACTACGCCAAGGACTACGCCACCTTCTACAAGGCGGCCGCTTGGGCTCGCAATCACGTCAACGAGGGTATGTACATTTACGCCCTCTCCGTCGCCGTGATCCATCGCGAGGACACCAGCTTCATCGTCCTGCCTCCGATTTACGAAATCTACCCACACTATTTCTTCAATGATGAGGTCATCTACAAGGCGCAACAGTATAAGCAACATTATTGGGGACAATACGAGCATGAGGATAATACTTACAAGGGTTACACGATCCACGCTAATTATTCCGGATGGTACGCTAATGTTCATCCTGAACAATCCATGACTTACTTCACTGAAGATATTGGAATCAACGCTTATTACTACTATTACAATCTCCACTATCCATTCTGGATGGAGGGTAAAGATTTCGATTTCAGTTTGGAACGTCGTGGTGAGCAATACTATTACGTGCACCAACAATTATTAGCCCGTTACTACTTGGAACGTCTTTCTAATGGTTTTGGAGAAATCCCACATTTCGAATACGAATACCCAATTGAAACCGGATATTATCCATCCATGCACTACACCAACGGACTTCCGTTCCCAGCCAGGCCCAATCACGCCGAGCTTTATTACCATGGCGTTCACGGAGAGCAGAGTTACCCAGTGGACGGAAACTACACCTACAGCTACACTTATGTGAAGGATTACGAAAGGCGCTTGCGTGATGCCATCGATAGAGGTTACATCTACACTCCGGAAGGACAAACCGTGTACTTATTCGATAAGAAGGGTTTCGAAATCTTGGGAAATCTCGTCGAAAGCAATCCCGACTCTCCAAACGGTCGTTTCTACGGTGACCTCCAAGTTTACATCCGCCACCTCCTCGGCTACGCCTACTATCCTCTCGATGAATACAAACTGGCTCCATCCGCTTTGGAACACTTCGAAACCTCCCTCCGCGACCCGATGTTCTGGCAAATGTACAAACGCGTAATGTATTACTTCCAACAATACAAGAGCTACCTCGCCCCTTACACCCACGAAGAATTAAACTTCAACGGTGTTAAGATCCAAGGTGTTGAGCTCGAACGTTTGATTACTTATTTCGATTACTTCTACACCGATCTGAGCAACGCTGTTACTGTTGACGAGAAGGAATTCCAAGAGGACAGTTTTGAAATCCGCGCCCGTCAGTACCGTCTCAACCATCAACCCTTCAACTACAAGATCAACGTAGAGAGCGAGAAACCAGTCGACGCTTTGGTGAAGGTATTCATCGGCCCTAAATACGACGAGTACGGACGTGAAATTGAAATCACCGAAAACTTCATGAACTTCGTGGAAATCGACCGTTTCTCCTACACCCTTAAACAAGGAATCAACGTCATCGAACGCAACTCTCGCCAGAGTTTCTACGTGAGCGACCGCACCAGCTACAGGGATTTGTACCAGCACGTCCTCACCTCGATCAGCGGCGGTGAAGGTTTCCACATCGACGCCAGCGAGACCTACTGGGGCATGCCCAGCAGATTCCTCCTCCCCAAGGGTAAAGTAGGCGGACAGACCTTCCAATTCTTCGTGATGGTCAGCCAACTCCACGGTACCCCATCCCAAGAAGTGTACCCGAAGGTCGGCGCCGGCACCTATTACATCGACAACTACTACCCACTCGGATATCCATTCGACAGACCAATCGAATTCGAATACGAATTCAACGTCGACAACGTCTACTTCAAGGACATCGTCATCTACCACAAGAACGTCCAGGATGTCGACACCACATGGAGCCACTACTAAGACTGAACAAAGAAACGTCGACACTTTTGTAGAATAGAAGCATATAAATAAAAAACCACACAAGCAAAACAAACAACTTTTATTTCTATTATCACACACTTGACTCAAAACAAAAAAAAAAAACTTTAAAATTACAAATCCCCCGCCCCCGCAGTATACTTATAACTCTTTTTATCTCTAACTGGTGCACAGTAGCACGCCTGGGATTGGGCGTCTATGTAGGACTTACAACCTAACGCAATTGTACCCGTGTATAATACCTTAGCTGCACCTTTACAAGCTGAAACAAAATTGACAAGTAAAAAAACAAACAAAATAAACAATTGTAAAATACAATTATAATAATTTTCATTGAAGAGTTATCATAAAAATAATTTAAAAAAAACAATTGAATGTCGAATTTTAATTTTGTGTTTACACGCACGTATTTGATGAAAGGAATAGGTTGCTTTAAGAATTTTCAAAATATGACTATCCTATCAAAAGTTATCGTAAAAACAATGAAAAACAATTGAATATCAAATTATAATTTTATGTCCTGCACACACGTATTTAATCAGGGAATTGCGTTGCACAAGAATTTTCAAAATATGTCCATTTTTTCAAGAGTTATCGCAAAAACAATGTAAAACAATTGAATATGGATTTTCAAAATTTTATCCTATAAACACCTATTTGATGAGAGGAATAGGTTGCTTTGAGAATTTTCTAAATATGACTATCCAATCAAGAGTTATCGTAAAAATAATAAAAAACAATTGAATGTCGAATTTTAATTTTATGACCTGCAAACACGTATTTAATCAGAGGATTGCGTTGCACAAGAATTTTCAAAATGTTTCCACCTTATCAAGAGTTATCGCAGAAACAATGAAAAACAACTGAACATCGATTTTCAAATTTTTATCCAATAAACACCTATTCGATGAGAGGAATAGGTTGGTTTAAGAATTTTCAAAATATGATTATCCATTCAAGAGTTATCGTCAAAATAGTAAAAAAATAATTGAATGTCGAATTTTAATTTTATGTTTACACATACGCATTTAAACAGAGAATTTTGTTGCTCAAAGAATTTTTAAAATATGTCCACTTTATCAAGAGTTATCGCAAAAACAATGAAAAACAATTGAACGTCGATTTTCAGATTTTTATCTTATAAACACCTATTTGTTGAGAGGAATAGGTTGGTTAAAGTATTTTCGAAATATGACTATCCTATCAAGAGTTATCGTAAAAACAATAAAAAACAATTGAAGGTCGAATTTCAGATTTTATGCCTCACACGCATGTATTTAATCAGAGAATTGCATTGCATAAAGTATTTTCAAAATATGTCCACTTTATCAAGAGTTATCGCAAAAACAATGAAAAACAAATGAACGTCGATTTTCAGATTTCTATCCTATATACACCTATGTGATGAGAGAAACAGGTTGGTTTAAGAATTTTCAAAATATGCCTATCCAATCGAGAATAATCGTAAAAACAATCAAAAACAATTGAATGTAGAATTTTAATTTTATTACCTGCAGACATATACAATTTAATCAAAGGATTGCGTTGCTCAAAGAATTTTCAAAAAATTTTAATTTTATCAAGAGTTATCGCCAAACAATGAAAAACAATTGAAAACGTCGAATTAATTTGATTTCTTTTGTTTTTTACGACTTTATTGAAATAAAATAATGAAAGCAAGGAAAAGGAGGCGGCGAATAAAAACAATGAATACAATAAGATAAAAAAAAAGAATTGAAAAAAAAAATTGTTAAAACATAAAAACAATTGAAAACGAAGGAGGAATTAAAGTATATGACAAATAATATATATTTTTTTTTAATATAAAAGAAACTGAAAAAAACAAAAATAATAAAAGAACAAAGAAAATTAAAACAATAACAAAAACAAAATAATTTAATTTTTAAATATTAACTTTTCTAAAACTATTGGTATTTTCAATTCTTTTTCCTTATAAAAAAATTAAATAACTCAAAATAAAAGAAATTTGTTTACAAATACAAGAAAAATAAGGAAAACACTAAAAAATATAATCAAATGAAAAAAGAAACGGAAATTCAACTTTTACAATTGTTTTTATTTCCGTGAAATTTTCAATTGACAATTGAAACTGTAAATTTAATCAAAACAAAAGAAATAAAATTAAAATTAAAAACAAAGGAGGAAAATGAAAACAAAAGAAATAAAAACAAAACAATATAGAAACTAAAACTAAATTTGTTTATTTTCTCAATTGTTCTCTTTTTATTTGTTTTGTTTTCTTTTTTTTTAACTGCTGATAATGAAAAAACAATTCCAAAAAGGAATTAAAAAATTAACAATTATAAAAACAAAAGATATAAAAAATTAAAACAATTGACAACAAAAGAGAATTATAATATATAAAAGAAATAAAAATAAACAGTTGAGAATTACAAACAATTAAAAAACAAAAACACCTGAAAAATTGAAAATAAAAACTCAAAACAATTGATATAAAAGGAATTGAAAATAATCTACCTTCTTTTTTGACCACTCCACAAAAAATATAATAAAAGGAAAAAAACGACTGAAATAAACATTTGAGGTTAAATTTAAAAAAACAAAATAGAAGATTGAAAATATAGAGAAAACAAGAAAAAGAATTTAAAAAAAAACAACTGAAAATAAGATATAGAAAAAATTAAAAATGAAGAAATATTTTTATTGTATTTGCATTTTCGATTGTTTTTGTTATTCTTCGTTTGTGTTTTTATTTGGCCAAATAAAACAATAAAAATAATTAATAACAACCAATTGATAACAGGAGAAAAAAACAAAAGATATAGTCCTGTTACAAACGAAATAAAATTTTGACAAAAACAAAAGCTGTAAAAACAATTTAAAAAAATTGAAACAAAAAACTATTGATTTTTTTTTAAATTGGCATAATCAAACAATTGAAATAAAAAACAAACAAAAGAGGGATTGAAAATGTAAAGAAAACAAGTGAATTAAAAATGATTGAAAAAAAAATTAAAATAAAAACAAACAAAGAAATGAAATTAATTTACTTTTCTTCAATTATTTTTATAGCCTTTGTATTTTCAAATATTTTTATTTATTATTAAATTTATACCCTTAAAAAACAGAAATAACTAAAAATAAATGAAAAATAAAAGTATTATTGAAAATGTAACTTAAAAAAGGAAAATAGTGAGAGAAAACAAAAACCAACTGAATTTATTTTCCATTGTTTTTGTTTTCTTCAAATTTTCTATTTTCTTAAAAAATATATAGTAGTATAACAATTGAAATTGTAAACTAAATCAAAACAAAACAGAAACAAATAAAAATAAAAAAAGTAGATTAACAAACAAAAAAAGGAAAATAAAAACAATGGAGAAAAAAACAAACGTAATAATTGGGAAAATTAAGCAAAATTAAACAATTGAGAATGAGAATAAAAACGATAAAAAAATGAATCAAATCAAATAAAACAAAAAAATAAATAAATGAAAACGAAAAACAACTGATTTTTTTATTGACTGAAATAATCAACTGAAGTTAAAAAACAAAAAAGGATTGAAAACATATAGAAAACAAGTCCGTTACAATGAATTTTAATTAATAAAAAAAAACAAATAACTAAAAATGAAGAAATATTTTATCATTTGCATTTGCAATTGTTTTTGTTTTGCTTCGATTTTATTTCGTTAACAAGTAGAAATAAAAGAAAATAAATAATATATAAAAAACAATTGATTACAAAAAAAAACAAAAGCAATATTACAGTATGAAATAAAATTTAAAAATAAACAAAAAACAAAAGAAATAAAAACAACTATCAAATTTAATAAATGGAGAAAACTAAATACATAACTGAAATTTAAACAAAAATGAAATAAACAATTGATGTATGAAAAGAAAAGTGGGTTGAAAATATCAGAAAACAAGTGAATTACAAAGAATTGAAAGAAGAAAAAGAAATGAAAAACAAATGAATAAAAAGGAATATAGAAATAATATAAATTAATTTATTTTCCACATTTTTCCATTGACTTTTTCAATTGTTTTCACTATTTTTTTTCAATTTTATTTCTTTAAGTAAGTAAAAATAAAAACAAATTATTACAAATATTATTATGTATTATTATTATAAAAACAAATGAGAATTTGAAGTATAGAATTACAAAGAATTTAAAAAAAACAAATGAAATTATTTTTTCCATTGACTTTTTCAATTGTTTATTTTTTCAATTTTATTTATATGCCATGTTGGAAAGTACAGATGACTTAAGATATTTAAAAAATATAATAAGGAAGTAAAAAACAAAAGAAACACAAGCAACAAAAAATTTTAATAATTTGAACAAACCAAACAATTGAAATTTAAAATAATAATAAAGTAAAAACATACAGAAAACAACAAATATTACAAAAAAAATAGAAAACAATTGAAAAAAGGACTTAAAAATATTTTAATAATATAATAATTATTTTTATTTTCAATTGTTTTATTTACTTTGCATTTTAATTGATTTGTTTTTCTGGGCTTCATTTCTTTACCAAATAAAACAATTGAAAAATGCAAAGGAAACAAAAATAAATGAGTGTAACAAATGGAAAAACTAAAACAATATTGATTACCAATAAAAACAAAGGAATTAAAAACGACAAAAACAAAATAAAGAAAAACAAAAGGGGATTGAACATATAAAGAAAAATGAAGTGATCAACAAAGAATTTAAAAAGAAAAACAATTCAAAATGGAAATAAAAAGAAAATATTGTTTACTTCAATAGTTTTTATTTTCTTGACAAAAGGAGAATAATTGAAAATACACTGAAAAAAAACAAATGCAATATTGATATTACAATTAGAATTTTTTAAATGTAAGGAAAATAAAAACAAACGAATTGAGTAAACAGTTGAAATAAAAAAAAAAAATTAAACAAAGAATTTTACAAAAAAATTAAAATGCATATGTAGGGTTGGTGGGTGGCCACTATCCCACCCTCCAATCAATAAAACATACGAGAGAAGTTTAAGGAATGTATATTTTCAATCCTCTTTTGTATTTTTTAAACTTTTTTAATTGTTTATTTCAGCCAATAAAAAATCAGTTTTAATTTTTTTTATGTATCTATACATATATATTGCTTTATTAAATTTGATTCTTTTTTTATCGTCTTTATTTTCATAATTAGGTTAATTTTGCTTAAATGTTTTTTTTTCCTCTTTTCATAAATAAATAAATAAATAGAGAACAAAAGCAAAAGTGACATCGTAGCTAAGATTATTTACTATGTTAAATTATAGTTACCAGTTTGTTGTGCAGGATTTTCGTTTCCGATATCACAATAACGGTACAAACACCGTTTGAATTCGACGTCGCAGACCTCCTTATCAGAGCCGCATCTATCATAGCAGAAATCGTGTGAATCGCAGCACCTCGTCATCTCGGCCACCGGGAGGTGTTTGCTGTCGATTTTCACCCCCAAAGCCCCACAACCGTTTGCCGACGGTTTGTGATTTTTATTCGGTTTCGGTGTCACTCCTGAAAATTAATTAAGCAATTGTATTAAAACACATTTAATAAGTGTAAATTTAATACTGATTTGATTTAATAAGAATTATTCTCATTATTACTATTGAATTTTAAATATAATTATAAGTAAAACGCTTTTAACTAAACAAAGTTAAAAGTGTTTTATTTGAATCAAAATGTACTACCAAGAAAACGCCGACAACATTCAAGAATAATTGTAAGTGTACATAGTTTAAGTTATATGTTTTAATAATGTATATTGGATAGCAACATTGCTAAATATTATTATTGTTTTTATTTATTTACCTTGCACCGGACACTTGAACACGCAGTGCTCCTCGACGGCGTAATTCAAGAACTGGTTGATGCCTTGGAGATGGTTCGCCACGTTCATCACATTACTCACCACATCCCCCACAATGTTCTCCGCGGAAAGCACCGCCTCGCGTATGTTGTTCAATAGACCAGAACCGTAGCCCGAATAAATGTACCCAATAAATGTCAGCACATACACAGTGATTTTCCCGTACGGAATCTCCATCTTTTACCAATTAGAAATGAGTTATTTTCGGAGCCTTTCACGTCGTAATAATCGTGTGTATGTGTGATGTGTTTCTTCGGGATTAGCCGAGCGAAATTATTTTCGGAATTCACACATAACCTGAACTGAATTTTCGTATCTATGGTAATATTCCAAAGGAATTGTTAGAATTTTAACACGACGACCTTCACAGATGAGTGGGTTGTTGTTATATATTACATTTTTCTTGCACCTGTTGAAAAACAATAAATATTAATGTAATAATAATAATAATAATAATAATAACACGCAGCTGATTTAAAAGAATGAAGTTATAAACATAACGTAATTACAAGTAAACGCCTACACAATTAAAAAACGTAATTAAGTTTGGTATTAAATTATAACTGAATAAGTTTTAAAATTATTTAATTAATTTATAAAGTTACTGATTGGTTGTAATAATACATAAGCCGGTTTTACACTGTAACATTTAAATTATTCATTTGATTCGTTTAATAATTGAAATATTCCTTGTTATTATCAATTTATATAATCAATTAATACTAATGGTGAAAAATATGGGTAAATAATTCGATATTATATTTTTAAATCTAAAATATTTTTTAATTAAACAATTAAAATCTGGGGATATTAAACATCACACAATTGGCAATACTGCGCGCGTTTCGCTCTTTTTCCATCACAATGTTGCCGGAAGTTTGAAAAGTTTGTGTCTTAATTGTAACGTTTTTTTAAAAAATTTTCCAATTATTTAAAACCCATTCGTAATCATTAACTTCACCGTGTTGTTACGAAAAACAACCGAAAAATACCAACACGTTCATCACGCCAGTGTGCAGGTAATGATAAAAACTTTAATCATTCGTATGTTAAAAGGTTATAAAACTTGTTTTCTATACGATAAATCGATTGTTTTCTGTTCTAGCAGTAAACATTATTATTTATCGAACACTGAAACAGTTTTTTATTATCAAACAGCATGTCCGATTTGACTGATGAGAGCGATTTGTCAGCGAGTAGCTTTTCGTCCGATGGGGAAAATGGTGAGTGTTACAACGAGCACGATGCATCGATGAGTGGTTGTTGTTTTTCGGTTTGCAGAGAGCAGCGAGTACACGGATGATGAGGAGGAGCACGAAAGTGATGTTTCCAATCGTGATAAATCTAGTGAGTTATTGTTGGTTTATTAGGTGTGTTAATAAACTCGAATAATATAATGAAGAGTAGGACTAGCGACCTAGTCTACAAACCAGCTGAAGAATCATCTGAAAAGATGCTCTATGGTCCTCAAGGAGAAACAGGTCTAATAATAATAATGATATAATGAAGAAAGAAAAAAACGATGACTTCGTTTTACCACTTTATTTGAAATTACATGTAGGAAAACCAAACGTTTAACTTTTTTATACTACTTTTTATTTTTACACAATAGATCGTGGCTAGTTTCAATTACATCATTATCAAACTTAGTCTGTCCCTTATTTTGATAATGACTATTGTGTAAAAATAAAAAGCAGTATAAAAAAGTTAAATGTTTTTCTGTTATTTACTGAAAATGTACTATAAAGTGAACGTCTTCAAAATTCAAGATTTATAAAAGATTTTTTCTTCTTTGTGTACCTATTCGTTTCGAATATTGGGGACCATTCTGTATATGATTTAAGATTTAATTTTAATTAATCAGTTGATGTAGTTACTTGAGTACGTGAAGGTTAAATATCACTTAATTAAAAACACAGTTATATTCCTTTCTTCACTTTTTATTGGTTGATACTGGTTGATATATTATTATTTACTTACATTTTAAAAAGTAAGTTTCTATTTAGTGGTAAGTATTAAAGAAGTGTTTTATTTGTAATTTTATATTCTTCGCCTTATTATTTGTTAATCTGTTAAAAACTTGAGAGTGAATAATGAAAAAGTGTACATTTTTTAATCGTAGGAGGAAGTAGGTACATCGAAAAAAAGGCCGGAACGGATGAAAGTGGTGATGAGGAAGAGGAGGAGGAGGATGAGGATGAGGAGGAAGAATCCATGGATTATGGAAAATCTGCTTTCATCAGACCTTCAGTCAGTAAGTAAAGTTAATAAGTGAAGCATGAAAGTTTAATTTCTTAATTTCATCTGTAATAAAATAAAGTAATAATAAGAGTGAAAACATTGAATAATTGTTTCCGTTTTTGATGTTAATAATAGCCAGTTTCAATCGGTTCTTAAGTCAGGGAAACTGAATTTGTTTTTTCTAATTATTAACTTGTAATCACTTTCTCCACAGTTTTTATTGCTAAATATTTTCAACAGCCGTACAACTATTGAAAATTTACGTCATAAATGAAATGTAC
Organism: Ontholestes murinus; assembly: GCA_963969525.1. Taxonomy (NCBI): domain Eukaryota; kingdom Metazoa; phylum Arthropoda; class Insecta; order Coleoptera; family Staphylinidae; genus Ontholestes; species Ontholestes murinus. The sequence continues at coordinate 463,489 of OZ018389.1, read as the reverse complement.
ATTTAGCAAAATAAAAATAAACTGTGGAGGAAAGTGATGACAAGTTATTTTATATAAAACCAAATTAGTTTTACTGTTTATCACGATTACATCACATCTGATATCGTTAATAGTTTATTAAATAAAAGTAGTGACAGTGATGTAAATTTAAATGTATATGTAGGGTGGGTGAGTGGCCACTATCCCACCCTTCAATCAGTAAAACATCAGCAAAAGATTAATTAAATAAACAAATTGTATCATTTGAAAATACTGACATTACATAATTAATTACACATAAAATTTTAAAAGACAAATGTTTAGTTTGTAGAAAAATGTGTGTTGTTTTTCTACCCACTATCTTTTAATCTTTAAAAATACTCGAGGATCCTAGTGAAATATAAATTGATTTTATCAAGGAGTTTTATTTATAATTTATCTGATGAATATATTGTTTTAAGAATTTTTTCTTTAAACCCTCACAAATGTTATACTTTGAAGAGTGGGATAGTGGCCACCCACTCACCCTACATATACATTTTCACTTTAAGATAATACATATGTTTTTTTTTGAGGTACACATCAATTCATTTATTTATTAGTGCTTTATCAGACTTGCTTTACAAATATAATTCGAAATACATAAAACAGTAAACAAAACCATACAAATAATTTCGTCAGCAAACTGAAAGGCGGAGTTCACTCTTGAAGAATGTTCTTCCATTCTAACTCTTTCAGAAAACTAACTCATTGAAATTGTAGGTTGGGTGTGTGGCTTCTATAAATCCTCTAATCTTTAAAAATACGCGAGGGTTCTACTGAAATATAAATTAATTTTATCCAGGGGTTTAATTTATAATTAATCTGATAAATATGTAGTTTTAAGAATTTCCCTTTACACCCTGGTGTATGTTTTACTGATTGGAGGTTGGGATAGAGGCCACCCACCCACCCTACATATACATTTTTAATTTAAGATAAGATATGCGTATGTTTTTTTGATTTAAACATCAATGCATTGATTTCCTCTTCCAGAAAACTAAAGCACTATCAGTAATTGTAGTTAATATGTATATGTAGGGTGGGTGGGTGGCCTCTATCCAGCTTACAATCTTTAAAAATACGCGAGGGTTCTATTGAATTATTAATTAATTTTAACAACGAGTTCAATTTATAATTTGTCTGATCAATATATAGTTTTACGAATTTTCCTTTAAACCCTCGTGTATGTTGTACTAATTGGAGAGTGGGATAGTGGCCACCCACCCACCCTACATATACATTTTCACTTTAGGATAAGATAATGCATAAGTTTTTTTTTTGATTAATAACAGAAAAACGTTTAACTTTTTTATACTACTTTTTATTTTTATATAAACACTTGCGACTAGTTTCGAATTACACAGTAATCATTATCAAACTTAGTTAATAAAAAGTAGTATAAAAAAGTTAAACGTTTTTCTGTTATTCATTAAAAATGTACTACGAAGTGAACGCCTCCAAAATTCAAGATTTTTTTTGATTTACACATCAATGCATTGATTTCCTCTTCCAGAAAGCCAAACCATTGTCAGTAATTGTAGTTAAAATGTATATGTAGGGTGGGTGGGTGACCTAGTTTTTATCTAAAACATTGTATGAAAAAGAAGGGAACTCATTAAAAAAATCGATTTATCCAGTTGATGTATTCATGAATAATTCAACTAAACACTGTTTTATGTTTTATTAATTGGAGGGTGGGATAGAGACCACCCACCCGCCCTACATATGCACTTTCACTTTACCAACAATTCGGGTTTAATTTTCAATGGAAATAAAAACAAAATCGTGAATGATGATTTAAAAAATTCAGTAATAGTATACTGATGAAAGTTTATGTAGAGTGGGTGGGTGGCCTCTAACTCACCTTCTAATCAGTAAAACATAAAACAATGTTTAATTAAATTATTCATAAATACATCCACTAAATAAGTGGATTTTTTATGACTTGCTTTCTTTTTCATACAATATTTTATATAAAAACAATCCATGTGTACTGAATGAATGTTTTAATGTATATGTAGGGTGGGTGGGTGGCCACTATTCCACCCCATCAGTAAAACGTAATCAATTTATGTAATGAAAGATTTTATTATTAAAAGAGCTTTGCGTTTGTAAATTATATAAATATTTTCTTCTGGTGTTGTTTAATTTTATTTAAAATATTGTGAATGTTATAGAAATTGAAGGGTGGGATAGTGACCACCCACCCACCCTACATATACATTTAAACTTAAACTATGAGTTAGATTTTAATTTTCAAGGAACATTAACTGTAATTTTGTTGTTTTTTTGTGGAAACTAAAACAGTGACAGTGATTGAAGTTAAAGTACATATTTATAGCGGGTGGGTGACCACTATCCCACCCTCCAATCAATAAAAGATACACAAGAATTTAATAAAAATACATTTTAATTTTTGTAAATTCTAACATCATTAATTTTTAAGACAGTATCTACATTATAGAAAATCAATATGTGGCATAGTGGCCACCCTCCAATCAGTTAAATAATAAGAAGATTTTTTAATTTTCTACAACATAAAGGATTTTGATACATTTTGAAGATTTTGTAAATGAAAATTTTATACTATATAATTTATGCAATAATTTATTCTACAAACAGTTACTTCTGCTTTGATTATTTTCAATTAAAATGTTGTTTATCTTGTAGAAATTGGAGTGTGGGATAGTGTACACCCACCCACCCTACAAATACATTGAAACTTAAAGTAAGAGACAGGTTTACATTTTTCAAGAACATCAACAGTAATATTGTTGATTTTTTTTGGAAACTAAAACAGTGATATTGATTGAAAGTAAAGTATATATATAGGGAGGGTGGGTGGCCACTATACCACCTTCCAATCTGTATTACTTACTCAAGAGTTTTACAGAAAGTTTTTTGAATTATTAGAATAATAATGGATTGTTTATTAAATGATATTCTCTTCTCGTGTTATTTAATTTTAATTAGAATGTTGTTAATGATATAGAAATTGGAGGGCGGGATAGTGGCCACCCACCCATCCTACACATATATTGAAACTTAAACTGTAAGTTAGATTTTAATTTTTTAAGAACATTAACTGTAATTTTGTTTTTTTTTTGACTGAAGTTAAAGTACATATGTAGGGTGGGTGGGTGGCCACTATCACACACTCCAATTACTTCATCATTAAAAAATATTTTCTTTCAAAAATATGGAAATAAAAACAAAACCACTGAAGAATTACACTTAGAATTCGTCCATTAATAAAAATTGAAATCCCTGGATGATGTTGCATGAATTGGAGGGTGGGATAGTGGCCACCCACCCACCCTACATATACATTGAAAATTAAACTATGAATTACGTTTTAATTTTCTAAGAACATCAACTGTAATTTTGTTGTTTTCTTGTGGAAACTAAAACAGCTACAGTGATTGGAATTGAAGTACATATGTAGGGTGGGTGGGTGGCCACTATCCCACACTCCAACCTGTATTATTTACTCAAGAGTTTTACAGGAAGTTTTTTTAATTATTAGAGTAATAATGCATTAATTATTAAATGATATTCTCTTCTGGTGTTGTTTAATTTTATTTAGAATGTTGTTAATGATATAGGAATTGGAGTGTGGGATAGTGGCCACCCACCCACCCTACATATTTACTTTAATTTCAATCACTGTCGCTGTTTTAGTTTCCACAAGAAAACAACAAAATTACAGTTTATGTTCTTGGAAAATTAAAACGTAATTCATAGTTTAATTTTCAATGTATATGTAGGGTGGGTGGGTGGCCACTATTCCACCCTGGAATTTCTATAACATCAACAATATTCTAAATAAAATTAAACAACACCAGAAAAGCTATTTGCACAATTTACGAATGCACTACTCTTTTAATAATAAAAACTTTTTTTGAAAAATTGATTTGGTTTTACTGATTGGAGGGTGGGATAGTGGCCACCCACCCACCCTACATATACATTGAAACTTAAACTATGAGTTGGGTATTAATTTTTCAAGAACACCAACTGTAATTTTGTTGTTTTTTTGTGGAAACTGAAACAGTGTCAGTGACTGAAGTTAAATTATATATGTAGGGTGGGTGGGTGGCCACTATCCCACCCTCCAACCTGTATTACCTACTCAAGAGTTTTACAGGTAGTTTTATGAATTATTGGAGTAATAATGCCTTGTTTATTAAATGATATTTTCTTCTTGTGTTATTTAATTTTATTTAGAATGTTGTTAATGATATACGAATTGGAGGGTGGGATAGTGGCCACCCACCCATCCTACATATGTATTTTAAATTCAATCACTGTCACTGTTTTAGTTTCCAAAAAAAAATCAACAATATTACTATTGATATTCTGGAAATGTTTAACCTTTTTAACGAACGAGCGCATTTTTCTAAAATAATGACCAGTATGTCGAATAGACTAGGCCGTTACTTGTTGAAATTCCATTATAATAACTTAATAAAACGCTAGTATAGCGTGAAGTTTCAAAAATCTACCTGATGATGCCACAGTGTGCCGAAACAATTGTCGTAGTACAATAAATTAATTTTTGAAACCTCACGCTATACCAGTGTTTTATTAAGACCAGTATGTCGATGGATCTTTAAGAAATTAAGTGCTTTATTTTCAGTGCAAGAAAAGATGCAGAATTGTATATGAAATGATATGTTTATATAAAAGTATACTGAAGTAAAAATTACAGATAGGAAAGCCTAAAATTCTTCATTTTCTAAATTTTTCCAATTATTCCAAATTGATTGCTTTGTCAATTTGGTTCCATTTATTCTGCTATTTGCGTAATAATTAGTTTCTTTTATTATATTATCAACTAATTCATCTATAAAGTACAATTTGAAAATATCAATAGGCTCAACAATATTAGGAGAAATTTGTGGCCATGTAACTTTTGAAAATACTGTAAATTTTAAAATTAAACACAATAATCACTTTGTTTTGTATAACCGTTATTTATTTGTATGGTGACCAATGGTTTCATCAGCGTATCATTTTCAAACCGAAAGTTTTCGGTTTGAAAATGATACGCTGATGTATTGAAACCATTGGTCACCATACAAATAAATAACGGTTATACAAAACAAAATGATTATTGTGTTTAATCTTATCATTAAATATGTATAACGAAGTAGAAGCCTCCATCGTCAATGAGTTAATCAACTGTAAATTTTATTTGTTGAAAAATATCATCTTGTTAAGTAACATTTTCCCATTAACTTCAGTCGTTTATAGACCGTCTATATTTTAGTTTTGGCTAAGTTTATCATCAGTATCACAATCCGTTTAACAGGTTTTTTTTTATTAAGAAGTAAGTCACTATCAGAACTACCTTAATCATCACTTTCATCTTCATCTACTCCAATTTTCTTTTTCAAACACATACAATTCATCCTCGCTATTAGAAAATTCCAGGTTTTTACTGGTACTTGGTTCTTCAACACTCTTTTTCTTTGCGATATTTTATAAGGCTTAAATTGTGGATAGAAAAAAAAGTAAAAGTAGCATGCATGCACGCACGACTCCGTCTCTAGTTCTTTTAAGAGGTAGTGCTTCAAAAATGAAGACAACAAACTTTATTGACCGTATACAAACCAATGTATTTTCTCTCAATGCTCCAGAGAGCGTCAAAAAACAATTACCGATCGTGTTCACTTGTTGCATGTACAATTAAGGCCAAACCTAACAGATTTCCTAAATTATCACGTCATACCGCCTGTATGGCGGCATTCGTTCGTTAAGGATTAAACCTGTCTTACACTTTAAGTTTCAATGAATATGCAGGGTGGATGGGTGGTCACTATTCTATTCTCCAATTTTTATATCAACAGTATTCTAAATAAAATTAAACAACAACAAAAAAGGCTATTTGCACAATTTACTAATGTTAACTCTTAATAATAAAAACTTAAAAAATTTGATTTTGTTATACTGATTAGAGGGTGGGTGGGTGTCCACTATTCTACCCCTCTAATCAGCAAAACATAGGCAAGAGTTTAATTAAATACATAAACAAATTTTATGCTGACATTAATTATGCACATTTTTTTTGCATTATCAATTTTTAACGTTTAGATTGTAGAAAATTGGTGGGTGGAATGGTAGCTGTCCACCCACTCTACATATAAATTAAAAAAATAACTTAAAACTGTGTGTTTATAAATTATTTAATGATACTAACATTGAGTTTAACAAAGAGGAAATGAAAGAGTAGGAGTGATTGATGTTTGTTTAAATAATTAAAGCGAAAACTACAATTATTCAATAAAAATTCTTATAAGTTGGTGTTAATTTAATATCGTTATATAGATTTTACTGGCTTTCAATCGAATATGTTTAATAATGAAATGTATTAAAATCCTTTAGTTCGTTGTAGAAAATTAAATAATAAATTTAAAAATACGAAAACATTTCGTGAATCTGTAGATTCACGAAATGTTTTCGAATATGTTTAAATTGGTATAAAAATAGCAGTAATTTAAAAAAAATATTCTCTAGTGATTTTAGATCAACTAAAGCATAATTAATTCAATTATTTTTTCTCTTTAAATAAATTGTTTTCCAGTTATTTTTTAAGCTTAGTTTTTAGTTTTTAATTGTTTACCAATTCTAACTTTATAATTGACATTGGTATAAACGAGTAACCTGTAACCCACACACCCTTTAAATATTTTAACATAAATTAAAGATTCTTTTATGAGAACTTTCTAGAATAAATTTGAAATAAAAGAAAATTGCTGCAGCAATAAAATTTTCATTAAACTTTAAATGATGTTTTACTGACTGTAGAGTGTGTTATATGCCACCCACCCACCCTACATTTACATTTAAACAATTATTAGTGCATTATGATTGTTGAAATATTTATTGAAATCTAAAGTATGAGACAGGTTTAAATTTTTTAAGAACATCAACAGTAATATTGTTGATTTTTTTGGAAACTAAAACAGTGACAGTGATTGAAAGTAAAGTACATATGTAGGGAGGGTGGGTGGCCACTATCCCACCCTCCAACCTGTATTACTTACTCAAGAGTTTTACAGGTAGTTTTTTTTTAATTATTAGAGTAATAATGCCTTGTTTATTAAATAATACTCTCTTCATGTGTTATTTAATTTGATTTAGAATGTTAATGATATAGGAGTTGGAGGGTGGGATAGTGGCAACCCACCCACCCTACATATACATTGAAACTTAAACTATGAGTTGGGTTTTAATTTTTCAAGAACACCAACTGTAATTTTGTTGTTTTTTTGTGGAAACTGAAACAGTGTCCATGACTGAAGTTAAATTATATCTGTAGGGTGGGTGGGTGGCCACTATCTCACCCTCCAATCAGTAAAACATAAAGCAGTATTTAATTAAATTATTCATGAATACATCAACTAAATAGATAAATCGATATTTTTTGATGATTTCCCTTCTTTTTCACACAATATTTTATATAAAAACAATCCCAGAGTACTGATGAATGTTTTAATTTATATGTAGGGCGGATGGCCACTATCCCACCCTACAATCAGTAATACAAAATCAACTTTTCAAAGAAAGTTTTTATTATTAAAAGAATGGTGCATTAATAAATTGTAAATAGCCTTTTATGGCGTTGTTCAATTTTATTTATAATATTGTTGATGTTGCAGAAATTGGAGGGTGGGATAGTGGCCACCCACCCACCCTACATATACATAGAAATTTAAAGTACAAGACATTTAAATTTTTCAAGAACATCTACAGTAAAATGTTGATTTTTTTTTTGAAACTTAAGTAGTTACAGTGATTGAAATTAAAGAACATATGTTCACTATCCCACCCACCAATTTCTACAACATCAACAACATTTTAAATAAAATTAAACAACACCAGAAGAGAATATCATTTAATAATTAATGCATTATTATTCTAATAATTCAAAAAACTACCTGTAAAACTCTTGAGTAAGTAATACAGGTTGGAGGGTGGGATAGTGGCCACCCACCCACCCTACATATGTATTTTAACGTCACTGTTTCAGTTTCCAAAAAAATCAACAATTTTACTGTTGGTGTTCTTGAAAAATTTAAACCTGTCTTATACTTTATTTTCCAATGCCTATGTAGGGTGGGTGGGTGGCCACTATCCCACCCTTCAACCTGTATTACATACTCAAGAGTTTTACAGGTAGTTTTTTGAATTATTAGAATAATAATGGATTGTTTATTAAATGATATTCTCTTTTGGTGTTGTTTAATTTTATTTATAATATGGTTGATGTTGTAGAAATTAGAGGGTGGGATTGTGGCCACCCACCCGCCCTACATATGTATTTTACTTTCAATCACTGTTACTACTTTAGTTTCCAAAAAAAATCAACATTTTACTGTTGATGTTCTTGAAAAATTTAAATCTGTCTTGTACTATAAATTTCAATGTATATGTAGGGTGGGTGGGTGGCCACTATCCCACCCTCCAATATCTGCAACATCAACAATATTATAAATAAAATTGAACAACACCATAAATGGCTATTTACAATTTATGAATGCACCACTCTTTTAATAATAAAAACTTTCTTCAAAAAGTTGATTTTGTTGTACTGATTGTAGGGTGGGATAGTGGCCACCCACCCACCCTACAAACACATTGAAATTTAAAGTACGAAACAAGTTTAAATTTTTTAAGAACATCAATCATATTGTTAATTTTTTTTTGGAAACTGAAGCAGTGACAGTGATTGAAATTAAAGTACATATGTAGGGTGGGTGGGTGGCCACTATCCCACTTTCCAACCTGTATTACATACTCAAGAGTTTTACAGGAAGTTTTTTGAATTATTAGTATAATTATGTGGTTTATTAAATGATATTCTCTTCTGGTGTTGTTTAATTTTATTTATAATATTGTTGATGTTGTAGAAATTAGAGGGTGGGATAGTGGCCACCCACCCACCCTACATATGTACATTAATTTCAATCACTGTCATTGCTTCAGTTTCCAAAAAAAAATTGACAATATTTTGGTTGATGTTCTTGTAAAATTTAAATCTGTCTCATACTTTAAGTTTCAATGCATGTGTAGGGTGGGTGTTCACTATCCCACCCTTCAATTTCTACATCAATAATTTTCTAAAAAAATATTGACTTTGACTCGAAAAGATAATTTAATGGCAATTCTAAAAGTTTTTTTATATAATTACAATTAATTTAACTTTTTTCTTTAAATTATGGTTTCATTTGTGCAATTATTATGGAAATTAATACACCGTATATTTTCCAGCGTACTCTTGACCTAGGTCAACGCGTAATTTATTCAGATAGGTCAGGAGTACGCCAGGTTAATGAATTGCGTGTTAGGGTAGGTCAAGAGTACGCTACAACAAACAATCGCGTTGTAATGTAAATAAATCTTATAAGCTAGGACAATGCAGTGTTTATTGGGGTAGGTCAAGAGTACGCTGCTGGCTTCAGTAATGGTTTCGTGGGGTAGGTCAAGAGTACGCTAGGTTATTGCAGAGTAGAGTTAATTGTGGTGATTTTTTTAAATATTATTAATTTGAAGTAATAATATTTTATAATGATAATATCTTACTTTTAGGCTTCAGGGATGATTCCAATGCAACAAGTAATCGTCCTAGTCTAGCCGGTTCCTCAGGTATGTGTGTGTGTTTGGATTTATAATTGGGTTTTTTACGACGTAATATTTTTTTTTTCAGGTGTGATAGAAGACTCTCTTGATGAGGCTGAAATTACGCGGAATAATGTTATTAATCACAGTTCGGCTACTTTATTAAACGGTAAATTTTAATAACGTATTATTTATCAAATTTTTACAAGAAATAATATATATGAAGTATATTTTTAAAAAAATCACAATATTAAAAATTGAGTTGTACTTTAACATTCTGATTTTTTACTTCAAAACCATCTTTGATATGCAAATATACTAATTATATAGTAAATTACACTGAATTGAAAAATTCACTATGTTTTAACCACAGTGATTAAATTTTTTAATCGCAACCATTCTCTTTGTATAATAAATTATTTTTAGTTCCAAATGAATTACAAGATGAAAGCATGATTGTAAGACCGAAAAAGATCAACAAACAGGCACGGATAATCGATTCAGAATCAGAGGATGGAGATGTGGAAGAGGAGGATGAGGATCAAATCGATACAAGTAGTGTAGATGTAAAAAATATAAAAACAGAGTTGAAACATTTGAGCACAAACTCGGATCAGGATCTGATCGAAAGCGTCGACTCTAGCGAGCGATCAGGGAAAGAATTCGTGGAAATTGTAGACAGCGATAATGACGAGGATTTGGACATCAAACCGTGGAGGCGATCTCAAGGCGCGCAGAATCTTTGCAGCACGATGATCGAAAACGATTCCGCCAATAATCGATTGAGCAGCGTGTTCGGAGGGAGGGTAATTAAGGAAGAACTGTTGAAACCTAGAGAGGTGCACAGTATAGCGAGCAGTCCTTCAGTTTCGAGTAGCGGAATAGTGGATATTATTAGCGATAGTGAAGACGAGGTGATTAAATTAGTAATTATTTAAGTTACAAGTTGTTTTAAGTGTTATTTTGTTATTAGGAATTGAAAGAGCCTGTAAAGACGGGTAATAAATTAAAGCAGATTACTCTCGATCAAATGTTGAAGCAATCACCTCCGTGTGATACTAGTAATGTTTCCAATGTCTCATCTAATGCTTCGATTAATAAATCGGAAGTCAGTCAGGAGGAGTATCAGTTTCAAAAGGAGAAGGTGGGGAGGATGCGGGCTGACTTTCAAAGGCTTAAAGTAAGTTTTTTAATTTAATGTTGCAAATAATGATTACTTTTATCAATATCTGCCGTAGAATCTGATGAATACTATTAAGTTGTCGGCGTTGCCTGATAAAGGGCAACAGTTGATACAATCTCATAAAAGGACGATGGAAGCTCTAGCCGAGCAGGAGGATAAGTTAAACAAGATGACGATTAATACTTCTGGTCAGTATATACCTTCGAGTTAATAAAAAATATTATAATTGTTAATAACATTTTAGATGTTAAGGATGTCAGTGATCCTCTCATTACGGCTCCGAAACCGGCGTCTTGGCAGGATTTGAAGAACGTAGCCGCCGCCGTACAACCGCGCACATTCGGTACCCAAGCGATGGCAACTCACAACCAACAGAAATCTCTCACTATGGATCGTTTACATCAACTACACAGCTCCTTAAAAGCGTGCCCCACTGAAGATACTTTCGAGACTGATCCTAATGGATTGAAGGTCGAATTGATGATGCATCAAAAACACGCCCTCGCTTGGTTGTTGTGGAGGGAGAAACAGAAACCCTCTGGTGGAATTCTTGGTAATTACATTTTTTTTAAAGTTGATATAAATAACACTTTAAATTATGAAAAAAGGATACAACTGTGTTATTTATATTGATTATACTCTTGAAATTGAGCTTAATTTCATTAAATTTTTTTAATGCAGCTGATGATATGGGTTTGGGTAAAACACTCACCATGATTTCATTGGTGATGAAGTCAAGCGCTGCGAAGGATGATGAGGAGGAGGAGGAAGGTAGTAATGATGAGAACGAAGATAGGGAGAAATATCCGAAGCGCCATAAATATTACGGAGGTACTCTTATAGTGTGTCCGGCCAGTTTGATCAGCCAATGGGACGGTGAGATTAGGAACAGGGTGCGGAGAGGGTTGCTCAGCGTTGAATTATACCACGGTCCTAAAAGGGAGACGAAATCGAAAAGGTTAACAATAATTATTTCTATAAATGGTAAATCTTAACTCAAGTTATTTTAAATATTAAGGTTGGCTAACTACGATGTGGTAATAACCACCTATGCTATTGTCATGAACGAATTGGAGAAGGATACGCCGATGTTTAAGATTAAGTGGGAGAGGATTATATTGGACGAGGCTCACCAGATCAGGAACCATAAATCACAAACGTCCCTCGCTGTATGCCAACTGGCGGCGAAATCTCGATGGGCGCTCACTGGTACACCGATCCACAACAAGGAGGTCGACCTTTATTCCCTGCTCAAATTCCTGAGGTGTTCACCTTTTGATGAGCTTCCAGTACGTAATTATAACTAAAAAAAATTAACAGAACTTAAGATTCTTTCCCCATTCTTTCTTGTCCAAAATATTTCATTTAATTAAATGCAAATATTAATACTAACTTATGTTACGTTTCACTACGTACAGATATTTAAACGTTGGGTATCTGACAAGAACACGGGAGGACAGGAGAGACTGAACACGGTGATGTCCTCGTTGATGCTGCGACGTACCAAAGCGCAGCTACAACAAAAGGGCAGCTTGCAGTGTTTGCCCGACAGGTTTTGGGAGATCGTCGAGGTGAGACTGGAAAAGGAGGAGATGGACGTGTATCAAAAAATATTAATCTTCTCGAAAACCCTGTTCGCCCAATTCCTCCACCAGAGGGCGAGTAAGAATACAGACGCATTTGAAAGTATCGAATCCACTCGGCCCACTTTTGGATCTATGAGTAAGTAAAAAAAAAACAAAATGCAGAAAGGTGATAATTAAATCTGCAGAAAAGCAAAAATTACAGGGATTCGAAATTATAACTAATATTTAAAAAAATGTTTAAATTAATTACGTGAGCAGAGAATTTGTTTTGAAAGTCATTGAAAAGTTTAAACAAAACGCTTTCTTTCTTTATAAAGTGTAATGTTAGGAAAAAAAACGTTTTGTTTAAATTTCCAAGATGTATTACGAATTTAACGCCTCGACCATTAATAAATAATTACCTAAAGATTCAAATCTTGTGGTTGTGTCTCAAAGTCGTTAGTGATTGATGGATGTTTATGTTTAGGGGGAACATTGGGGTTTCGGGGAGTGCAGGATTTCTTGAGGACGGTTACATTGAAGGGATTGTTGGCAATTATTACACTAAAGCTATTTATACGTTAGATTATTGGACCGTGTCTTATTTACATTGTTTTGTTTTAGATGACCCGAATTCAGAATACCACAAGATGCACAAAAAACTGGTGCGACTGAATAAGATGAAGGAGGTGAAACAGCACGAAATCTTGGTGTTACTGTTGCGATTGAGGCAGATATGCTGCCATCCGTCGTTAATAATCGGAGTATGTATATTTCTATATCAAGGATTAATTTTTTTCACGAGAAAACATTTTAAAATCTATAATGCATATAAATAATAAGAAGGCACTTTATAATTTTTGAACAAAAATGCAGTTTCCTTGAAGCAAAATGCTTAAAGAATTGTGTTAACAAAGTAAATTATGCGGTTTGCCATCAATAAATGGCGCTGTCTATTCAATGTTAGCATAAGTGTGGCATATTTTGTATTTTTAAGATTAAGTGATATAAGTTAATAACATAAGACATTTCATATATATATGTATATTTGTTATGAATTTTATAACTATATTTTATATAGCAACAGTGCTAAATAAAGTTTATTTATTATTAATAAAATTTCAACCACAAAAATATGTAAAGAAATCTTAAAACGAAGGATTTTTTGTTAATTTTGCAACATTCACAAAATTATGTTGAATTTATAATGGATAATCAACTATCAAAATCACAACAATAAGCCAAAAATGATGAATACAAGAAAAATGATTATTTAAGTGATGTATTAAACATACAAATAAAAATGTAATCCTGAAGGTAGAAAAAACTTTGAACCATAAACAGAATCAGCAATAGTGAAAGGTGCTTCTATATATTCATATCCTTGTAGGATAGAAAAAAATGAATGTTTTTTGAATTGTAATTAATATACGATTAAATTATTTATTGTAGATGTTGCAAAATGATGATTTAGAGAGCAGCAGCATAACGGAAGACGTAGATGATGTAGAAGCAGACGCGATGAATCTACTGGACCAATTGAACAAACTCAATCTGGAAGATGAAGAGGATCCGCCACCGGTTACAGAGTTTGGAGAGAGTGTGGGACTGGCGGAGGCGACTAGAGGCATCCTAAAACCGTCGAATCCGATTTTCAACAGCAGGAGGCGGAGCACAAAAGTATAATAATTTAATTTTTTTATAAATAAGTAATTGTGGAAGCTTTCACTTGTGATACATTTTGATAATTCGAAATAAATCAATTAAATTTGTTGGTATCACTTTTTATTTACACTTTTAACTATAGTTTCGAGAACATCAGTTTATCATTATCAAACATTTTAAATACTATTGTTTGATAATGACAAGCTGAAGTTGTCGAAACTATAGTTACAAGTGTAAATAAAAAGTGATACCAACAAATTTAATTGATTATTTTGAATTAATTTTTTACAAACCTGTATCTTTTTTTAAAATTGAATTGTAGGTTCAGGCCGTGATAAATCTACTGAAGGAGAAGGTGGTTGATACTAGCGATAAGTGCATCATCGTCTCTCAGTGGACGAGTTTTCTCAAATTGTTATCTCTGCATTTGGAAGAGGAGAATATCATCTTCGATCAGTTGGACGGTTCGGTGCCTGTAAACAAGAGAGCGGTGATGATTGATAACTTCAATAATCCCGCATATAGAGCTAAGGTAAAAGTTGTAATTACTATAACTACTTACAATGATTATTTTTTGTTTTCATCAAAAATTTCTTAATTGCAGGTCCTGCTTCTATCTCTGACGGCCGGTGGTGTGGGTTTAAATTTGGTCGGTGCAAATTATTTATTCCTGCTCGATCTGCACTGGAATCCACAGCTAGAAATGCAAGCTCAGGATCGTATTTATAGGGTGGGACAGAAAAAGCCGGTCTACGTTTATAAGTATGTTTAGTAAATGTACTAAAATCACCAATAATGTTTAAAATTATAAATTTTCAGATTTATGACGATGGAGACGATAGAAGAACGAATAAAGTCGTTACAGGACCACAAAAAGAATCTAGCCGAAAGCGTCCTTACCGGGGCTAAAATGCAAAAGTCACAGTTGTCATTGAACGATTTAAAAATGCTATTTGAGATGTAAAAAGGGTACTTTTTTACATAGGGTGATTTTGTTCACTTTGTACATATTGTATTTTGATTTTATGACTTATTTATTTGTGTGTAAATGTGTCGCGTGTCATAAATTACGTTACAATATTACTCATTTTGTAGATTACCATTCTATATTAATTCATTTGTTTTGTACCTGTGATATATTTTAAATAGAGCAATAATAAAAATAGTTCAGATTATTAATGAAGGTAATTCCACAATAACTAATGAAATGTGTGTTTTGAGTCTTATTGCAGCTCACTGTTTTATACGATGATGTTTTTATTTAAGCGTACTGTAGGATAATTTGTTACCTAAATAATAAATAGAATTAATTTTTTTACTTTTTATTATGATTATTACTAACAGATGTTCTTATTATCTAACAAATCCCTTCGGTAAATTAAATATAGGTATATAATTACGATTATTGAATGGGTGTAATGTTCTTACTTACGTTTAATATTAATTGAGAAATCAGCCCACCATCTTTCATGGTTGCGGTGAACGTTTGTTTGAAATAAACAAACGACGCGATTGCCTCGATATAAAGAAACAAAAGTTGTTTTCACGCACGCAGCGTTAGTGTCGTACGGTGGAAAATATCTAATTTTTAATGTAAATACTGTTGGTGGTAGTCCGGTGTTATAGTAATCCGGAGTGGATCAGGTAAAAAACACTTTCACTCAGAACACTGGTGTTGTTTTATAATGAGTATGAGGTGTATCATCAATTACGGGGACCGTGTGTATGATTAAGTTGAAGTGAACAAATCCGATTGGTAAGTAATGTCTGTGTGATGTATTTTCGTTGATTGAATTATTCCAATCGACGGTATTATCAACGATTAATTTATGTAATTCTACTTACCCCATTTAGTTCCTAATTGTGTGCACTTCCATCACCGACGCCGAAAAGTTTATTTGGAATAAACAAATCGCACGACTCGATTTTGTCTGTTACCCGGTGACGACGATTTTTTCATTCGATGGGTAAACAAAAGTTGTTGTTTATTTAATGGCGAACTTTCAACATAAATTGGTGAGTAAAAACTTAAATCATTATTAATATAGTTTAAATTTTGAATATGTATTGTTAATTAGATTATCGGAATTGCAGTAAATTTGATTAAGACAGGGCTGTGGACTAATCAAATTAGTAAATAATTAGGATTTTAAAACATATCATCGAATTTCTCATCTCAATGATGATCAAAACTTATTCGCTAATTTTACACGTTACAACACAATTGATCATTGATTGAAATATATCAATCAACGAATAATTAAGTAAATTAAATGTTTATATTTAAATTTTCCATGATGTTTCATAAAGTTATTAAAAATTGTGATGATTATGAATTGTTCCTTAATTATTTATTTTAAACGATAAATAAAGTATTTATTCCTCAAAAAAATAAGCTTTACAAGAGAACCATGATTTACATATCCAATTAATTACAGTTCGTAATCACCGTGAATTCGTGATCAAGTTAAAAACCTAATACAATGTCTTATTAAAACACCCGTTTCTGAACGATGTACAAAACGCAGGCGACGAAAAAGGCGAAGGCGAAGAACATCAGGATTTTATCGGTGAATTCCCGCCGTCCGTACTTGGCCAACAACTTTCCCGACTGCGTGATCGTCCCGGAGGTGACCTTCAGCTCCTCCTGGGTGCCGGAAACGTTGTCCGACGACACCACGAGCGTGTCCAGTGTTTCCGCACTCCTCTTCGTCGTGTCGGCTAATTGGCGACTGATCGATAACAACTGGTCGGTCACGCTCGATGTCATCTTCACCAGACCCTCTTTATCGCGTTTCTGTCTTTGGCGCAACACCGTCTCCTCGTCGGTCGGCCTCAACAGCTCGTTCTTCGTGTTTTGCTCAATCGCCAGCATCGATTTGATGTTCGCTTTCCTAAATAAATCCATCGAACTGAAACAACAAATATAAATACTTTAATTATTAAAATATAAATACTTTTATTTATTTTAAAAAAAATATACACATTTTCATAACAAGAATGTCATTTACAATATAAATACACAAAAAGAATGGGAGAAGGACTACGTGGTCGATAGTCAAATTTCGATTAAAGCATTGATTGAAATATTGTAAGACTATTAATGCTATATTTATTTAGTACATTAAAAAGCACTGCCGTTAGATTATTTTGTCTATTATTAAAATTAAACATTGATGAATGATCTTCACACAGAAACTCTATTGTAGATTCCATATTAACAGAAACAAATTAATAAAATTATTCCAAACAATTAAAAATTAGTGTAGCTTCATGGATTATTTATCAAAAATGTTCTGTTATTTAGTAAAAAATAGTGTTGATGAAAACTAAAATTTTTGAATGAAATCTGACTTTTTGCAGAACACCATTCTAGATTCCACATTAATAGAAACAAATGAATAAAATTATTCCAAGCAATTTAAAACTAGTATAACTTCTTAGATTATTAATCAAAATTTTTCTAAAATTATCTAATAAGGAATAGCTTTGCCAGAAATTAAAATTTGATGAATGAATCTGACCTATTCGCAGTAACACCGTCGTAATTTCATTGTTAATAAAAACAAAGGATAATGACTAAGCAAGGCAATCAAAAATTAGCCTAGCTCTATGGATTATTAATAAAAAAAAATCCGACATTGCTGAGTAAAAAATAGTGTTGATTAAAACCAAAATTTGATGAATGAAATTAAACGTTTTGGCAGAAACACCTTTGTAATTATCATGTTAATAGAAACAAATGAATAAAATTATGCCAGACAATCAACAACTAATATAGCTTTCTGGATTAACAATCAAAAGATTTCCAAAATGTTTTAAAACAAAATAATGTTACTATAAAGTAATCTTTGATTAATAAAATCCGACATTTTCGCAGAAACACTGTTATAATTTTCATGTTAGTAGAAACAAACCAATAAAACTGTACTCAATAAACAACAAAGAATTAGTGTAGCTTAACGGATCAACACAATTTAATTTAAAAATTGGCGAAATCTAACGGATTATTAATCAAATTTTTATTTAATAAGAAAAAGCGTTGTTAAAAGCTTTCTTCACATATTTCAATGGTTGTAAAAACAAATGAATAAAACTATGGCCTAAGGATAATCAAAATGTTTCTAAAATTATTTTAATTATTTAACACCGTTGTAGTTTCCATGTTAACAGAAATAAATGAATAAAACTGTGCCAGGCAATCAACAATTAGTATAGCTTTATGAATTATTAACAAAAACGTTTCTA
Source organism: Ontholestes murinus (assembly GCA_963969525.1). NCBI lineage: Eukaryota > Metazoa > Arthropoda > Insecta > Coleoptera > Staphylinidae > Ontholestes > Ontholestes murinus. Next base: position 445,183 of record OZ018389.1, on the reverse strand, counting down.
ATATATTGTTATAAAATATAGGGAAAGTACTATGATGGCCACATCACCATTTTTTTTGTTTTGTTTAAGGAATTGAATAAAATGAAAAATTTAATAATAAAACTTGTTTGCTTGTTTCCGACTATAATAACAAACTCTTGTTGATGGTTTTGTAATTGGAGGGTGGAATAGTGGCCACCCACACAACCTACATATTAGCTCAAGCTAAAACACCAATTATAAAAAAATCAACAATTTCTTAAGTTTAAAAAAATAACGATTTAGGGATACTAATTATTTATTTCACAATTTTTGAAAATTTGAAAATTGTTTTAATCAAATCAATTATTTTTTGTAGATGCATTTAATAATTTTAGCGTTGTGTCAATTTTAACTTTAAATATTATAATAGTGTTTATTTTAAACCAATACGGACCTTAGAAAGTTCTAGCGTACTCTTGACCTACCTCAATAAATAATACATTGACCATTCGTATCCCTGACCCGCCCTAATAAATTATACATTGAGGCAGGTCAAGAGTACGCTCGGTTAATATTTAATTTATTGTAGAATAAATCGTAAAAGTATTAATATAATTACCAAAAATTATCACCAATGTTATACTTGAAATTAATGATTATATGTAGAGTGGGTGGGTGTTCTCAAACCCACCCTCTAATAGATAAACCACACGCGATAATTTTATTAGTTAATTAGTTATAAGTATTAAAACATAATGAAAAATTTATCAGATGAATTATTTCCTAAGTAAATATTTTTTTGTGGATCCTTGAGTATGTTGAATTGATTGGAGGGTGGGATAGAGGCCATCCACCCACCCTACATATATAATTCAACTTCATTCACTACTTAGCTTTCAATTTTCAAAAATACAAACCGTAAAAGCGTGAATGTAATTTACAAAAATCATCAACGGTGTATAACTTGAAATTTTCTTGTGGGTGGGTGGCCTCGGACTTACCCTCCAATAAATAAACCACAAGCGACGATTTTATTGATTAATTAAATAATAACAACAAATAAAACTCAATGAAAAAAAATCTGATTAATTATTTCGTATGCAACAATTTTATTGTAAAACCTTGCTTATGTTTTATTGATTGGAGGGTGGGATAGTGGCCACCCACCCACCCTACATATACAATTATACATTCATCACTGACTCTCGATAAGTTTTCCGAAAACATCAGCAGTATTTCTGGAAATGTGAATAAGAATTTCAATCCACTGTTTTAGTTTATGTTTTATTGCATATGTAGGGTGGGTGGGTGGCCACTATCGCACCCTCCAATCAGTAAAACATCAGCATAAATTGTATTAAACTAAATTTTTCAATATAAGACACTTTACTCATGATTAATTATATAAATACGTACAATTAATAAATCGATGATTTAATTAATAAAACTCATTTATCATTATTAAAATTAAAAAAAAAACTCGGAAACTATGAGGTTACGCCAAAAGGCTATTCTTAATAATTTGTTCAGTTTTTAATTCTCTACAATTAATTGTTATATAAATTTTATGTAACTCCAATAGTTTATTAGCAATTGGCAAAAAATGTCAAAATTAAAAAATAAATAATAAAAATTCTAAATAAGAAAAAAAAAACAAAAGAAAAACAAAGTAACGCATTTTTTTAAATTTTATATGAAATAATTAAGAGGAAAACATTTTTTGTTATGAAAACAAAAAGAAGAAAATTAAAACAAAGAAAAAAACAAACGAATACAGAACAATAAAAACAAAAAGTAATAAACAAAGTCCGATAGAAACCAACAAAAAATAGAGCAGAACAAAACAAAAAAATTCATCTGATCAGTTAAACGAAAAATAAAAAATTTACCTTTTATGCTTATATTTACCCTTCACAAAAAATCAAATAAAAATTTTAATTTGACACAAAAATATTAGACTAGACGTAAAAATTATATAAAATTGAAACAAAGAAAGAGAAAACAAACGAATTTCAAAAATGGCAGATAAGAAAGAAACAAAATAAAAACAAGCCAAATGATAGATAAACGAAATGTTAAATCAGAGAAAGAAAATTAAATGATAATTTAAAAAACATTTTTTTGCAAAATAATTTAAATTTATTCATGTAAAAAACATAAGAAAAGAATTTTAAAAAACACACAAAAAATATAAATAAAAATAAAAGAAACAAAAGAAAAACAAAAGATAGTAGAAGTATTTACAAAGTATAAATTATCAGATTTTTTTTTCTCAAAATTAATAATTAGAAACAGTTGAATTTTTTCTTATAATAATGTTCCAATTTTGGAAATTCTTGCTCTGATCGATCGCCACTATTACATGCATTTGAATTAAGCATAAAACTAAAAATCGTAATTCAATTGTTTTTCGTTATTTTTGGCGATATCTTTTGAAATTATATTCTGATTTGAGAAATTCTTCCATAGATTGATCGCCAATATCGAATACATTTGAATTAGGCAAAAAAAAACTAAAAATCGCAGTCCAATAGTTATTCATTTTTTTTTAAATAATAATCTGATTTGATACATTTGAATCAAGCAAAAAACTGAAAGTCAATTGTTTTTTAATTTTTTTGCGATATCTTTTGAAATAATGTTCCGATTTAGAAAATTCTTGCATCATACGATTGCTAGAATTAAATAGATCTGATATTCATTAAAAAATTGAAATTCGTGCTTCAATTGTTTTTCGATTTTTGGCGACAACTCTTAAAATAACTATCCGATTTGAGAAATTCTTGCTCCGATCGATTGCCACTATTACATGCATTTGAATTAAAAGCAAAGAACTAAAAATCGCAGTTCAATTGTTTTTTTTTTACTTTTTGGCGATATCTTTTGAAATAATGTTCCGATTTTTGAAATTCTTGCTACGATCGATTATAGTGGAAAACATACATTAAAATTAAGCAAAAAATTAAAACCGCAATTCAATTGTTTTTCCCTTTTTTGAGATAACTTTTATAATATTCTAACTTGGGAAATTCTTGCACTGATTGATTGATAATATCGAATACACTTCAATTACAAAAAAAAAGTCGCAATTCAATTGTTTTTCAGTTTTTTTTTTTGGTTATTCACGCTATACGGCACGGAATATTGTGGCTAAAATACGTGACTTTCAAACAGTTTCACTTTGGGGATATATGGGGGTCTATTAGGGCTACTTTTTAAAATTACTTTCATAATATACAGGGTGTCCCAAAAACCCTAAAAGTATCAAAGTTGTGTTTTTTTTTATAATGAAACACCCTGTACTTTATTGCATTTTATCCTTCGATAAAAATAAGTGTGTGTTTTAATAAGGTTTTTATTACATAAACCTTAAGGTTTTTGAAATAATTTGAATTTTGTAAAAATGTAACCTAATTTTCATGTTTCAAATACTTAAAAAATAATTAAGTTATACATACCAAATTTACACTGAAATGTAACAATAGATCATATTTTATTTTCCAAGTATAATAAACTTGACATCTTATGCCGCGTGTAAAAAAATTGGAATTAAACAAATGAGAAGTTTAAATGGCTATAACTTCATTTATTTTAATGGAACGCTATATTTATTATTTTATCAGCAAATGCACGTTTTAATTACCTTTCGAATGATATTTAAATCTTAATTGCTAAGTCTTCTCGTTTTTGCAGAAAACGCCAAAATATTGTTTATTGCACTGTTTTAGTACTTTTTAGGTAAACATTTTTATGTATCTAGTTTTCTGTGGTATTTAAAAACGTCAGATAATTAATTTAGTCTGTCATTTTAGTTTAAAAAGCCTGTCTTTTGTTACAGTTGTCTTATTTTGCATTTTTGTGTTAGATCGTTAGTAATCTTTATTGTTTGAACATCGCTGTTGTATTTTTGGTAAAAAATGAAGATTTACTCAAAAGTAGGGGTTATTGGCATTATTTTCATGCTTGGAGAATGTCATCAAAGTTGTTTATTGGCTTGTCGAGTTTATACTTAAAGGTTTCCCGAAAGAAACCACCCTAAGCCAGCCATTTTTGAGAGACTATTAAACCAGTTTAAAGAAATTGGAAGTGTCAGTTATAAAAACCTCAGTATAAGAAAAACTGTGTAAATTTTCATTTTTTACTATGACATAAAGCATTTTTTTTTAGTAGATTCAATTAGTTTATCAATTGAATGTAAATTCAATAAATTTGAATTGTTTGATTCGTATTTTTACTAATGCAATGTAACAATTATTACCTGGACAATTGTTCTCTATATAATACGATCTCCTTAAGCAAGTTCTTCTCCTTCGTTTCCTTCGCAATATCACCGAATTCATTGATGTATTTCCGCAGGGCGGCGATTTTCGAACGTCCCGCGCCATTCAAAACGTGCAGTTCGCTCAATGGACCGGCGCAAGCGTTGATGTCCTAAAAAAAATCGTGTACGTAAACACACACGCACCACAAAAAAAACTCTATTGCCCCTTCGAACTTGGAACTTACCTGTACGATGGCGTTCAGTTTCAGGCTGTGTTCGGTGATTTCCTGGCGCAGGATTCCCAATTGCAGTTTCGTCGAGTCCATCACGACATGGGAAAACAATTCCCTTTGCGGTCGTACGGCGCCCGTGGGTGTGTGTAGATGGGGCTGAACAACAAAACACGTTATTACCAACTATATCCGCACGGAACGTCAAACAATAACGTGGGTTATCAGGATGCGGACGTTCTATTTTCGTTACTTACCTTTGGGCGAATTCGGAAATCAAGGTTCGAACCCAAGGAAATCGTTTCGTTATTTTTAATAATCAAATGCGTTCGCTTCTATCGTTATAGTAGAGGTGCGAGAATTTGTGTCATTAACATTCCAATTTAATATGTTTCTAGTTCACCGTGCCAAGTTTAATGTGTAATTAGCATTATGTTTTTATTTCCAATTCAATAACAGGGTACTCGTCTCCGTTCTATTCGTATCTGTCTAGTTCATATAAATATAGATAAAGATTTTGAAATATTGTACGATATTTCAATCAGTGATCTTACTTTGATTTATTCCGTTCTATATAAATTTGTCTTGTTATTATTTACATATAGGTATAAATCATCTTCCTTTGGTTTTTAAAATAATGAATAATCAAATATACTTGAGGAATAATTTATCAACATTGCATACTTTAGAGTGAGTGGTGTCTTCAACTACTAACTCTTACCTTTTAATCACGGTCTCGGAGTAATTCATTTAAATAGAGTTGACATTGTGTAGGTAATGGTCTGTTAGTGGAAAGGTTATGGAGGTTATTTATCACTTATTGAGACATCGTGTATAATTACAAAATATTTTAGTTGGAAGATCTGGATGAACATTTTAAATCACAATTTAATTGAATTTACAAGGCAGATACATGATGAAACTCCATAACACATTGAAATAAAACAACACAGTTGGGAGGGTTTCACATTTATTGTTGAACACTGTGACATGTCTGATAAAGCCACTGTGTGGCGAAACATGTTGCAGTGTTCAACAATAAATGTGAAACAACTGTGTTGTTTTATTACAATTTAATTGATTAATTAACTATATTCTATACACCGTAATACGTTTACCTAATTCGTTTCTGATTATAATCCACGCTCATTGCAATATTTGGATATTTTTTAGAGAAATAAAGTAAAAACGTGTCTTTAAATTAAAGACAACATTATCTATATTATTAAATAACAAACCTGAAAAAGTATCAGTGCATTGCAATCAATTTAAGGACACAAAATGATGGAATGAAGTTTTGATCTTAACTGTCAACAATGTTAGGTTAAGTATTTATAAGGAATATCAGAGAAGCCTAGTAAAAGAAATATTAGATTCCATCTAAATTATCATTCACACAATTATACCTGTAAGATATTAAATTGCTTTTAATCTACCCACACACAATAAATACAAGAATAAAATATTTACATGAAAAAATACTTAACTTTCCCGGTTTATCAATAGCCAATCAGTAACCTCCTCCCTCCAATTTAATCCGTTCGCGTTTTCTCTTTCCATCCCATACAATTTCGGCACGCGTTATCTCTCTTCTTTTCGTCACGCACGTCCATTTCATTCTTCGATTCGAGCGAAATACGTAACCTCACTTTTCACACGTGTGTCCGTTTAGAATTTTGAATCTAGCAATGGGTAGAGTTAATAAAGCCAAAGGTAAAAAAGCCTCACCTGCTAAGGGTAAAGTCGCCCAGAAGAAGAAGGTGATGAAGAAGACCGCGAAACCCAAACCGGCGTTGAAGTCGATGAAAAAGAGTCCAAACAAACAAACGCCGACGAAAACGATGAAAAAACCGACGCCGCCTAAACCAATCAAACAAACGAACGTTAAAACAATTAAGGAAAAAGCACCCGCACCGACAGACAAACCGAGCGTAAAGAAAAATTTAGACGATAATTTAATACTAAAGGGGATTAAAGCCCTGCGCGAATTAATTGAGAAAAAATTCGACCGGATCCACCTGCAGGTAAACATCGCGAACGCCCCTACATCTCAAAAACCTTCCGCATATCACCCACTACCACACACCCTTGTCGTCGACGAAAGCAAAATATGTTTGATAATCACCGACGTAAAAGACGACGAGAAGAAGTCCATTAATCACTACAAGAACTCGCTGAAGGGAAAAGTCAAGGTCGATAAAATCATGACTTTCAAACAGTTCATCAAAGAACATAAAGAAGCTGGTAAGAAGCACTGCTCAGAATTCGATTACGTCTTGGCCGATCTGAAAATTTACAGCAAGGTGAGGAGGAAGTTCCCAAAACAATTCATGCGGCGCCGGCCGGTGCTGTCCGTAAATTTCAAAGCTAATGCGGTAGAAAGTGTCCAAAAAGCTTTAAGCAAGGCGGAGATACCGGTTAACACAAAGGGCAGAACGTTTGTTATCAACGTTGCACACAGTGAGATGACTGACAAGCAGATATTGGATAATGTGAAGGAGGCTTTTAAAGGTTTGAACGCGAATTTACCCGGAGGATCGGAGAATATTAGGTCTTTGCTTTTAAAGACCGGTTTGAGTAAGGCCATTCCTGTTTATTCAGCAATCAGTAAGTATTTAGAAGCTAATTTTAAAATGACAAAATGGTTTAATATATGGAAAATTGGCACATTTAAATCTTTTACACAATATTATATTTTTACATATAATTATAAGTGTTCACAATTTAAGTTTTATATGTTTGAATAATGTATATTAGGTAGTGACATTGCTAAGATTATTATTATTATTATAAATCATACGTTTGTTGTTACAGACACAAGTAATGTAATGAAGACGGTCTGTTTCCTGAGTGGAATTGGACCTACCTTATACATTTAAAATTTTAAGTGCATTTATATTAGAAAGGAGTACAAAGATGTTAATAAATAAATAATAAGTGTCGATGGTGTCATGAAACATCAGCACTTGTTGACTATTTAAATGCTGGTTTTCTGTATATTGAAAAATTTTGTCATTTAAAAATGGGATTGAGTGGAAGATCATCCTGGAAATGTAAACTATACTATTTAGCATTTTCAGTTGATGGTTTTTGTATTAACATATCTAATAAGCATTAAAATATATATATATATTTTTTTTTTCTCAGAGGAAAAGGTAAAACAATCAGTTAAAGCACAACCGAAAACAAAATCCAAGCCGAAAAATGGTAAAAAGACTAAAGGTGAGTCTGAATCAAACAGTGATGGTGAAGATGAAGATAATATGGAGAGCGAGAATGAGGAACTCGAAGGTGATTCAAATGAGGAAAGTGGTGATGTGGATAATGATGATGAAAGCGACGACGAGGACGAGTCTACTCCATCAAACGGAGACACTGAAATGAACGATTTAAATTCCGGGAGTGAAGATGAGGAAATGGATGATTTAAATGATTCAGAAGAGGATTAAATAAGAGGACTGCAGCTACTAAAAGAAAGTGGCTAATGATGATGTATGTAAAATAGGTAAAATATGTTATATTTTGTATTCACACATACAGATGAACGCAGTGGGAATATTAATCTTTTTAATTATTGACAGAATACAATAAAAAAAACCCACACTTATATTACAGAAATTAAATATACCGTTGTATTAAAATATTTTATTACTTTATTTACACCTACACCTTTTTCACACCTGAACACTTCCTTATTATAATTAAAAAAATGCAAAAACGAAACGTATTTGTATTTTTAAACCATTACTTAATTATCTGCAGCTACTAAAAAAAATTGTTTTAGATTAGTTTATTTGTGATGTTATATATAAGTTTTGATTTTGAAAAAAACTTAAAAAATACATTCCTCATCAATCAAATGTTGCAATGATTAGGAATTTATATCTGACCTTCAATTCTTTTACATTATTTTCAAGATATCTTTTGAAAGGAAGTTCATTTTATGAAAATTCTACAAGCATTTAATTTCCCTCATTAAAGAGATGTTTTTAGGATAAAAAAGCGAAATTCGACGTTCAATTGTTTTTCATTGTTTTTGTCATAACTTTTGAAAGGACGGTCATATTTTTAAATTTTTTTGTGCAACACATCTCCCTCTTTAAATAGGTGTTCATACCACAAAAAACTAAAATTCGACATTCAATTGTTTTTCATTATTTTCACGGTAACTCTTGATAGGATAGTCATATTTTGAAAATCCTTAATGCAATCAATTCCTCTGACCAAATTGGTGTTTATAGAATAAAAATCTGAAAATCGACGTTCAATTGTTTTTCATTGTTTTTGTGATTTCTCTAGATAAAATGGACATATTTTGAAAATTCTTTGTGCAATGCAATTCTCTGATTAAATACGTGTGTGTAGGACAAAATTAAAATTCGACATTCAATTTTCTATTGTTTTTACGATAACTCTTGAGAGGATAGTCACATTTTGAAAATTCTTAAACCAAACTATTCCTCTCATCGAATAGGTGTTAATTCCTATTACCAAATAGGTGTTTAGAGAATAAAAATCTTAAATTCGACATTCAATTGTTTTAGCGATAACTCTTGATAAAGTGGACATATTTTGAAAATTTTTTGTGCGAGGTAATGCCATGATTAAATATATGTGTGTAGGTTATATTTTGAAAATTCTTTGTGCATTGCATTTATTTATATTTATTATACTAAATAGTGCTCTTAATTTTGTTTTTAATTTAAACGATTAAAACAATATTTAAATATCCCGCGTCCTAGATGGCGCCTGTGTAGTACATTTTTACGCACGAGGAAAGAAATCTCTCTTTCGTTTTATTTTCTGACCGAACGCGGTTAACTGAAAACTTAACCTATATTTTTACACGTGTAGAACGCATTCCGCTGAAAAATGGGTAAAGTTAATAAAGCCCTGGGTAAAAAGGAACCCGCGCAGAAGAAGGCCGCCGTCCTCAAGACGAAGGCGAAACCGAAAGGGGTGGCAAAACCCAAAATGAATAAAACAGTAGGGAGCCCGGTTAAGACCACCCCCAAGAAACAGAAGAAAATCCAAGCACCGACCACACCGACGTCACCGATGCCTCGCGGCCCAAAAGGAAAATTGGATGATAAGCAAGTAAAATCGGGCATTAAAGCCCTGCGCGCGGTACTGGATAAACAATCGAAGGAGAAGAAGGAGTTGTTCGATGCAGAAGCGCAGAACATCCTCTTACAAATTGGCATCATAAAAATCCCGAAATGTCCAGCCAGAGTAGTGCACTTCCCGCTACCGCACACCCTGTTGACAGACGACAGTGAGATCTGCTTGATCACAGCCGACATCAAGGAGAACGCCAAAGAACACGAGAAAACCGTTAAGCACTATGAGGATTTGCTGAAGAAAAGCGGGGTGACCGTTAAGATAAACAAAATCATCCCGTTCAGGCAGCTGAAGGAGGAACATTCCCAATTCGAGAGTCAGCGGCGGTTCGTGCAGCTGTACGACTTCTTCCTGGTGGAGAGGAAGGTGGAGGGTTACGTTTTCAAGTTCTGCGGGGCTCAGTTGAAGAAGCAGAGGAAGAACATGGTGCACATTTCCTTCGACACGAAAAATTTGGACGACGTGATCAGGAAGGAACTGAAGAAGGTGCAGATGCGGATACATTCCCAGGGCAACTCGTACACCGTCGACATCGCCAACACGAAAATGACAGACGAGCAGATTTTAGAGAATTTACATGCGGCTTTCGACGGCTTGGAGGACGTTTTACCAGGAGGGACGGCGAATATTAAGAATTTGCACATTAAGACCGGTACCAGTATGGCTGTTCCTATTTATATTTCATTAAGTAAGTAATATAGTTTTATTAATTGTCGTTAAATATGCTTAGAGAAAATGTATCCAATGAGAACTTTTCATGAAACCCCGAACTAATGGTGCAGCAACGTTGGTTCGGGCCAGTAGTTGGATAGGTGACCCGTACCACTCAACATTGGGATGCAATTAATGGTGCTTCTTTAAAGTAACAGCGGAAGGACCATGTGGTTGATAGCCAAGCACTACAACTACTATTTCTTTTCAAGATATTTCAATGTCTTTAGATAAGTAGTAAAAGAAACACTCTGGTTAAATCACTGTGACAATTATCTTTAGATAAATTAAATACTTTTTTAATATTGTAAATATTTTACAATTCAGTTTTTTTTATATCTGCTAATATTTTCAGAACAAAATTCTGAGGTGGACGTGCCGGTGGTGCAGTCGCAACGTCCAAAGGCGCACAAAGTCGTCAAAGGTGAGCTGTCGACGAAAAACGATAGCGAGGTCGTAGTGTTCCCGACTGGCGAGGTGCAAGTTAAATCGGCCAAAGGACCGAAATCACCATCTGCTCCTGCGAAGAAAAAGAAGAACCAAATCGCAAAAAAGAAACAAAAGGTGGCGTTAGTAAAGGAACAAACAGAAGTAGAAAGCGACGACGCGATGAACGGGAACGATGATGGTGATGATGATGATGATGAGGAAGATGTAAACGTCTCGGTGCAAGAAAACGGCGTTAAAACACAAGCGAAGAAAGCCCAGAATGGAGTGCAAAAGAACGCAAAGAAAGCAGCGCCTAAAAGAAAGGCGGCGGCGGCGTTGGGAGAAAAAAGTGGTGCCGCTAAGAAGAAACCTATTATTAAGGCAGAAGCGAAAAAAGTTACGAATAAAAAGAATATTAAAAAGGGCAAGGCAAAATAGATAAATGGTTCGTGTTTTTTTTTTTACATTTTTTGATTGAAACAACTGGTTTTTTGCCATATACAAAGTTAGATTTTATATTAGAGCATAAGATTGTTGTGTAAAATTTAATCAATAGGGTGTTGTACTCTAATCATCTCTGATAACTTTATGAAAAGTTTAAAATCTTTAAGTGTTAGTTTTAATTCTACGACCCCATCTGTTTTTATGTTTATTTTTGAAGATACTTTGAGTGTAGACTTCTGTTTATTGTAACCATTGGTACTTGTTGAATCAATAATTTTATTAATCTAATTAAATTAATAATATTTGTTATTAATATAATGATTTAGAAGTTTCTTTCACATTTAACAAACAAAATTAATTACACATTAATTGACAAAAGTAAAAATTAATTCTCATTGTTTTCATTTTATAAACAGACATACAACAATGGTTCAATATACAGATGTCTACAGTGATGAATATAATTAATTCTTTAATTTTGTTAAACAAATACACATTTATTTCACTGTGTTATGAAAAAAATAAACCTTGGAATATATAATAAATGATAAATGAATCATTTTTTTATCGAATGGTATTGAATTTTAATAAGTTGTTTTTAATTTATCACCCCTATGTAAATATCAATTTACCATGCCTTTTTCCTTGCTCATATTTCTTATTTAATCTTGGTTTTATTTCACACAAACTAGAAATTGTGTTAATAAGAGATTAACTACTACGGGGAGTAAGTGATGTATGTATATGTCATGCATTTCATTACATACTATTTCCTAATATAAATTGCACATTATTAATTACAAAGTCGACAATTGCATAATTCTTTCCATCACAAATCTCTTATTGACTATTCTATTTTCTGTAATTACGAAAAAGACAATATTTATGTAATTATAGTATGAGAATCTACATTGAAAAATTTATTTAGTAAAACTCGAACGTGTCTTAAACTGTTTGTAGGGTGGGTTAGAGGCCCACATAAACATATTTACTCCTTCACTCTTTTTTAAAGTTTACACAAACACAACATTAGCCTTATTGATGTTTTTTTTTAAATAATTTCAAAGCAGAGTTGTAGTTTATGTTAACATGTATATGTAGGGTGGGTGGGTGGCCTCTAACCACCCTTCAAATAGTAAAATATACGCGTAGGTTTTGCTGAATACTTTTTTGAATTGCAGAAAAACTAATCTTCAGTAAATAAATATGTGCACTCGCATGCATACAAAAGATTTTAGATAACATACATAACATAACAGACTTTCTTAAACCCCTATTATTTAAACACGCAGTTTATTGTTGTTGCGATTGTTTTACTAATCGTGTTTTTCTTAGTTAAAACAACATTGACATACATCTACCATTACTACCACTATTAGATAGCAACATTGTTAAATAAAGATTATTATTATTATACTATTTCTAATTACATTTAACCACATTTTGGTTCTGTATTAAAATAGTTTTGAAATTTTCCTGGTTAGTGTAGTGAATTTTATGTAAGAATATGAACAACATCGATCATTTCCGCGTGTTGTTTACTTTATTTTTAAATTATTATTTAAATTTTAAAGGACGCAACGACGCGAAACCATAGTCCAATTGTTAAAAGCGCTGACGTTCTGGCTGTATAACTGTTAATGTTACAACTGGACTGGCCTAGAAATTGATATGAAATCGTTTCAGGCGATAAAATTTTAAATTTCTTAACGCGATTGTAAAAAAATAAAAATTGTTCGTGTTTTTAGGTGCTTACGATCAGCAATCAGTTCGATTAAAGAAAACAATGCAACAGTAAATCCTTATAGCTCAAAAACAAACGTGTATAAATATATTTTTTAAATTATATTTGGCCTTGGCCATATAATCAGTTACTAATTAGTAAATACATGTTTATTATGGAGTTTCATCAAGTAATTTTTATAGATATGCTAAAATTAAATATTAAAGCAATGGTGCCTTAAAGTGACGGAGGCGGTTCTTTAATGTAACAAGCTCATTTACACACACACACACAAAGAAATACAAAAATAACACGGCCGAAGGACCACGTGACCGATAGCCAAACACTACTTCTACTATGTACTTAAACAATTGAAAGGAAAATCTGCAACGAAACAATTTTAAACTTCACCAAAGAATATTTAAACCATCAATTAAAACAGTTGACATTTTACTTAATAAAGGAAACAATAAGTTTGTTAATAAAGAAACAGTTGAGATTTAACAAAAAAAGAGAAACAATTTAAGTTTGTTAAGAAACAGTTAAAAACTTTTTAAAAATAATTATAAAGTACTCTTATATAAAAAAAAAAACAATTGAAAATTGCTTTTAAAGAGTAGAACCACTCTTAATAAATAATGGATTATTAAGAGCTGTTTCTTTTCTATTGTTTTCAAAATAATTGAAAATCTAATAAAACAATTAAAATTTTTAAATATTTCTCAAAATCAACAACAAAAAATTGAAGAAAGTCTAAAAAAAAAACAGTTGAAAACATTATAAAATTATATGAAATTTGCAAACAGAAACAGTAAAAAAATTTTACAAATAAAAAATCAAATTTTCTTATAAAAACAGTTGAAAATTATAAGTTGAACTGTTTCAAAATAAAAACAATTGAAATTTTATTTAGTTATATTAATAATAGTGTTTGGCTATCGACCACGTGGTCCTTCCGCTGTGTGATTTGTGTTTTTGTAAATGAGCTTGTTACTTTAAAGGATCTCTCCTGTCACTCCAAAGCAAATTTTATTTTAAAAATCCTCAAAAAGAAACAAATAATTATGATAAAAAACAGTTGAAAATTTGCAAAAAAGCATTAAAAATAATCTCAAATGTTCTATAAAAAAGATAAAACTGTTAAAATGTTACGTTTTCAATTGTTTTAACGGACATTTCAGCTGCTACCTCTTTTTTAAATCAAAAATAATAATTTTCTTGAAATAGTTGAAAAATCATAAGTGAACCAGTACGAAGGTTTAAAAAATAAACATATAATGTAAAAGTTCACTTTCAATCTAAGAAAAAACATTAGACACAATTTAAAATTTGGATAAACTTATCATACATATATTATTAAAAAAAAACAATCGAATATTAAAAAAAAAATAAAAATGTCCAAGTATTGAACATTTGCAAAAAAAATGAAAAAAATCTCATTAAAAAAAGAAATAAAGGAAAACAATTTATATTTGCCAAAAAAAAAAAAAAAACGGTTAAGGACTTAAAACAATTGCTTCAAAATAGTTGACAATTGGAAAACAGTTGATGATTTTTAAAATAAAAATGAAAGTAGTTGAAATTTTACAAAATTAAACAATTGAATATTTCAATATTTATACTTAAAAAAATAAAAGTAAAAAGTCTCCAAATAAACAATAAAAAAAAAAACAGTTGAACGTTGTCCTAAAAATAATTAAGAATCTACAAGAAAATAAACTATTGAAAAAATATTTATCTCTAAAACATTCGAACAATAAATTTGCTTAAAAATAGTTGACATTTCACAAAAATAATTGAAAATTTGTAAAAAACTAATCATACAGATATAAAAAAAACAATTGAAATGAATGGCGTTTTAAACAGACTTACTTAAAAAAATAAAAATGTGTATTGAACATTTGCAAAAAATTGAAAAAATTCTAATAAAAGAAATAAATAAAAGAAAAAATTTATATTTGCTAAAAAAACGGTTAAAAATTTAAAAGAATTGCTTCAAAATAGTTGAAAATTGGAAAATAGTTGATTTTCCAAAAAAAATTAAAATAATTGAAATTTTACAAAATTCCAAACAATAAAAAAAAACAATTGAACATTGTCCAAAAAAACAATTAAGAATCTATAAGAAAAAACAATAAAAACTATTGAAAAAAGTGTTTCACTAAAAAAAATTAAACAATTAATTTGCCTTTAAATAGTTTACATTTTACAAAAATTATTGAAAATCTAATAAAACAATTGCAAATTAAAAAAAAATAATTAAAAAATATCACTTTTTTTTTTAAAGCCTAAAAATATGAACAATTTGCAAAAAACAGTTGAATTTTTCTGCAATTAAAAACAAAATCTTTTTATTAAAACAATTGAAAATATTATCTAAAATTAAACAAAACTGATAAAGAAAATCCAATTGAAACTTTGTACAATAAAATCAATTAAATAACAGTAAAAAGGCCTAACAAGGAACAAACAGTTATTAAAAAAAACAGTTTAAAATCTGTTGATTTTCTCTAAGAAAAATGTAACGTTAAAAATATGTAGATAAAAATTTAAATTTTCAATTGTTCTAAAAGGCTTCTAAATTGTTTTCTCTATTTTTATAAAACAAAATTGCTTAAAATAATTGAAAAATTAGAAATACACCTCTTCAAAATATGAAGAAGCATATTATTTAGAAATTGCAAATTTGTAAAAAAATAGTCATGTAAAAACTATTATTTTACAAAAAAAACAATTGAAAACTTAAATATTATTTTCAAAATATTATCAAGATTATCAAAAATGCCATTTATGTTTTGGTGTAGGCTTTTTTTTCAAAATAATAATTTAAAATATTTGCAAAAAAAAGAAATTAAAAAGAATCACTAAGAAGAAACAACAAAACAAAAAAAACAGTTGAAAATTTAAAACAATTGCTTCAAAATAGTTGACAATTGGAAAACAATTGATAATTTTCAAAAAAAAAAAGTTGAAATTTTATAAAATTAAACAATTTAAATTTTATAAACTTAAATATTCTTTTCAAAATATTATCGAAATTATTAAAAATGCCATTTACCTTTTTGTGTAAGCTTTTTTTTTTATTCAAAATAATAATTTAAAATATTTGCAAATAATGAATTTAAGAAATAAATTTAAAAATACGTAAACATTTCGAAATAAATTTATTATTTAATTTTTTACAACGAACCAAAGGATTTTAATACCTTTTAGAATTTTTAAAAAAATCATCAAGAAGAAAGAAATAAAAAGAAACAGGTTATATTTGCCAAGAGAAAAAAAACAGTTGAAAACTTAAACAATTGCTTCAAAACAGTTGAAAATTGGAAAAACAATTGATAATTTAAAAAAAAAAAGTTGAAATAGTTGAAATTTTGCAAAATTAAAACAATTTAAATTTTATTTTAATAAATAGTAAGTAAAGTTAAGAAGGAAAAATCAATTTAAAAAAAATATCATTCTACAATCGAGTATTTAGTTTAAAATTTATTTTAGAAAAACAATTGAAAACTTCCTACTGAAACTGGTTAAAGAATTTTATAACTTGAAGAGATTTGCACGTGGAAAACAATAAAGAAGAAATGGGTTGAAGTAATGCCATACGGCTGTTCCGTCAGGGTTTAGTGGTAAAAATAATAAGTGAAAATCTGTGATAAAACAGTTGTATCTGATTTTGAAATAAGACTCTTGTTTGGTTTCATATCGATATATTTAGTTTCGGTCAATAAAGACCATTCTCAAAGGAATTAACAAATTTAACTAAATTCTATTTTTGTTATATCAAGAGTGCAGTGAACAAAGTATTTACCGTAATTAGAAACAGTTGAATGTTGAAACTTAGATTTTGATTAATTGCATCAATTGTTTTTAAACACTATCAACACCTGTGTTCTTGGCAATTCTTATCTAATCGTGTGACGATGCAAAAAAAAATAACGTACATATCGAATTTTTTTTTCCGCGTAAGTAATATTACACCTTTATCTGTGAACGGCGACAACGTTTCGAGGTAATGTTCGATTTGAAAAATAAATATAATAATATACAAATATTCAGAAAAGTCCGCTTAGTCATTACAGCAACGGTCCGAGCCTAGCGAATTATTTTATCATGTTCTGCAGGAATGAATCACCAAATATTTTATTTTATATTTTTCAACGTAACAAACGAAAAAAATATATATTATGCTAATGGCCCATTCGGATAATTTCATATTATTTAACACGCGGTCAACACGAATTTTCAACCAGTTGTCGCACAGCATCTAATAATTGCGCGCACACACAAACAAACAAATATGTTAAGTTTTTCAAAGTAGCAGGGGGGATAACGACTTTTTTTTAAATTTTTACTTTCTTCGATTATTTTGTGAATTTTTTTCAAGCGCAATGGATACTCTGTTACAGGATGTGCGCTATAAACAGTATTTGTCAGTTTGTATAGGTATGTATTAATTTTGTTGTTGTCTTCTTAACGATTACATTACATTAACAATTAATAATGAGTACATAATACTCGAAATGTACATCTGGTATTAATAAAATAATAAGTGAAGTTAATATATTAATATAAATAAATTTAAACACTACATATGCAAATAGATAAAAAAGTGTTTTATTAAAATTATTTAGAAAATTCAATTGTAATTTAAATATGATTTATTAAATGGATTTAAAATCATTTTTCAAATTTTTATTTTAACTGAAGAAAGAAAACAGGATCACTTTGTTTTACCACTTTTTATTTAACAAATTACACGTGACTATAGTTTCGACTATCAACTAGTCATTATCAAACATAAAGTTATTCTTTCTTCAGTATATTCAAGATGTACCACAAAGTAAATGCCTCCACAATTAAACATTTTTATTTTAACATTGTAATTAAATGAAAGTATGAAGAATTGTTTATGGTGCTTTATTCATTAATTAAAATAATCTATTTAACTGATATAATCAATATGACTTATTAATGTTTACTGATGGTTTGATTTTTGTGAGTTACTTGAAGAGAAACTTGTTTAATTGTTTAATTAATAAATCACTAAAAAATTTCTTCACACTTTTATTTAATTAATAATATATATATATATATATATATATATATATATATATATATATATATATATATATATATTTCGGACACAAAGTGACCATTATTAATGTTTAATACTACTGAAGAAAGGTTTTTAGAGCTTAATTAATTGATTAATGTTTACTGATGAACTGTAAATTAATTTAATGGTAATCTATGTTGAAATTATTTATTGTCATTAAATATTTTATTTAAATTTTTTAACTGTGCTGTAAAATTGTAAATTCCGACATTTGTTATACTATGATTTCGATAATACACTTCCACGCTTATTCATAATCGCGTGCTATCAAAAATAACGTTAAAATTTACTCACGTCATATAGCTTATTAATCAAATAGTATTGTGATAATACTTAAAATTTGCCGATTTCCTTTGTTTTCATCGCCGTCTTTTGTTTCAATTATCCACCACATTTGTCTTTTGTCTGTTTTTTTTTTGTTTATCTCGCGCATTTATTATTCAGTCCTACAAAATAAAAAATAAGTATGTGGTTATAAGAATGAATAAATAAATTCAGCTGAAATTACATAATTAGATTATTATATAGGATCCTGCAAGAGAGAGAGATAGAAAAAACTGTTCAGTATAAAAATTGGTTGGTTTAAAAATCTCTATGCCCTAAAATTATTTTCAAATATACAGAGTGTCCCAATTTTGCGGTATAACAAAAGCAAACATTTTTTTAATGGAACATCCTGTATATGTTTATTTTATAACTCTAAACAAAGGTTTAAGTTATAAAATATTGTCCAAATGAGAAATAGGAAAAATATACAAAATCTTTGCTTTTGTTATACCGCAAAATTGGGACACCCTGTATATTTGAAAATAATTTTACGGCTTAGACATTTTTAAACCAATCAATTTTTATACTGAACAATTTTTTTCTTTCTCGCACGAGAATAACCGTATATGTATAACCGTCCAAATTGCTTCATTTATTTGTCTGAAACATAAATTATCATTTCGTTCGGTTAATTTGTTAAAATGCAGCGATAATAACTATAATTATACATAAGCCATTATTTTTATTAACAAATGAAAACAAACATTAGTTACAATTTATAATAATGAGACGATAATTATTTAATTAATGGTTCAAAGTACTTCAGTACTTTCCCTATATTTTTTTCGAAAACTATGAGGCTTATCCAAAATGGTTATTCTTAGCAATGTCCTCAATTTTGGATTTGAGTTTATTTATTTGTTTATTTATTTAAAATGTCAAAATTATTAATTTTTAATTTTCTTCTCGGAATTTAAGAACTTTATGAAAAATATGTTTCAATAATGTATAAGTTTCTCATTCCCTTTAACTTCTGTTTGAAAAGTTATGTAATTTTTTTCAAATTCTTTATAGGGAAAGTGAAAAAGATGTAGAATCCATCAACAATTAGTAATTAAAGCTATCATGTACGTGTAGGATGGGTGGGCGGCCTCTAACCCATCCTCCAATCAGTAAAAAATAAGCGAGGATTTTGATTAAAAGTTGTAAAACGTAAATAAACATAATATTATTGCAAATAATACTAGATTTATTCAAACAAATTTTTCAAATAATATTTGATGATGTTTTACTGATTGGAGGGTGGGATAGAGGCCACCCACCCACCCTACATATACATATCAACTTTAATTCCTTATCGTCTCGAAGTTTCAAATAAAATGAATTACAAAACTTTTTGAATAAAAAAGAAATTAAAAAGGTATAATTTTTGAGTGAATAAATTAGTAAAAATTGAATGCATGATGTGTGGACAAACTTTAAATCTATATTAGATAAGATTAGCAATAGAAAATCATTAATATTTAAACTTAAATTTTGATTTTGTGTTATTTTTTATTATACAAAGGGTTTGATTGTTGTTAACAGCAAAATCATCAACGATTAACAATTAAAGTTATCGTGCATATGTAGGGTGGGTGGGTGGCCTCTATCCACCCTCCAATCAGTAAAACATAAGCGAGGGTTTTAATTAGAAATTGAAAAATATAAACAAACATAAAATAATTGCAATTTTTAGATTTATTTATATAAATTTTTCAAATAATTTTTGATGATGTTTTACTGATTGGAGGGTGGGATAGAGGCCACCCACCCACCCTACATATACATGATAACTTTAATTGTTAATCGTTGATGATTTTGCTGCTAAAATTTAAACCCTTTGTGTAATAAAAAATAACATAAATCAAAATTTTTACTAATTTACTCACTCAAAAATTTTATCTTTTTAAATTTCCTTTCTATTCAAAAGGTTTTATAATTAATTTTATTGGAAGCCGCGAGACGATAAGGAATTAAAGTTTTTATGTATATGTAGGATGGGTGGGTGGCCTCTATCCCACCCTCCAAACAGTAAAACATCATCAAACATAATTGGAAATATTTGTATGAATACAATAATTAAAAAATGCAATTATTTTATGTGTGTTTACATTTTATAATTTTTAATTAAAACCTTCGCTTATGTTTTACTGATTGGAGGATGGGATAGAGGCCCCCCCATTTACTGTCAACTGTCTCTGAAAACTGCCACTGTCAGCTATCAAGGTTGGCTTTTGCTATAAACTGCCACTATCAACCCTAAGAGTCAACTGTCATTGCACGTATCAACTTTTACAGTTATTAATTATTGTCACTATCAAATGTCACTGTCAACTGAAACAATTGATTCATACAGTAAATTGTTACAATTCAGTTATAAACTGTCAACTGTCATTATCAGTTGACATTCTTATTTATTATGGTCAAATATTAAAGTTTACTGTCAACTGTCTCTGAAAACTGTCATTATCAGTTGTCATGGTTAACTTATACTGTCAACTGCTACGCCTAACTTTAACAGTCAACTGCTTTGCATGTAGGTATCAACAGTTACAGCATCTGAGTACTGTCACTATCAGCTGTCACTGTGGCAATCTGTTCTTAAATTCAACCGTTAATGTCGTTTGCCAATTGTTACAATTCAATTATAAACTATCAGCTGTCACCCATCCAACTACTGGCCCGAACCAACTGACGTGCAGCAACGTTGGTTCGGGTCAGTAGTTGGATGGGTGACCGGTACCATTGTATACCATTGGGATACAATTAATGGTGCTTTGAAGTGACACATGGAGGAAGGACCACGTAGTCAATAGCCAAACACTACTACTACTACTATTACTACTACTACTACTACTACTATCAGCTGTCATTATCAACTGACATTATAATTATCATTTTAAACTATCATTTTCGAATATTACAATTGACAATTGACTTTTACTCTAAATCGTCACTGTCAATTCTAACAGGCAATTGTCATTGCACGTACCAACAGTTATAATTATTATATATTGACGCTATCAGCTATCACTGTCAACTGTGACTATCTATTCGTACAATCAACTGCGACTGTTAATAATTACAATTGAATTATAAACTCTTAGCTGTTATTATCGAGTGCCATTCTCAACTATCACTGTAAACTATAAATTTTATTGATTTCTCTAAGCTGTGGCTATCAGCTGTCACAACTGACTTTTACTGTACTGCCACTGTCAACGCTAACAGTCAACTGTCAATGTAACAACTGTTAACTGTAATTCCACGTTCCAACTGTTATAGTTGCTGAATATTGTCATTGTCAACAACACCTATCTATTCTTATAGTCAACTATCGAATGCGACTGTCAGTTATTACAGTTCAATTATAAACTGTCATCTGTCATTGTCAACTGCCATCCTTAACTATCAGTGTAAACCAATACTATGTCATTGTTTACTGTCAATTGACTCTGAAAACTCTCAAGTGTATTCTAATAGTCAACTGTCAGTGCACGTATCAACTGTTATAGTTACTGAATATTATTACTGTCAACAGCGACTATATATCCTTATAATCAACGGCTAACTGCGACTGTCTATTGTTACAATTCCATTATATACTGTCAGCTGTCATTATCAACTGCTATTAAAATATCATTATCAAATGTTATTATTTACTATCAACTATTACTGGAAACTGTTATCGTCAGCTGTCATAGTTGACTTATACTGTGCACTGTCATTGTCAACTCTAACAGTAAACTGTTATTACACGTATCAACTATCTCAGTTACTGAATATTGTCACTATCCACTGTCAACTCCGACTATCCATTCTCATAGACATCTGTCAACTGCGACTGTAAATTATTATAATTCAATTTTAAACTCTCAGCTGTCATTGTCAACCCTCAATCTCAACTCTCACTGTAATCCATCACTATCAAATGTCACTGTTTACCGTCAACTGTTTTTGAAAACTGTTACTGTCAGCACTTACTATGTTTTTTTTACCACTAAAATTTATAGTAGGTAATGTATATAAATAATATTACAAGAACACGACTTAAGTTTTGCCGTTTGAAGGTCATTATCAAGTGAATAAAATAATGAAAATATCCGAGATTCTCTTAATGACGCTTAATCCTTTGTAACTATTCTCTATAAGTTAATTTCCTACCCTCACTCCACTGTTGCAAAAGTATAAATGTAAACTTTTTACTAATTTGTTCACTTGATAATGAACTTCAAAAGTCGAAACTTAAGTCGTGTTCTTGTAATACATTTAATTGGTAATTTATAAATTAGGAAAATTAGTGCAACGTTTAGACAACAGATGTTACTTTAAAAGTGATTGTTTACTGTTTACTTAATTAAACAGATTACACTAAAAAAAAGATTACTATCTAGGGGAATTTTTTTAAATTACATTATTTTATAATTTTAAAACATTCTCATTATCAATTACTATAAATATAACGCGATGTCATCGTCTTACCAGGAAAGACTAAATTCCCTATTTGCTGTCGTTTCAGTGAAACCAAAACGTACGTAATAATATATTCATAAATATTGTTTTTTATTTATTTTCTAATTGGGGAAAATTGATTGTATAACAAATATTCAAGGTTTCTTTTCGAGTGCTGGCGAGTGTGATAAGGAATTCGTTAGAGTTCCGCGTTAATTTTACTGTAAATGGCTTCATTAGGCGGTTCGTTAATGCAACACGCTCTCGAATTAAAAATTGCTAGATTGACAGGCCGGAAGTTTTTGTGCTTTACGTTATTACATCTTATCTATTGAAATTTTGTTATTTACATTTAAAGTAATTTACTAATGGAAAGTAATTATCGAGATTATGGGAAGTGAATCGTTTAAAGATTCGTTTGGATTTTGATTCAGGTTTAGAAATGAAAATACATTGATAATCTCGTATAATAAATTTGATTGATTACAGCGCCCTCTATTGATTTTTGTTGATACTAATAATCTAATACATATGCGAAAATGCGGAATGAATAAAAATTTGTTTGAATGAAATGATAATTAATACGTTCCAAGCTTCGGAATTAATGTATAATATTTTTTTTTGGGATTAATACACTTGTTGTGCAAATACAAGTTAATAATATATTGATAATAAACACATTTTCATTATAAATATAGATAAATGCAGTGTTGAAAAGAAATATTGATATTGAACGCTAATAAAGGATACTGAAGTGAATTCTAAATTGGTTTTTAAAATCGGGGCTGTAATCCATGACAAATTCTTAAGACATTGACTCAACTGTTTTTTATTTAGTTGTACTAATTATAACTTTTATTCTAATATAACCTTTAAACTTATTATTTTATATAGTCTGTCCGTCGAACGTCACAAACTATCGCTTCAAAAAACGACGAAAGTATTACAGTGCGTTCTTTTTCTAACGCATTTGGTTTACTTTATCAGACTGAATGTTTTTGTATCGTTTCTCGAAGCGATATTCTGTGACGTAGGACGGAAGATCCAACGGATGGACTAGTGATGGATAATGAACACGTGTTCCTCGGCGTGTTTTTTTTTGTGTATTTATGTATTGTTACCTTAAAGAATTACCTATTAACACCTTATCGTCCATTGGGTTATCTTTCATTTGGAGTGTCCACCATTAAAACTTCTATTTACTTATTTATATTTTCTTCTCATTAATTTTTTTAAGCCACCTTGACGATAACATCGGTATCCATGTATGGAGCGTGGCCGTCCCCTGTCTTAAGAAAGTTAGCAGACGAAAACTCACCGCTCGGTGTACCTGTAACAGATGTAAGTAAATTTGTGGTGAAGGCAATTGTTTTACTTGTTGAAACTCCATAGTAACACTTAAAGAAATACTGACACATTATAGGGTTTCTGAATATTTTTAATATTGTACTACAACAATGTTTCACCACACAGTGGCTTCATCAGGTAGATGAAAATATTTTCATACATACGAACAAATATTAGAAAACATTCAGAAACCCTATACTGTGACAGTATTTCTTTAAGCAATTGTTTTCCCTTTATATTTACACTTTTGTTTCTTCGTGGCAGGAGGAGGGCTCTTGGATCGTTTCGATTGTGAGTCTGGCGACGCCGTTCTCCTGTTTGTTTGCCGCGCCGTTCATAAACAAATTCGGAAGGAAGGGATCGCTGATGATAACGTCCGTAATACTCCTGATCCCGTGGATCATGATCTATTTCGCCGAATCGGTACTCGTCATCTGCATTGGTCGACTGATCGCCGGTATCGCTTTCGGATGTGTATTCACTGTGAGTTAATAAAAATTCACAAATTAACGATTAAAAAAACATTGTAGTTATTGTTATAAGAAAATAAATAATTTTACTAACTTTATTCTTAGGCAACCGCTATGTATTCAGGAGAAGTAGCCGAATCGGACATCAGGGGTAAACTAGGCCTAATCATCAGCCTGATGAAATTGTTAGGTTCCTTTCTCGTCCTCTCCATCGGCCCCTTCATCACGCACACCGCCCTTAGTCTACTCTGCGCCACCGTACCCATCATGTTTTTCTTCCTGATGCTGACCATGCCCGAATCTCCTTACCACCTCGTCCTGAAGAACAAAAAGGCGGAGGCGAGGGAGGTGCTGGTGCGACTGTCGAAAAAGTCGGCGAAATCGAACTTCATCGATAAACGCCTACTCGAAATCGAATACACGATCGAAAACGACATGCAGAACAAAGGTTCCTTCCTCGAATTAATCACCAATATGGAGTACCGACAAGGACTGTTGATCTCCTTGGGGATGAAGAGTTTAAACCAACTGTGCGGCGTCATCGCCATCGAATCCTACATGGAGTCGATCATAGCGGAAAGTGGTAGCAGCGTTTCACCTGAAATTTCCAGTATTATATTCGGGGTCGTGCAAATACCAGCAGGTTAGTAATTATAATCAACAAAAACTTTTACTTGATTGTAGATTTAAAGCTATAAAAACTTTGACATTATGTTAACACATTAAAATTGTTTTAGCCATTATTGCAACGTTACTGATCGATAAATTAGGACGCAAACCTTTACTCTTCATTTCATCGATGGGATGCGCGATGGCGTTGGCCGCCGAGGGTTCTTACTTCTACTTACATCGAGATCCCCGACTGGACCTGTCGAACATCTCCTGGCTACCCACCACCGGCATCGTCCTCTTCCTGGTGATGAACAATCTCGGCATCACCACGGTACCCACCGTAATCCTCAGCGAGATCTTCCCTACCAACATCAAAGGCACGGCCATCGCCCTGAACACCTTTTACGGCAGCACGCTTTCCTTCTTGGTGTCGAAATTCTTCAAGCCGATCAGCAACGCGATCGGAATCCACTGTACGTTCTTCATGTTCGCGTTTTCGTGCGTGTGCGGCGTCATCTTCACCATATTCATACCGGAGACGAAGGGGAAGACCTTCATCGAAATCCAAAAGAAACTCAATAGAAAATATCTAAAGAAACAGATGAGAAACGAACAAAGGAGTGATGATGAACAAGTGTGCCATATGTGATCAAAAACATAAAAAAAATAGTGTGATATGTAATTTAACTTTACTCATTACCTAAATATATTTATTTTAAAAAAATCACTACGACAAAGGGATCTCATAAATTAATTGTAAGAATAGTTGTGACCGTTACTCAGTGGTAATTCACTAATCTAAAACAATTACTTAATTTAGTGTTTAGAAATTAATTAGGTTATAAACGCTAAAACTGTCAAGTATTATTTAAGAGATTGTTGCTGTTGTGAAACGTGATTTTATACAATTATTATTTTATTTGTGTAATTGTTGTTGTGTCTTATTAAAATTACAAAAAAAAGATCTTTTCAGTCTTCAGGAATTTCTTTTCTAAATTTATAATTTCTCTTTAGATTAACAAAATTATCTTCAATGGTTAAAAAAAACTTTCAGCAATTTCTTTTACAGATTTCTTAAATTTACTAGATTTTAAGAATCAACTTTTTTTCTAATCGTCAGAAATTTTCTTTTCTGAAAATCGAAAAGAAATTTTTTTAAAGCTAAAAAGACTTTCTGGGAAAATAATGGAATCTTCCAAGAAAATACCAAAAAATGTAAACGAAAATTTCTGGCAATTGGAAAAAAAGTTTCAAAAATCAGGCAAAGAAATTCCTCGAAAGTTTTACAGCTCTCGAAGCAAGTTTTCGAAATCTGGAGAAAAACATTCTTGAAAGTTCTAGGAATCTTAAGAGAAAATCATTAAGTATTTAAAGGAAATACTAAAATAGAAAAAGAAAATATGTAACTGGAAAATTTGTTGAAAAATTCTAAAAATTTAAAAAAGCATTTAGAAATCAGGAAAAAGAATCCTTTTACTTTTAGAAACCTCGAAGCAAATGTTAGAAATATGGAAGATAAAAATCTTCAAATTTCAACGAATTTGAAAGGAAATTTTTGTAGGCTGAAAGTTCTGACAAATTTTGAATTTGAAAAAACAGTTTTACAAACCTCAGAAAAATTCTAAAATTCTGGAACGAAAAAACCCTAAAGTTCAGGATTATAAAACCATAAATTTGAAAAATTCTGAAACCTTTAAAAAAATAAATACAAAATTGAAAAATACATGTTCCCAAACAAAAAGAAAAGTTTTTTTGTTAATTCTACAAATCTGTAAAAACTTTTAGAAATTAGGAAAATAATAACAACCATCGAAGCAAATTTTAGAAATCTGGATGAAAACATTCTAGAAAGTTCTAAGAATCTGAAGAAACATTGTTAGAAAATTCTGAAACTTTGGAAGAACTTTTTATCCAGATTTCTAAAATTTGCTTCTAGAGCTGTAAAATTTTCCTTATTTTCATTTATTTATATTGAAAGTTTTAGAATTTTTTATTAATTCGTTTTTATTCTAATCACCAGAAATTTTCGTTTCTAATTTTTAGTATTTTCTTAGATAATAATTTTTCCAGAATGACTTTATATTTAAAGAATTTTACTTTTAAATTTTCATAATTTCTTAATGGTTGCAAAACTTTTCAGCAAGATTTTAAACAACTTTTTTTCCAGTCTTCAAAAATTTTCCTTTTAGAATTCCAAAATGTTTCAACATTTTTTCTAAAACTTTTAAGAATCCAGGAATTTCTAGACTGAAAAGTTAGATAATTCTAAACATTTGTAAAACTTTTAGAAATTAGGAATAGAAATTCCCGCAAAGTAAAGACTAGAAATTTACGAGATAAATTTTTAAAACTTTCGGAGTATTTTAGAAATATCTGTAATGTTTTACAATCCTCATAGTTAATTCTGAAAATCTAAAAGAAAAAAATCTGTAAACTTCAATGAATCTGAAAAGTTATTTAGAAAAAAATTCTATATATTTAAAAGGGTATTTTCCTTTATTTGTTTGTTTTAATTCTATGGCAATAAAAAATGTAATACAAATAAAAAATAAAATAAATAATATTCATATATAATTTAGACTGCATGAGAATTGGACAGAGTTAATCTTAGAAGATGTTCCCAAAATAATAATTCTTCTGCTGAAAATTTTGAAGAAAAAAACGGCAAAGTTTTAGGAATCTGAAATAAAATTTCTGGTAAATTTTGAACTCCTAAAGAAATTCGGAATGAGAATTTTTGTAGATTGAAAAATAGGTCTAGTAAATCTAAAAAATGGTGATGTGGCCATCATTTATTTATTTATTTATTTATTATTTAAAAAATTTTATATTTAGAAAAATATCACGAAAAAACAAAAAAACGCCTCGAGTAAACAACCACTTCCGGTTTATGAATGTTTACCAAAAGCTTTTCAGATCGAGTTTTTAACAATAAAACCTTAAGTTTAAAGTTTCATGCCATTCGGATCATTCGTTTTTGAGATACAGCACCCACCGACAGACAGACAGACAGACAGACAGACACACACACACACACACACACACACACACACACACACAGACACAATTTATTTTTTTTCCAGAAATTAGTGTTTTGGGTTCAGGGGACCCCAAAACGGATATTTCCGCAAAAAAAAATTTTGAAAAAAAAATCACGAAAACAATACTCCCCCTATATATACTATATAGGGAAAGTAAAAAAATCTGATACTTATAAAGTAACAATTTTATTGTAATTAAATTTTAAAAAGATAAAAAGATGTAAAAAATTTAGTAAATCTAAAGGATCTGTAGGAGAAATTCTCATATACTGTTCATAGTGTTTTTAGCAATGAGAAGAAAAATCTCTCGTAGATAATGTTATTAATTAGGAAAGAAAATTCATGAAGATTGAAAGAAAAGTTGCTGAAAAGTTATAGAAAGATGTAAAATTTGGGAATCTAAAAATGTAATAAAAGTTTTTAACTCTTGAAGCAAATTTAAAAAAAATTTGTAAAGCTGAAAAAAAAAATTCTGAAAAACTGTTCAAAAATCAAACAAATTCTGTAGATATAAAGAAAAAAAAAACTGTTAACGGTGGAGGCTTCTACTTCGTTATACATTATTCTTTACAAATAAAAAACGTTTTAACTTTGTTTGTAAAGAAAAAAGAGATTAGAAAGCTTTAGGAATCTGAATGTAAGAAAGTTTTGGAATTTTGGAAAAGAAATTCTTGGAGAGTGGAAGAAAAAGTGCTGTAAACTTCTAGAAATATAAAAAAAACTGCCAAATCTGGATTTAAAAAAATCTGCAATGCTTTAAGAATTTGAAATAAACTTCTAATTTCAACGAGGAACATTTTTAGAAATCCAGAAAAGTAATTCTTAATGACATTTTATGAATTTTAAAAATTTTGAAGCAAACTCTGGAAATCTGAAAGAAAAATTGCGAAATTTTTAGAACATTATAGCAGCTTCGAAAGATAAATCTGGCATGTTAAGAAATCTAGAAAAGAAATGCTGGAAAGTTTTACAACCCTAAAAGCTAATTGCGGAAATCTGGAAGAATGGTTTTCATAGAAATCTGAAAAATTACTAGAAAAAATAATTGATGAAAAATTCTATAAATCTGGGAAACAAATTGCTGAAAACGCTTACAACCGTCAAAGCAAATTATAGAAATTTGAAATTATTAATTCTGTAATATAATTATTATCAATTAATATTAAAATATTTCATTTTATTCTAATTCAAATGTGATTTTCACATGTTAATTTTTATTTTCAATTATTTTAGTATTAGTAAATAAAAATCTTTGAGTATTTAATATTAATAAAAAGTTTTTCATGAGAGGTTTTCTATAATAACAATTAAATAGAAAGTTGTCGATGCAATAATATTTAAGTCGATTCTCTAGGGATGATTTACTGGTTGGAGGGTGGGATAGAGGCCACCCACCCACCCTACATATGCATATCAATTTCCATCAACACAGTGTTGACGTATTTTTTGAAATCATCATCAGCGTTCTTTATGACCTACCCCACGAAACCATTACTTAAGCTAGCGTTCTTTTGACCTATCCCAATAAACCTTGCATTGTCATTGGTTTAAGCTTTATTTTCATTGCATTTCAATTGTTTTTTTTTTGTAGCGTACTCTTGACCTACCCTAATACGCTGTACATTAACCCAACGTACTCCTGACCTTAGCGAATAAATTATACGTTGACCTAGGTCAAGAGTACGCTAGGAAAATATACTGTGTATTCTTGCTATCCTTATTATCATTCATTTAAATTTTTAATTGCGTTATTTTACAATTGTGCAAATTTGAATTAAATTAAATGAATTTAAATTCATTTTAATTAGAAATGAAAGTAACAACAATTAAATTATTTGTATTAATATCATTATGTATTTGTCATAAATCAATATTGTTTTATTAACTATCGTCTACATGTCATATGTCTATCTACTAAATGCAATAAAATATTCGTACATTCTTTGAGAATGTTTTGTTGTTGGATATGTAGATCTTCTGAGGATGTTTTACTGGTTGGAGGGTGTGATAGTGGCCACCCACCCACCCTGCATATACACTTTAATTAACACTACAAATAGGGCTTAATTTTTAGGAAAATAATACAAAATCGTTAATGATGATTCAAAAAATACATCAACAGTGTTTTGATGAAAGTTGAAATGCATATGTAGGGTGGGTGGGTGGCCACTATCACACCCTCCAACCAGTAAAACATTCTCAGAGAATGGAAGTAATTTTTCATTGCGTCAAGAACTTTCTACTTAATTGTTATTATAGAAAATCATTTTATAATATTAATTAAAATACTCAAAGGGTTTT
Source organism: Ontholestes murinus (assembly GCA_963969525.1). NCBI lineage: Eukaryota > Metazoa > Arthropoda > Insecta > Coleoptera > Staphylinidae > Ontholestes > Ontholestes murinus. Next base: position 414,655 of record OZ018389.1, on the reverse strand, counting down.
TGTAATTAAATTGAAATTATAATTGAAACACTTTAAACATTGTTTATTACTATATAGTGTTATACAAACAAAGTTTAAAGTGTTTTAATTATTACTCAACATGTGTAACGAAGTAGATGCCTTCAAAATAAATAATAAATTGAAATTAGTTGATGTAGTAATAAATAATTTAACAACACTGTTTTATATTTTAATGATTGAAGGGTGGGATAGTGGCCACCCACCCGCCCTACATATGCATTTAAATTCCCATCAAAACACTGATGATGTATTTTTTAAATCATCACTAACGATTTTATTTTTAATTTCCTTGTAATTAAAACAACCCTTTGAATATTTTAATTAATATTATAAAATTATTTTCTTATGAGAAGTTTTCTATAATAACAATTAAGTAGAAAGTTCTTGATGCAATGAAAAATTACTTCCATTCTCTGAGAATGTTTTACTGGTTGGAGGGTGTGATAGTGGCCACCCACCCACCCTACATATACAATTCAACATCCATCACAACACTGTTGATGTATTTTTGAATCATCATTAGCGATTTTTGATTATTATCCTTAAAAATTAAACACTATTCGTAGTGTAAATTAATGTGTATATGTAGGGTGGGTGGGCGGCCTCTATCACACCCTCCAACCAGTAAAACATCCTCAGAAAACCAACGTATTCAACAGCAAAACATTCTCAAGGAATAGACGAATATTTTATTATATTTGATAAAAAGACAAATGACAAAACAGCAGTTAATAAAACAAATGAAAAATGATGTTGAAAAACAATAATTTAATGGTTATGACATTCATTTCTAATTAAAATCTATTTAAATTCATTTAATTCAAATTTGCAAAATTGTAAAATGCCGCAAATTCAAATTCAAATAAAAGAGAATAAGGATAGCTAGAACACACTGTATATTTACTTAGCGTACTCTTGACCTAGGTTAACGTATTATTCATTCGTATGGGTCAGGAGTACACTGGGTCAATGTACAGCGTATTAGGGTAGGTCAAGAGTACGCTACAGAGGAAAAAAACAATTGATTTGCAATGAAAATAAAGCCTATACCATGACAATGCAGGGATTATTGGGGTAGGTCAAAAGTACGCAGGCTTAAGTAATGATTTCGTGGGGTAAGTCAAGAGGAATGCCAAGTTGATGATGATTTAAAAAAAAAAATCATCTACACTGTGTTGATGAAATTGATATGTATATGTAGGGTGGGTGGGTGGCCACTATCTCACCCTCCAATCATCAAAATATAAAACAGTGTTTAATTAAATTATTTAATACATCAACTAATTTCAGTTTAATTAAAATAACCCCTTGAATATTTTAATTTATATTATAAAATAATTTTCTCGTGAGAAATTTTCTATAATAACCATTTAATAGAATGTTCTTGATGCAATAAAATTTACGTCCATTCTCTGGGAATGTTTTACTGGTTGGAGGGTAGGATAGTGGCCACCCACCCACCCTACATATACAATTCAACATTCATCAAAACACTGTTGATGTATTTTTGAAACATCATTAGCCATTGTTTATTAGTTTCCTTAAAAATTAAACACTATTCGTAGTGTAAATTAAAGTATATATCTAGGGTGGGTGGGTGGCCACTATCACACCCTCCAATCGTTAAAACATTCTCCAAAAATGAATAATAATGATATATTTGATGGTAGAGGCGTTTACTTCGTGGTACATCTTGAATAATTTGTAAATGTGACAAAATAACTTTGTTTTACCACTATAAAAAAATATAGTGGTAAAACAAAGTTATTGTATCTCATTTACAAATAATAATTATATTAATATTTTTTTAAATCTTTGCCATTAGAATGAAAAGTTATTCTTACGTTCAAATCCAACGCGTTTCTTCCTCAAACAGATGCATCTTGGGATGAGGGAGTCCGCCAGTAAATCAAGTTGCCTATTAAAACAAAAAAAAGTTTTATTCGTATACTTATAACCATATTGTTAGGATATTTAAACCAAGAGTTTACTCTTCACGTACACAAATATTCTAAAGAAGTCTGTATTATTTTATAATAGAATAAAGGCAGATTATAATATATAAAGTTGTTCTTACGTTACGCATCGTTTCCTTCGACAGTTACGTGATGAAATGAAGGGGCTCCTCTTTATTACTCATCCTCCTCTCCCATCTATAAAACTGAGTCGTCCGCGATTGTTGCAGTTTAGTTTAGTTTATTTGCTTTACAATATCTATTTAAAAAAAACTACATAAAATACATACATAAATACACTAAATCGCTTTAAAATTTTGAACATAGACTTCGAAAGGGGAGTTAACGAGTTTTTTAATACAATAAATGTTAGTTACATACCCATAAATGATTTCCTTCGTTATTAAAAAGTATATATTGTACTTACACAGTATTTATAGCGGTATAAACACACTTCTGAAATGACTGAAAAATAAATCTGCGTCTCCGACGAAAAATTCAACAGAAAAGAAATTGTTTAAACAAACAGCTCGTGGTTGTCATGGAAACCGATTTCACAGCACCCTTTTTACCTTCTGTTTTTATATCATTAAATTAAGCACAATTGAATTTAATTATGATTAAATTTAATTCTCATTAAATGAAATAATAATTGTACATATGATTATTAAATGAAATAATTAATTTAAAAAATTTATTATTTAATGTTTTGTTATTTTCAGGTTGGCAACTCTGCGGATTTTGTTTTGGTGTTTCTGCGCACGCTGTCATTTAAAAACTAACCGCAAAAGTTTTTCAGCGATAGAAAAAGGGAGTCGAATTACGAAAAACGCCCGAACCGTCGGCGTACGCCAATTTCAGGTGACTTGAATGAGGTAAGTGCACGTTAATATAAGTAACACGGAAAAACCCTTACTCGACCAGAAAAATAAAAGCAGAAACTCCAACACCGTTCAAATCGGTATTGGGGGGCCTTTAACAATCAGTAAATACGCTCAGTTAATAGCGTGTAATCAATTTCGCTCGGGTAGAAATAATTTAATCGAAAATCATTTATGTTTGTAATAATTACACACTCGAAAGATATGTTATTTATTTTTGTGTAATTACTAATCTGCCTGTTTTACAGTGTTGTGTAGACCCTTCACGATCAGTATTTACATCAGCATAATGCACAATATTTTGTACAATAATATTAGTTGGCCTACCCACACAGTGCAATATTATTGCTCAATGTTGCTATGTAAAGATTATTATTATTATAAATTAGTTTGTAGGTGAAATGAACTTTCTTTCATCATCTTTTCCCTTAGAAGCCATGGTAGATGTTTATTCAAACACTGTTAACACACAACTGAACTAGAGCAATATTGCCATCAGATGAGGCAATATTTACTAGATTGCACAATAAAAATTAAACTGTTTTTAATTGACTCAATATATTGCACAATCTTCACAATCTTTCAATGTGCTCTACAGGCATTAAATATTATTGTACAATGTCAATTATTGTGCAATATATTGATGTAAATATTGTTCGTGTAGGGGCTGTTTTACCGTTGATTGAATTATTGTACATTCCAATAGACAAGGAACTAGAAATTGTGGAGATAATTGTTTAAGCATGTAATGTAACGTAAATGAAAAGAAAATGACAGGTAAATAAATGATAATGTTGTTATTTTTTTAGAGACAGGCTCAATCACGATGGAAAGGAGGAAAACCGAAGTCCAGGCGAACTACAATAGACTGAAGGAGGAGTGCACGAGCCTCGTGAACTTGTTAAACACGTTGCTCGAACGAGTGAGTTTTTAATTGTTTTTTGATTAGAAACAATTGAAAGAAAATTGTTTTAGTGTCTTTCATTTATTCTTCTATAGGTAATCTTATCTAAGTTTGATTTTAAGCCTTTCCACATATCATGTATATAATTTCTTTATTAATTTACACACTCAAAAATTTTATCTTGTTAATTTACTTTTATTCAGATTTTGTAATTAAAGTTATTGCAAACCATGAGGCGATCAGTAATTGAAGTTAATAAGTATATGTAGGGTGGGTGGGTGTCCGCTATTCTACCCTGCAATCAGTAAAACATCATCAAAAGTTATTTAAAAAATTTCTATGAGTAAATCTCCAAAAATTAAGATTATTTTGTGTTTGTTTACATTTTACAATTTTTAATTAAAACCCTCGCTTATGTTTTACTGATTGGAGGGTGGGATAGAGGCCACCCACCCACCCTACATATATAAGATAACTTTAATTGCTCGTTGATGATTTTGCTGCTTTCAAAACAGTAAAACCTTGTGTGTAATAAAAAATAAAGTTAAATCCAAATTTAAGTATTAATGTTATTGCAAACCGCAAGGCGATCAGCAATTAAAGTTATCATGTATATGTAGGGTGGGTGGGTGGCCTCTATCCCACCCTCCAATCAGTAAAACATCATTAAAGATTATTTGAAAAGTTTGTATGAATAAATCTCTAAAAATTGTAACTATTTTGTGTTTGTTTACATTTTACTTTTAATTAAAACTCTCGCTTATGTTTTACTGATTGGAGGGTGGAATAGAGGCCACCCACCCACCCTACATATACATGATAGCTTTATTTGCTAATCGTTGATGATTTTGCTGCTAAAAACAATCAAACTCTTTATGTAATGAAAAATAAAACAAAATCAAAATTTAAGTTTAAATATAAATGACTTTCTATAGCTAATCTTATCCTATTTAGATTTTAAGTCTGCCCACCGATCATGCATCAAATTTTTACTAATTTACTCACTCAAAAATTTTACCTTTTGAATTTCATTTTTAATTCAAAAAATTTTGTAATTAATTTCATTGGAAGCCACAAGATGATAAGGAATTTAAATTTCTATGTATATGTAGGGTGGGTGGGTGGCCTCTATCCCACCTTCCAATCAGTAAAACATCATCAAAAATTGTTTAAAAATTTCTATGAATAAATCTCTAATAATTGTAATTATTTTGTGTTTGTTTACATTTTACTTTTAATTAGAATTCTCGCTTATGTTTTACTGGTTGGAGGGTGGGACAGAGGCCACCCACCCACCCTACATATGCATGGCAACTTTAAATACTAATTGTTGATGATTTTTCTGCTTACAAAACAATAAAATCTTGTATGTAATAAAAAATAAAGTATAATCCAAAATTAAGTACTAAAGTTATTGCAAACCGTAAGGCGATCAGCAATTAATGTTATCATGTATATGTAGGGTGGGTGGGTGGCCTCTATCCCACCCTCCAATCAGTAAAACATTATCAAAAGTTATTTGAAAAATTTGTATGCATAAATCTCTAAAAATTGCAATTATTTTGTGTTTATATATTTTACAATTTTTAATTAAAACCCTCGCTTATGTTTTACTGATTGGAGGGTGGGATAGAGGTTACCCACCCACCCTACATATGCATGACAACTTTAAATATTAATTGTTGATGATTTTGCAACTAAAAACAATCAAACCTTTTATGTAACAAAAAATAGAACAAAATCAAAATTTAAGTTTAGATATAAATGACTTACTATAGCTAATCTTATTTAATTTAGATTTTAAGACCACCCACCCTTCATGCATCAAATTTGTACTAATTTACTCACTCAAAAATTTTACCTTTTGAATTTCATTCTTATTCAGAGTTTTGTAATTAATTTTATTGGAAACCGCGAGACTATCAGTAATTTAAGTTTTTATGTATATGTAGGGTGGGTGGGTGGCCTCTATCCCACCCTCCAATCAGTAAAACATCATCAAAAATTATTTGAAAATTATTTGTTGGAATAAGTCTATTAAATTTTTCAATAAAGTTGTGTTTATTTACGTTCTACAATTTTTCATTAATGTTTTACTGATTGGAGGGTGGGTTAGAGGTTTATATGTTTTTCCTTTGTTTCATCTAATTGTATATTTTATTTTTTTAGCATCAGAAATCTGTGAAAATTGTGGAAAACATGCGACCCGAGGATATATTGAAGAGCTCGAATTATTTCCTGAATGTGTCCAGATGTCAGTACGAAGCCGTGGAGAGAATTTTAACCATTAATTTGGACTTGGAATCGTACCTGATGTTGGAACCTATACCGACCCCCAAATATAACGACCGTGCCCCTAGACACTACTCCGATGAAAGTGATGCTAGTACAAATTTTTTTGATAAGACTGCCGATAATTCGAACACTACTGAAGATAAGCCAAATTTAAGGTTAAATACGCCATCTAGACGTAGTAGTAGTAGTAGTAATAGTAGTGGTGATGATGGTAGTCAACCAATTGTACATAATAACGATCCTACAGCTGATTGTTGGTCTGGACAAAACGAAAATAGTAATGTTAATGATGTAGTTGCTTCGAATGCTACTTGTATTATCAATGTTGAAAGTTCAAACTCGGGAAGTGATCTAGAGAAATGTAGCGACAGTAAGACGATGAGTAGAGCGTCGAGCCGAAGGACGGTGGAGTCGAACGATCTCACCGACGACGACCGAATCAGCTCGGAATGTTCGGAGACGGTGGCGGACAAGCTGAACAAACGTAAGTGCACCAGTCGGCAGCAGAGGTACTTGAAGAATTTGAAACGGCCGCCGATGCCCGACCTGAGTTTCACGGTCGTGCCGTACAACTCGTCCACGGAATTCTGTTCGGCCACCGACGGCGAGTTGGACGTGCTGGCGTCCGATTCCGACGTCAACTATCAGGAGAGCTATCATCATAGCGGTAACAACGCGCCGAAAAGATAGTCACGAAATGTAATCTCGTTTGTTTTATTTGTCGTTTTTGCAGTTATTAAAGACGCCGAGCCGCTCGAGGTACACGACAAGTGCGTCATCTCGCACGTGGTCAGCCCCTCAGAGTTTTACGTCAACAAATTGCACGTCAATCACGACCAATTCGAACAGTAAGTGTTAATACAAATACAAAAAAGTATACCAGCGACATCTATTGAGCGTGCAAAACATATATGTCGCTGTTATACTAAATACCTTATTCGTTGGTTTAAAAACGTTTCTTTTTAATAGCATGGTTTCACAGTTGGAAAGGTTGGGAAAGTATTTCAAAAAGTTCCCCTCGAAAAAGGCGGCCAATCTAAACATCAACAAGTTCTGCATGGCGTATTCGGCGGTTTGGGAGAGCTGGAATCGGGCGGAGATCGTTGATTGGCATCTGGTGAGTGAGGGAAGTGTTTGTTGAAATTGTTTGATTATTTATTTTGGAAAATTGTTTGCAGAACGCGACGCCCAACACGGACGTTGTCGAGGTGCAGTACGTCGATTACGGCGATTACGAGACCGTACCCTATTACAACCTGAGAACGCTGCCGCACGAACTCACCGAAAAACCGCGACTCGCCGTTAAATGCCACCTTGCTTACGTACGATATAAATTTTACATTAATTTTTCACGATTATATGAATAATTTTTGTTTCAGTTATATCCACCAGGTTCCTCAGCCGTACAGACCTTGGATAAATGGCCGGAGAGCAGTATCGAAACAACTAAAGAATTATTGTCTAGTCCCGACATTCTGTATAATATTTTGTTTGTTGAAAAGAGTGGGTAAGTATAAAATATCATAAGTATTAATAATAAAATATATAAGTTCTTACGTTGTAGAAAATTCACTAATAATTAGAAAAAACACGAAAATATTTCGTAAAATCTACAACAAATGAGTCTTATTTTGTAACACGCAAATTATTTTTGTATCATTCAATGTCTGTCGAAGTATTAGCTAGAGAAGTAGTTGTTTCAAAAGTGATTTGTTTCTTGTAGTCTTAATAAGACTCATTTGTTGTAGATTTTACGAAATAGTTTCGTGTTTATTCTAATTATCACAAGTATTCTTTATAATGAATAAATTTCACGCTTAATTCATGGTGGTATTAATTAGATTCATTGATTGATGATAACTTTATTGAATATTTATTTTAAAAAAAAAAGTTTTAATCAAGTAATTAGATTGCTAATTAAAAACGTATAAGAAGTTTTCTTCTTCAATTATTTATTTACTTACGAAAGGCCATTACAATATAAGGATTTAATTTTTCAATGATCATTTTATAAAAGAATTTACATTAAAAAATTAAATGAATCAACTCACTCATATTTTAGAACATACAAGATGTTATTATTATTTTTGTTAATTATAAAAATACTATTATTAGGGATACATATGGGATCGATTTAGTGCGAGACGGAGAATCTGACAATGAGAAAACTATCGGCCAGAAATTGATAGACGCGAATAAGGCCGTGGAGATTTTTCGAGTGGTCCCCACCACCATACAGAACTCGTTCATGAAGGAACAATTGAAGACCGCTCAAGGTGAGCGTATTAATTAAATATTACTGATACAAAAATATTTGATAATGACATTCAAACGTAGATACTTTAGAATTTTTGAAAAAATATGAATATAAATTAACAATAACAATAAATAAAAATATAAATTGTACAATTATATTTTAGTAATGAAGTGTTTTATAATTCAGTGTTATTTTCTTTAAGGAATGAGCGGCATCACAAACGATATGAACATGGATGAAATCATGCAGCGACTCTGCGATAACGTGTTGGTGAATGAAAGTGATCGCTTAGAGGAGGCGATCACCGGTTATGCAGCCCAAGACGAGGCCAGGATGTGCAGATTTATGAAAAACGGCTCGTGTTTTAAAGGCGCCAATTGCAAACAGGATCACGAGGGTTTGAGTAAAGGTAATTTTTTTTAAATATAATCGTTGATTGATGAGTTGCATGAAGATGATGCAATGTACAATAACTTGTATTTGCTTTCTCAACAGTTTTAAATACAAAAATGCATACATAAATATAATTACGAATGGGCAAGAAAACGCAGTAATTAAACAGGTTTTTTTTTAAATTTTTCAACATAATACCCTTGCATGGCGATACACTTTTCCCAGCGGTGCTCCAACTTTTTTAAGCCTTCAGAAAAATATGATTTCGGGAACTCTGCAAAATAAGCTTTAGTGGCGTCAATGACCTCCTCATTTGACGTAACGCGCTTGCCTCCGAGCCAAGTCTTCATGTTTGTAAACAAAAAGAAGTCACACGGGGCCAGGTCTGGAGAATACGGGGGTGCGGCACCACCTCGTAGCCCAATTTAGCATTGGCGATTCGGGATGAAGGGGCCGGCGCGTTGTCGTGGTGGAAGAGCACTTTTTTCCGCTGCAAATGAGGCCGTTTCTCCTTCAATATGCCGTTGAATTGATCCAATAAATCGCTGTAGTATTGTCCCATGATAGTTCTTCCCTTCTGCAAAAAGTCGATGTGTATCACACCTTGCGAATCCCAAAATGGTGATGTGGCCATCATAGTACTTTCCCTATATTTTACTCGAAAACTATGCGGTTTATGCAAAAAGGTTATTCTTAATAATTTATTCAATTTTGAATTCTCTACAATTATTTGTTATATAACTTTCATGTTGCTTCAATCGTTTATTAGCAATTGGCAAAAAATGTCAAAAATTTCAATTTTTATTTTTTTTCTCGAAAGTTAAGAATTTTATGAAAAATATATTTTAACAAAATTTGTTCAGTTTCTCATTCTCTTTAACTTTTGTTTGAAAAGTTTTGTAATATTTTTCATGTTTAAAAAAATATCGGAAAAAAACAAAAAACGCTTCGAGTAAACACCCACTTCCGGTTTATGAATGTTTACCAAAAGCTTTTCAGTTCCAGTTTTTAACGATAAAACCTTACGTTGAAAGTTTCATCACAATCGGATCAGTCGTTTTTGAGATACAGCACCCACGGACAGACAGACAGACAGACAGACAGACAGACAGACAGACAGACACACACACAGACACAAATTTTTTTTTTCCAGAAATTAGTTTAATGGACTCAGGGGACCTCAAAACGGATATTTCCGCAAAAAAAATTTTTCAAAAATAAATCACGATCACAATACTTCCCCTATATACTTCGTATATAGGGAAAGTAAAAAACGGTGGCCATGACCGTTTCCAGCCGATGGGACAGTCTTTGCCTTCTTCGGAGAAGATTCGCCTGGAGAAATCCACTGTTTCGACTGCTGCTTGGTTTCTCGTGTGTAGTGGTGGATCCATGTTTCGTCCACGATCACGAATCATCGATAAAAATCCGTTGGATTACGCTTTAACAAGGCCAAACACTCTTTCGAACAGGTCACACGATTTCGCTTGTTGTTCATAGTCAGCAAACGCGGCACTCATCGCGCCGACAGCTTCCTCATGCCGAAATGTTTGTGCACGATATTTTGCACACGTTCATATGAGATGTCCGTGGTCTCTACTATTTCGCGCAACTTCACTCGTCGATGGACTTTGTCGACCATTTCTTCATTTGTGGCCGTTTTTGGACGTCCACTGCGTGGTTCATCCTTGGTGCTCGTACGGCCACGTTTGAACTTGCTCATCCAGAAACTAATAGTCGAAAATGAAGGTGTGGATGTGCCATGAACTTTCTGCAAAATATCTCTTATCATCGTCGCCTTTTTCCCATCCATCCAGAAATGTTTGATGACTGCACGAAATTCGTTTTTATCCATTTTTGCAAAAGTGCCTGACTTGCTTCACAAGATATCCTAGTAAACAAAAACGGAACGACGCACGTGTCTGAAAATTTGACAGCTTACCTAAAATAGGTTAGCCTTGACAACCATCATAACAATTTCACGATACGCGCGCCATCTCTTGCCCATTCCGGAAACTTTTCAATCTGCCCTCGTATGTACTTTAAAATTTGGAGCGTAAATCTTGAAAGCTGAGTTAACAGTTTCTCGTGTTCTTTCACTCGAGCTATTACAACTGTTAACTGTTGATGATGCTTATAAGGCGATTGTAGCCACTCGGGCAATATTTTGGCCATTTCTGGTACATTCAAATCTAATTATTGAAGACTTCTATTATTTTACGAGCTTGTGTCAGTGTGCAATTTTATTATTAGTTGATGTTTTCATAAATAATTCAATTAAACACACTGTTTTATGTGTTAATAATTGGAGGGTGGGACAGTGGCCACCCACCCACCCTACATATGCATTTAAATTACATTCGTCACACACTGGTGAGGTATCTTTTAAATCATCATTTTATTTTTATTTACCTTGGAAATAAAACACTTTTATGGTTTAAATAAATATGTATATGTAGGGTGGGTGGGTGGCCACTATTCCACCCTCCAATCATTAAAACATAAAACAGAGTTTAATTAAATTATTTATTAATACATCAACTAATTTCCATTTAATTAAAACAACCTTTTTTGAGTGTTTTAATTAATATTGTAAAATAATTTTCTTATGAGAAGTTTTCTATAATAACAATCAAGTAGAAAGTTGTTGATGGAATGAAATTTACCATTCATTCTCTGAGAATGTTTTATTGGTTGGAGGGTGGGATAGTGGCCACCCACCCACCCTACATATGCATTTAAACTTCCATCACAATACTGTTGATGTATTTTTTGAATCATCATTAACGATTTTGTAATTATTTTCCTTAAAAATAAAACACTATTTGTAGTGTAAATTAAAGTGTATATGTAGGGTGGGTGGGTGGCCTCTATCCCACCCTCCAACCAGTAAAACATTCTCAGAGAATGGATGGTAAATTTTATTGCATCAACAACTTTCTACATGATTTTTATTATAAAAAACTTTTCCACTTCTCCAGTTATCCACCTCTCCTCTGCTTCCTCCCTTATGCACTGGGCACACGGTCCCAATCTTCTAAGACCGCGGTATTTCCTTCTCCCCCTTCCATATTTGATTAAAAACCTTTCTGAACGTTCTTCTCCAATCGCCTTCCAAACTTCCGCCTTTACACCATCCGGCCCTGCCGCTTTCCCCTTCTTCACCTCATCCTCCGTGAAGTCGTCCGCATCCTCCTCTAACTCCTACTCCACACGGCTTTCCGCTCCCTCTCTTACACTTATCCACCCACTCCTCCAGTGTTACCTCTTATCTGCCTCTTTTTTTTTTGCTCCACTCCTCGACACCCTCCACATATCCGCTTTATTTCCTTCATCTTTCCTTTTACCACCGGCGATTTCCGTTCCTCAGATACCTTAGTATACTACGCCTTCTTGCTTCCCGACACCGTGCTTCGTCCCCTCTACCCTCCATATACTCTCTCTTCGCCCTCCTCTCATCCCTCTCTTTGCCAGTCTGCACTCCTCATTAAACCATCCTCTATCTCCTTCATTCTTTGCTCGCGTCTTCTTGCAGCATCCCACTACTACCTCTTCTAATCCTTCCATCGTCCCCACACTCACTCATTTCACTTCTTCCAGTTTAGCCTTTATCTCCCTGATCACCTTTTTTTCGCTCTCCAATTTCTCACTTTCCTGACCCTGCATGTCTTCTACCCTGCTCCCCTTCCCTATCTTTAATGTCAAGTGATCCGGACCCTCCACCTCTTCCAAGACCATCCTCTTCACGTCACTTTTCTACAACCCTTCACCATAGCATAGTCTATCACGGATCCTCCTCTCGTCCCAATATACGTTCTCTTCCTCTCCCAATCTCTTTCTGTGCATCCGTTCAGAATCTCCCACCCCTCTTCTATCACCCATTCCTGCATTCTTCTCTCCTCTGCATTTACCCATTTATCTTGCGATTTCCTCTCGATCCCTCTCCCTTCCTCACTGATTCCGCCTATTAATTCCTCCATCCTTGCATTGAAGTCTCCCCCCAAGACATATCTTCCTTCTTCCTTTCCTCCAACTCCTTCCTTATCTTCCTCCAGTTCTTATTCACATAGACCACCCCCACTGTTATCTCGCCCTGTCCATATATCACCCACCCCACATCTCCTTCGCCCTTCATAAATTTCACCCTACCCTGTTGACTGCTTCCTCTTACACCCACTATCATCCATCCTCTTGCTCTTCCTCTCTCCGCCGTCCTTCTTGCCTCCTTCATTTCCAACCTAACCCCCACTTTGCTTCGCTTTCACTTCTTCCCAATTCTTCTTTGTTATCCACGTCTCCACCAGTCCTATTAACCTTCTCTGCTATCCACCCCTTTAATTCCTCATCTCATCTCCCACCTCTAATAATCTCCTTTATCCCCGCCACGTTCCAGACGCCTAATGTTATCCCCCGGCCCCTCTCCTTCCATCCTCTCTGCCTCTACTCGTTTTTTTTGCCTCTTCCTCGAGCTCTTCTTTTGCCTTATTCCACTTCCACACTTTCCCTTCAATGGTCAATTTCTGATACTCCACCTTTGCCGATCTTCCCTTATCCCACTCCCTCCTCGCCCTTTCTCTTATATCCTTCTGTATCCTTCTCTAGTTTTCCGTCAGGTCGTCATCAATAAATATTCTCTCCTCTGTTCTCTTAATTAGCTTCTTATTGGTCATTATTTTTACTTTATCATCTCTCCCCCCTAGCTTGGCCACCGTAATCTTTTTCCCTTCATCCTCCCTAAAGCTCTCCTTCACCTCTATCTCCACTCCCATCATCTCCTTCACAAATTTCTCCACCTCTTTGCTACCTCGAAAGATTATAATATTATTCCTGTTCTTCCTTTTCTCTTTCCTTTCAATCTTCTCTTCTAACTTCCATATTCTCCCTTTCCTGCCCCCACGCTTCCTTCCACCCCCTTAATTCCTCCCTCCACATTTCCCTCACTTTCTCCATCTGCTCTTTCCACCTCTCCTCCACTTTCTCCATCTCTTCTTTCCACATCTCCCACTCCTTTCTTATCTCCCTCAACACTGTCTCCACCATCTCACTGCCGTATTCTCTATCTCCCCCTCTCTCCTTCTGCTCTTCTCTTCCTTAAAGGATTTTCTTATGAGAACCTTTCTATAATAACAATTAAGTAGAAGGTTGTCGATGCAATAAAATTTACGTCAATTCTCTGGGAATGTTTTACTGGTTGGAGGGTGGGATAGAGGCCACCCACCCAACCTACATATATAATTTAACTTCCATCACAACACTGTTGATGTATTTTTTAATCATCATTAACGATTTAGTAATTATTTTCCTTAAAAATAAAACACCATTTGTAGTGTAAATTAAAGTGTATATGTAGGGTGGGTGGGTGGCCTCTATCCCACCCTCCAACCAGTAAAACATCCCCAAAGAATTGACGTAAATTTCATTGTATCAACACGTTTCTATTTAATTATTACTATAGAAAACCTCTCATAAAATTATATTATTAATATTATAATACTTAAGGGTTTTTATTTATTTAATTAAAATACTTTTAATAAAATCAATAAATTAATTGAAAATAAAAATCACCATAAGAAAATCACATTTTAATTAGGATAAAATTAAATATTTAATGTTAATTGATATCTATTCCACACTTTAACTGAATTACTATCAACGATTAGTTTATAAAATATTGCATGAAAAGGTAACAAAATCATTAAAGAAATAAATTGATTGATTCAGTTAAGTGAAGATCAAAATAATTTGATGAATAAATCGCTAATGACCTTTCTGTGTGAGTGCTAATCCACTGATAATGGTACTTCGTTACATAGTGCTTCAGGAGACGAATAGAGAGAGGTTAGAATGCGAGGCAATGGTGAGGATGGTGAGGTATGAGAGGAGGTTGTGGGAATTGGGGGAAGAGAGATTGGTGAAGGATACATGGTTGTCAAGCGTGGATGGGGTTGAGGGTAGATGGAGGGGGGAGAGGAGGAAAATGTATAAGAGGATAGGTTTGTCAGAGGCGAAAGTAATGGAATGGATAGGGAACGGGATGAAGGTGGACGAGTGGGTGAGGGAGAAAGGGAAGGAGGTGGAAGGGCAGGAAAGACAAGGGTGGATAGAGAGAAGCGAGTACAATGATATGTATGGGAGGTGGCAGGTGTATGGAAGGGTACCGAAATATTTGATAGAGAGGGGATGGAGTAGGGAAGATAGGGTGATTGTGGCAAGGGCGAGGTGTGGATCGGAAGAGCGAGGAAGGAAGATATGAATGGGGGAAGAGTATGGAAGGTGTGTATTGTGTGAGCATGGGAAGAATGGATGGGGGCGAAAGGGAGTAGAAGGGTGATGGAGTGGATGAGAGAGGATGGGGCGGGGGTAAGGACTTTGGAGAAGTTGGGGAGGGAGAGAGAAATGAGAAGAGGAGGTAGAAGGGGGGGGGGGCGCTGGGTAGGGGTAGATATGTAATTAGTATGTAAGAAAGATGATATGTGTAATGAATTATATGCCAATAAAGGTCTTTTTTTTTTTTGGGACTTCGTATCCAAAATGTACATTTGGTAATTCATATAAGTGTGAAGAAATGTCTTCAAATGCTTTATTCGTCAAGTAAAAGAAATAATTCCATTATTTGTTTGATGTATTCATAAATATTTCAATTAAACACTGTTTTATGTTGTAATGATTGGAGGGTGGGATAGTGGCCACCCACCCACCCTACATATACATTCAAATTTCCATCAACACACTGGTGATGTATCTTTTAAATCATCATTCACGATTTCATTTTTATTTACCTTGGAAATTAAACACTTAATGGTTTAAATAAATATGTATATGTAGGGTGGGTGGGTGGCCACTAGCCCACCCTCCAATCATTAAAATATAAAACAGTGTTTAATTAAATTATTTATTAAAATACATCAACTAATTTCGATTTAATTAAAACAACCCTTTGATTTTTTTAATTAATATTATAAAATACATTTCTTATGAGAAGTTTTCTATAATAACAATTAAATAGAAAGTTGTTGATGCAATAAAATTTATCGTCCATTCTCTGAGAATGTTTTACTGGTTGGAGGGTGGGATAGAGGCCACCCACCCACCCTACATATACATTTAAACTTCCATCACAACACTGTTGATGTATTTTTTAATCATCATTAAGGATTTAGTAATTATTTTTCTTAAAAATAAAACACTATTTGTAGTGTGAATTAAAGTGTATATGTAGGGTGGGTGGGTGGCCTCTATCCCACCCTCCAACTAGTAAAACATCCCCAAAGAATTGACGTAAATTTCATTGTATCAACACCTTTCTATTTAATTGTTATTATAAAAACCTCTCATAAAAAACACCTTTTATAGTTTAAATAAATATAGTTATGTAGGGTGGGTGGGTGTCCATTAATCACTTTACTGATTTCTATAAATGATAGATGGTGTCACCACGGATAAACAACTCATCTACACGAAAGCCCTGACGACGTTGCCAAATCCGCAAATCGGACAGGACTTGAAAGTCATCATCACCAGCGTGTGTTCTGTCAATAAATTTTACGGACAGATTAGGAGTTACGATGTTAAAGGTAAATTTACTTGACTTTTTAGTCGTCATGATAGGTCTCTTGACGTAAAGCGAGTAACCCCGTAAACTCCTCTTATTCTTTTACTAACAAAGGTGACTGGTTAATTGGAAACAAGGCCAAAACTTGAAATTTTTTATGTTTACAATGTTAATTAAAATGATCCGTAGGTGAATCTCTAAAAGCTCTCAGCAACGCTTTAAATTCGAACAGTGCGGTCCACCAGCCCTTGAAAATACTGCCGGCGAACGGTGAGATTGTGATAGCAAAGTACTGCGATAATAAATGGTACAGGGCGAAAGTGTGCGACATCACTACGAGCAGTGAAGTTTCAGACGTTCTCGTCAAGGTAAAAACTGTTATAGGTTTGAATATTTTTAAAATTCTCTACCTATTATTTCAAGAAATAAGTGAGAAAATTATTCAAGAAATACATATGATTTTTTAATGTTAATCCCAAATTTGTGCAGGTGTTTTTCGTTGATTACGGAGATGTTTTGGACGTTCAGTTTAAGGATCTCAGGCAAATTACAGAAAAGTACCTTCATTTACCTTTCCAGGTAACTGTTTACTATTAATAATTGTATAGAATGATTGAGACTATTATTACACGGCAATACGTACTTACACTGAATTGAAAAATTCACTGTCAAATGAGAAATTAATTTAAAAAATACTTTATTGTAGATGCTTTCACTTTGTGATAAATATTTTATAACTTTAAATAAAACAAAATAAACTTTACATACTTAAATATACAGGGTGACTGACGAAAAACCTTTGGTGCTGTATCTCACTTATTTTTTATCCGATTTTAATAAATAAAACATTAAATTAAACCATTTTTAAAAGACTTTAATAGGATCTGAACTGTTATTTTTTTTCGCACCCAGTTTTTGACAAAATACGATCAACATTTTTTTTTTTAAATTGCACTGTATATATATTTTTATTGATTCGCAAGGACATTTTTTTTCTGAATATAAAATTGTAGACAAATTTATCCATACATCAAACAAACAAGTCGAGAAATTGAGGATTAAAAAAATAAATAAAAAGTCAAGTATCCATTGTAAACAATATACAGACCCTATTTTAAATGTCAAAAGTGACAGTGACAGCCATTGATACAATACTGCAACGATTTTTAATTATTTCATAATTAAAATGTTGCAATATTTCAAACACTGTACTAGAATTGTGTGCTTCTACAGAAATCGTTTTTCAGTTTTTGAAATCTTGCAACATTTTTATTATGAAATTATTAAAAATCATTGCAGTATTGTACCAATGACTGACACTGTCACTTTTGACATTTGGAATAGGCTCTGTATATTGTTTACTATGGGTATTTGATTTTTATTTTTATTTTTTTATCCTCAATTTCTCGACTTTGGTTTGATGAATGGATAAAATCGTTTACAAATTTAGATTCAGAGAAAAATCTCCTTGCGGATCAGTACAAAATATATATACAGTGCAATTTGAAAAAAAAAAGTTGATCGTCTTTTGTCAAAAACTGGATGCAAGAAAAAATATCAGTACAGTTTATATTAAAGTCTTTTAAAAATCATTTAATTTGATGTTTTATTTATTCAAATCGGATCAAAAATAAGCGAGATACAGCAACAAAGGTTTTTCGTCGGTCACCCTGTATAAACAGAGTTTATTTTATTTTATTTAGAGAAATTAACTTATCGTATTTGCTTTTTATTTTTAGGCCGTTCGTTTTCACATCAACAACATAATGCCGAAGAAAGGCTCCGATGTTAAAAAGGCCATCGAGTATTTTGAAGAATTTTTTTTGTTTAAAATATTCACGGTTAGTGTAATGTGAGTAGTGCGTCCGTTAACTATAAAGTTTTGTAATTTAAAAAATAAAATCAATTTACAGATACGTGGCTTCTGGTTTTATCGAAGTGCTCGTTTCCAACAGAGATAACGAAGATGTGGGCACGCATCTGATCGACGTCGGTCACGCCGAATCCAAAATCATAAGCTTTCTCCCGCTTGAAAATGGAAAGTTTCTGGTCGATTAGTAGTAAGGTTTAATTTTTTTTTTTATATAATATAGCTGAATTTTTATGTATAAAAAATTTATTTTGTATTATTTATTAACTTGAAGACAAAAGATTTTTATTTGATCAGGTCTTTTACAATCGCATCCTTTAATAACCGTCATAAATCCCTTAGAAAAATTATGGTTAAAAAAAGCCATTATTTCTTTAAAATGATGTTGCCAATGAACCACCTTTGTTAATAAAAGAATAAGAGCAATTTATAGTGTTACTCGCTTCATGTCAAGTGACCTCTCATGACACGACTTATTTCTTGACGAAAAACCATTGGTGCTGTATCTCGCTTATTTTTGATCCGATTTGAATAAATAGAACATTGAATTAAATGATTTTTGAAAGCCTTTAATATGAACTGTACTAATATTTTTTCTTGCATCCAGTTTTTGACAAAAGACGATCAACTTTTTTTTTCAAATTGCACTGTATATATATTTTGTACTGATCCGCAAGGAGATTTTTTTCTGAATCTAAAGTTATAAACGATTTTATCCATTCATCAAACCAAAGTCCAGAAATTGACGATTAAAAAAAAATTAAAAATCAAATACCCATAGTAAACAATATACAGAGCCCATTCCAAATGTCAAAAGTGACAGTGTCAGTCATTGGTACAATACTGCAATGATTTTTAATAATTTCATAATAAAAATGTTGCAAGATTTCAAAAACTGAAAAACGATTTCTGTAGAAGCACAAAATTCTAGTACAGTGTTTGAAATATTGCAACATTTTAATTATGAAATAATTAAAAATCGTTGCAGTATTCTATCAATGGCTCTCACTGTCACTTTTGACATTTAAAATAGGGTCTGTATATTGTTTACAATGGATACTTGACTTTTTATTTATTTTTTTAATCCTCAATTTCTCGACTTAAGTTTGATGTATGGATAAATTTGTCTACAATTTTATATTCAGAAAAAAAATCTCCTTGCGAATCAATAAAAATATATATTCAGTGCAATTTAAAAAAAAATGTTGATCGTATTTTGTCAAAAACTGGGTGCGAGAAAAAATAACAGTTCAGATCCTATTAAAGTCTTTTAAAAATGGTTTAATTTGATGTTTTATTTATTAAAATCGGATAAAAAATGAGCGAGATACAGCACCAAAGGTTTTTCATCAGTCACCCTGTATAAACAAAAAAAGCAGAACACCCTATATATTAATCTTGTAAATATTAGCAACAAAGGAGTGAAAAGGGTTAATAAATAAATAAAATTCTCTCAATTTGTTTCAAGGTATAAAACAAATGAATTGAAATTTGAAAACCTAATTCATTAAGTGATTTAATTAAGACATAAATGCACATTTTATTATTTACTTATTTTATTGTATTTAACATTCAAAACAAAAAAATTATACAGAACAAAGCAAAAAAAATATTTAAAAATTAAAAACAAAACACCCATTTGTTTCTATTGTTTTTCATTTATTTATGGAATTTCACAAGGTCTATAATGCATATTGAAGATTAACTGCAACAACAAATGAACTACTATTATTAAGGATTCTTTTGTTTAGTGGTATTTGTAGTTCCTGTGCTTCTCTGTAAAATAAAAAGGAATTAATACAAAAAAAAAATAGACCAAATGTGGTTTTAAAAACCCTTACTCAATTTAGAATAGTTGATGAAGTAGAAAAAGATCATCGATCCAGTAACCAATTGGAAGAATGGAGCGATTCCGGCACGTTTCGGCTGAACGTACTTGTGTTGCCATCTCCACCAAGCTAAAAATATTATTAATTAATACGTAATTATACCACAACTATAAAAATTTCAAATTTGAAAAAATAAAATCAAGAAAGACCTTTTAAATTAACTAGAATTAAAATACTAAAGATTAAAGATATTGTTCATTATTGCACAGCACTTATGAATATGTAAAATTTTTATGTGATGAATAAATTATATACTTAATTGTGAATTTTTTTTGCATTACAATTGTTGATTAAAAAGTTAACAACCTACTGATTTAATCAATAATCTAATTAGATTTTTAGTTATTATCTTTTTTTGACTTGTTGTTAATACGTTATGGGCAAAACCAGTAAGAGAAAAAATAATAAATATTGGAGAAATGAACCAACTAATTAACTAAACACAAAAATTATTTCTTCTTTGAATGTTTAGTTTTTTATTTTAAAACAAATTCAACGAGGGAAATAAATGAATAATCAATTATTGATTCTTCGTCAATAATTTTCCAATATATTTTTTGACATCTCATAATAATTTTTTTTAGACAACCCATTTCGGCACAATTTTTGAAAGTAATGTGCTCGTGTCCAAGATATCTCTTGCAATAATATCATTAAAATAATAGCATAAGTTTTTGGACAATTTAATTTATATTAACTACATAATTTTTTATATAACCTAAAATTTAAAACAATTTTTCCTTACCTCTACTCATCGCACCGGCAATTGCCTGTGGGGACTTGTTACGGCGGCCGATCCATTCGCCGATCTCGCTGATTTTCAGCTGGCCAAATGGGGTGTCGGCTGAAATATTGAACAAATTAATACATCCACCACCATTGCACTATGGTCTCTTACATAACCGATACAATTTTGATATTGAGACAATTCCGCACGTCTGGAACGTGCGCGATTATTGAAGAATTAAAGGGTAACACTTACGTTTTCCGTAAAAACGGGCCGGATCGTAAGGCCCGTGGATTTTCGGATTATATTCAGCTGGATAGTCACCGAACGCCATGTTTGCCCTGATGTAATGATCACGGATGATAAAAACAGTGATGCCAACGTTAACACTCCTGCCAACTTAATTATTTCGACGCAGCGAGAATTTTATAAAAAAGATGCGCTTTTCAAAATTTTTCATATTACTTTAAATCAACAAATAAGATTATTATGAATCACAAGAGTGTACAGCACAAAAAAAGACAACACCTAGATACATGTAGAGCACTCCGAGGTAAGAATTTAAAATGGTAAATTATTAATCAACCCGTATACGAATAAATTTCGCAGTAATTGAAAACGATTTCGTAAATTGTGTAAAGAAAAAAATACCACGTGTTTTAAACATTAATAGAATCGTAAAGTTTATAATTTTGATATTAAAAAAAATTATTTTGAATTTAATGCATTAAAAAAATATTTTCTGGTAAAACAAAGTGAAAAGTGTTTGATTTATTTATAAATATTTTTTAAATTACTTTAATAGACGTAAGAATAATATATTTCTTATATCCTTCTTCTTTTTTTTAAAGAGGTTAATAATATTTTAAAATTTTTACCCCCCATCCATATGTTACGCCACTGATTTAAAGAATTTAAAATTTCAGTCGGCCATGGTATAAAATTCGATTGCATTTTATTTCGTTGTTGTTGTTGACAAATAATTGAATTGATTTCGTATTTTCGCATTACGGCGTTACTGCAGTAAACCTGAGCAGCGATGGGGTTTCGTGATTACGGAAAACTTCGGCGTAATGTAAGTAGTGAATAATACAAGTGTACACGCACGTAAACACGTAAATTTTATCATCATTACTCACACGGTATATTTACAAATGATAATTCAAAAAGGAATTTCTGTTGATTAAAATATTCCAATCAACAATTTGAGTTACGCGTAGGGGAAACTTAATATCGAGAGTTAAAGGGATATTTACTGTGAACAAATAATAGAATTGTTATTACACTTACCGATCTTATTTAGTCGTGAGATGATAAACAAACACTGTATGTTGTGAAAAATACGGGTTAACAAATTTTGTTTCGAAAAGGCCGCCTTTGAGAAAGAAAAAAAAAATCGTAGAGTTCGCTTTGAAGCTAGGCACACTGCGCTCCCCTTTCACATCTTCCGTCCTTTGTCCGCACGAGTCGCCGTCTTTGTCCCCCGCGCCGACCAGACATCTGTCATTGTTAGTTATTTTGCCCGTGGTCGAAAGGCGAACGCGAAAAGTGCAAACGCACGTCTAACCCCCCGATGGACAGGCAGCAATAACAAATACGGACCAGATGCGTAGACCCGGTTACGTAACGCGTGGCGGTGCGTGACTGTAGGAGGAGAGGGCGGGCGCGCAGTGCGTGGGGCCGTCGCCGCCACCGTGGTGGTGAGATGCACCTAATTGCCCAGGTGGCGCGGGTCTTGAACGTCAGACGATGATAGCGACGACCCGGCGCCGTCGTCGTCTCGAGCCCCCCGGGTGTCGCCAGTAAAATAATTTAAAAATAAATAAATAAATAAAAACACACGCGCCCCCATTATATTTGCAAACAAACGTGCCGAGGTTATGCGTGTGGTGTGCGGGCTCTACTTCTTCTTCCTCTTCCTCGGTCTCTCGGTACGGGCAATGCGACAGGGGTTTTTCGCTGTACGTCCGGTGCTTAGCGTGCAGCCCTCCAATGGGCAATTGCTTAACTTGCTTCAAGGAGCCATCACCTACGGCCCAAGAAAACAACGCTGCTCACTGTCTTAAAGAAGGTAAGTTACACGTAATAATAAACGTTATACAACTTTCAATCTATGAACTACAATAATACATATCTTAACGAACTACGAAAATGTAAGGAAAGTACTATAATATTTTACAATTTATAATTAAAACCCTTGCTTATGTTTTACCGATTGGAGGGTAGGATAGTGGCCACCCACCCACCCTACATATACATGATAACATTAATTGCTAATCGTTGATGATTTTACTGCTAAAAACAATCAAAACCTTTATGTAATAAAAATAAAACAAATTCAAAATTTATGGTTAAATATATATGACATTCTATAGTTAATCTTGTCTAGTTTAGATTTAAAATCTACCCACCCATCGTGCATAAAAAGTTTATTAATTTCCTCACTCAAACATTTTACCTGTTGAATTTCTTTTTTTATTCAAAAAGTTTTGTAATTAATTTTACTCCAAACGGCGAGATGGTCAGTAATTGAAATTTATTTATATGTAGGGTGGGTGGGTGGCCTCTATCCCACCCTCCAATCAGTAAAACATCATCAAAAATTATTTGAGAAGTTTGTATGAATATATCTCTAAAAATTGCAATTAATTTGTGTTTATTTATATTTACAACTTTTAATTAAAACCCTTGCTTATGTTTTACTGGTTGGAGGGTGGGATAGAGGCCACCCACCCACCCCACATATACATGATAACTTCAATTACTGATCGTTGATGATTTTGCTGCTAATAACAATCAAAACTTTTATGTAATAAAAAATCAATCAAAATTTAAGTTTAAATTTAAAGATTTTATATAGCTAATCTTATATAATTTAGATTTACAGTCTACCCATCCATCGTGTATAAATTTTTTTTTTATTTACTCATTCAAATATTTTACCTTTGAATTTCTGTTTTATTCATAAAGTTTTGTAATTAATTTTAATCCAAACAGCGAAATGATCAGTAATTGAAATTTATGTGTATGTAGGATGGGTGGGTGGCCTCTATCCCACCCTTCAATCAGTAAAACATTACCAAAAATTATTTGAAAAATTTGTATGTATATATCTCTAAAAATTGCAATTATTTTGTGTTTATTTATATTTTACAACTTTTAATTAAAACCCTCGCTTATGTTTTACCGATTGGACGGTGGGATAGAGGCCACCCACCCACCCTACATATACATATGAACTTTAATTACTAACCGTTGATGATTTTGCTGCTAAAAACAATCAAAACCTTTTTGTAATAAAATATCAATCAAAATCAAAATTTAAGTTTAAATATAAAAAATTTCTATAGCTAATCTTATCGAATTTAGATTTAAAGTCTGCCCACCCATCGTACATACAAATTATAATTAATTTACTCATTCAAATATTTTACCTTTGAATTTCTTTTTTATTCAAAAAGTTTTGCAATTAATTTTAATCCAAACAGCGACATGATCAGTAATTGAAATTTAAGTATATGTAGGGTGGGTGGGTGGCCTCTATCCCACCCTTCAATCAGTAAAACATCATCAAAAGTTATTTGAAATATTTGTATGAATACATCAATTTAAAAATGCAATTATTTTGTGTTTGTTTACATTTTACAACTTTTAACTAAAACCCTTGCTTATGTTTTACTGATTGGTGGGTAGGATAGAGGCCACCCACCCACCCTACATATACAAAATAACAAATTGCTAATCGTTGATGATTTTGCTGCTAAAAACAATCAAATTCTGTATGTAATAAAAAATAAAGTATAATCCAAATTTAAGTATTAATATTATTGCAAACCGCAAGGCGATCAGCAATTAAAGTTATCATGTATATGCAGGCTGGGTGGGTGGCCTCTATTCTACCCTCCAATCAGTAAAACATAAGCAAGAGTTCTAATTAAAAGTAAAATGTAAACAAACACTAAATAATTACAATTTTTAGAGATTTATTCATACAAATTATTCAAATATGTTTTGATGATGTTTTACTGATTGAAGGGTAAGATAGAGGCCACCCACCCACCCTACATATGCATGATAACTTTAATTGCTAATTGTTGATGATTTTCCTGCTAAAAACAATCGAACCCTTTATGCAATAAAAAATAAAACAAAATCAAAATTTAAATATAAATGACTTTCTATATCTAATCTTATCTAATTTATATTAAAGTTTGACCACCCTTCATGCATAAAAATTTTATTAATTTAATCACTCAAATATTTTACCTTTTGAATTTTTTTTTTATTCACAAAGTTTTGTTATTAATTTTACTCCAAACGTCGAGACGATGAGTAATTGTAATTCATATGTATATGTAGGGTGGATGGGTGGCCTCTATCCCACCCTCCAATCAGTAAAACATCATCAGAAATTATTTGAAAATATTTATATGAATAAATCTCTAAAAATGATTTTGTGTTTATATTTTACAACTTTTAATTAAAACCCTCGCTTATGTTTTCTGATTGGAAGGTGGGATAGAGGCCACCCACCCACCCTACATACACATGACAGCTTTAGTTACTAATCGTTGATAATTTTGCTGCTAAAAACCATCAAACTATTTATGTAAAAAAAAATAAAACATAATCCAAATTTAAATTTAAATATAAATGACTTTCTATAGCTTATCTTATCTAATTTAGAATTAAAGTCTGCCCACCCATCGTACATAAATTTTTTATTAATTTACTCATTCAAATATTTTACCTTTAAATTTCTTTTTTATTCAAAAAGTTTTGTGAATAATTTTACTCCAAACCACAAAACGATTAGTAATTGAAATTTTTATGTATATGTAGGGTGGGTGGCCTCTATACCACCCTCCAATCAGTAAAATTACATTAAAAACTATTTGAAAACTTTGTGTGAATAAATCTCTAAAAATAGCAATTATTTCCTGTTTACTGTTTAGATAACAAATTATTTTGTGTTTATTTTTATTTTACAACTTTTAATTAAAACCCACGAATATGTTTTACTGATTCTAATTTTTGAATTAAACCTCTTTAGTTGTTTTATAATATATCAAAGAAATATTAATTTCAAGTAAATCTATTGAAACAATTAATTAAATTCTTTGTTTAGAATATTTTGTTATATTGTGATTTGTAATTTTTCTCAATTATAATTCTAAAAAAATGTGTTTTAGTTTATTATCTAAACATAATAAATAATCTATAAATGTTTCTTAAATTATTGTTATTCAATTCAACTTTTGAGGATGTTTTACTGTTTGGAGGGTGGGATAGTGGCCACCCACCCACCCTGCAGATGCATTTTTACATTCATCACTGATTCTCGGTAAGTTTTCCGTTTTATGTGGGGTGGGTCCCACCGTCCAATCAGTAAAATATAAACAAGGGTTTTACTAATTGAACAACAATAATTTAATCAAAATATATAGATTATTTATTATATAAATTTTCCCACTAAAATACTTTATGTAACTTATTTGAAAGCAAATTTTCAATTGTAATTGAGAAAAATTTCATAATGCAATATAATGAATACTAAAAAATATTCTAAACTTAGAATTTAATTAATAATCATTACACATTTTTGGAATTAATAGAATTTCTGATAGATTATAAAGCAACCAATGCGACTTAATTGAAAAGTACACACTTGAATTTTTAATTTTATAATTTCGTCAAAAATTTGAAAATTCCTTGACAATTTAACTTTTTAATCTGTAACCGTCTTATATGAAAAGGAATAAATATTTAGTGTTTTAAAATGATTATACAATTAGTAAAACCCTCGCATATGTTTTACAGATTAGAAGGGATAGTGGCCACCCACCCACTCTACATATACAGGGTCCTGCAACAGTGCGTCAAGCTTTCCTAGCGCCTTTCTCGTAAGAGATAGAAGAAAATGTTTCATATAAAAATTTATTGAATTAAAAATCTCTATGCCGTAAAATTATTTTAAAATATACAGGGTGTCCCAATTTTGCGTTATAACAAAAGCAAACATTTTTTTAAATGGAACACCCTGTATATTTTTTCATTTTATAATTGGGATAGTATTTTATAACTTAAACCTTTTTTTGGTTTTTAATTTCGATATGGCATTTCCGAGTTATTGACGTTTTTCTGAAAAAAATGTAAAAAGCGGAGGTTCACAAAAAAAATTATTCTGATGTTGTATTTAAAATTTAAGAAATTTTCTTTTTCCTATAGTTGATGATAAGTATTGTTTATGTACCAGTGTTAAAAATTTTCACTTTTGAGGAACCCTGCCTTTGTATCAGACACGCCATTTTCTAAAATTTCAAATTGTCGTAACTCTTTTTTTTTAAATGGAATCATATATTTTTTTTAATTTTATATTATTCTACATCTAATTTTCTACAAAAAATGTTAAGCATACCCTATACCTAAAAGTGATAATTTTCAAGATATAAAAAAATTTATATTTCAAACGGTCCTTGAATGCGAATTTGTTTTTGAATAGATAGCCATGACTGAAAAAAATGCATCTGTCAACTAAACAATTAGTTTGACATGTAAATGGGAGGTGTGAATTACAAAAAACAAAAGAAGAAAGCCTATCATCAACGTGGAACCAAAAAGACATTGGTGAAGGAACTGGCATAAGCGAGAGGTCAGTACAAAGCATTCTGAAGAAAAATCGATATCAAGCATATGATATTCAGTGCTATTGGTGATTCCTTATAAACAATTTTAGGTTTTGTTAGATCCTTAGATCTAGCAGGTCATTTGGTGGGTCCATTCCTACCAATCCACTGGTTGGGAAAAATGAAATGCCCTCACGTCTTGTGAAAATTGGGCAGGTGCTCCGTCTTGTTAAAACCACACCCTGTTTCTTGTTAGTTAGGGTACATTAGCTAACGTTCCGGGTAATTCAATTTGCAAGAAGTACAAATACATGGACCTACTGAGATGGCCCTCGAAGAAATGTTGACCTACAACATGGTTTCCAAAAATTCCGCCCCAGACATTCAATGCTGATGATCAACTTGTCTCATAACATGCGGATTATCAGTTAAATAATAGTGAAAATTGTACCTATTGACAGATCCGTTGTTATGGGATGACGCCTCATCCGTGAATAAAATATATTGGAAAAACGAAAGATCCTCCTGTATTTTCTGTCTTCCCCAGAAACAAAATTCGGAACGAAATTGAAAATCAGTATTACTCAGTTCTTTATGTAGCTGAATATGATATGCTTGATATCGATTTTTCTTCAGAATGCTTTGTACTGACCTCTCGCTTATGCCAGTTCCTTCACCAATGTCTTTTTGGTTCCTCGTTGATGATAGGCTTTCTTCTTTTGTTTTTTGTAATTCACACCTCCCATTTACATGTCAAACTAATTGTTTAATTGACAGATGCATTTTTTTCAGTCATGGCTATCTATTCAAAAACAAATTCGTATTCAAGGACCGTTTGAAATATAAATTCTTTTATATATTGAAAAATATCACGTTTAGGTATAGGGTATGCTTAATATTTTTTGTAGGAAATTAGATGCAGAATAATATGAAATTAAAAAAAATATATTATTCCATTTAAAAAAAAAGAGTTACGACAATTTGAAATTTTAGAAAATGGCGTATCTGATACAAAGGCAGGGTTCCTCAAAAGTGAAAATTTTTAACACTGGTACATAAACAGTACTTATGACCAACCATAGGAAAAAGAAAATTTCTTAAATTTTAAATACAACATCAGAATATTTTTTTTTGTGAACCTCCGCTTTTTACATTTTTTTCAGAAAAACATCAATAACTCGGAAATGCCATATCGAAATTAAAAACCAAAAAAAGATTTAAGTTATAAAATACTATCCAAATTATAAAATGAAAAAATATACAGGGTGTTCCATTTAAAAAAATGTTTGCTTTTGTTATAACGCAAAATTGGGACACCCTGTATATTTGAAAATAATTTTACGGCATAGAGATTTTTAATTCAATAAATTTTTATATGAAACATTTTTTTCTATCTCTTACGAGAAAGGCGCTAGGAAAGCTTGACGCACTGTTGCAGGACCCTGTATATTTAAACTTAAACTAAGACAGAAAATTAAATTTTTTCTTCACATTTCCCGAAATACTGCTGATGTTTTCGGGAAACTTAAAAAAAATATCAGTGATGAATGTAAAAATGTATATGTAGGGTGGGTGGGTGGCCACTATCCCACCCTCCAATCAATACAACATACTCAAGGTTTTACAATAAAATCATTGCATATGAAATAATTTATCTGACTTTTTTATTTGTGTTTTCTTTTTTGTTATTTTCTAATTAATAAGTAAAATCGTCGCTTGTGGTTTATTTATTGGAAGGTGGGTCCGTGGGGCCACCCGCCCACCCTACATAAATTCATTAATTTTAAATATTACACTGTTGATGATTTTTATAAATTATATTCACACTTGTACGGTTTGTATTTTTGAAAATTGAGAGTTAAGCAGTGAATGAAGTTGAAATGTATATGTAGGGTGGGTGGGTGGCCTCTATCCCACCCTTCAACCAATTCAACATACTCAAGGATTCACAAAAAAAAGTTTACTTACGAAATAAATCATCTAATAAATTTTTCATTGTGTTTCATTATCTACAATGAATTAATGAATAAATATTATCGTGTGTGGTTTATCTATTGAAGGGTGGATTTAAGAGGACCCACCCGCCTTATATATATTTATTATTTACAAGTAAAACACTGCCGATAATTTTTGGAAACTATATTAATACTTTTACGATTTATATGACAATAAATTATACATTAACCGAGCGTACTCTTGACCTACCCCAATGTATAATTTATTTGTACGGGTCAGAGGTACGAATGGTCAATGTATTGTTTATTGAGGTAGGTCAAAAGTACGCTAGAACTTTATAAGGTCGTATGAGTTCAATATTCGGTTTATATCTTCACGTAACTCAACAATTAAATGCAATGAACTTTTAATCAATTTTTTATTCAATTACTATAAAATTTTAACCAACACTGTTCAAACTACATTCGATCGATGAGGCTAATACCTTCTTGGCGACACTTTATTATGCAGTTACTAAATGAAAATACAACTGTTTGAGAGTTTTACTAAATTTTGTAGATACACTGCCACAGTGTAGTGAAACAATTGTAGCAGTGTATCTACAAAATATAGCAAACCTCTAAACTTAACTAAACAGTTGTAACTTTGCTCAATTTCTTCATCCCCTTCACTTTTTTTTTTAACTTTTATTAAACCATTTTGAAAACTCAAATTTTTAATTTTTTGATGTTATATGTGCTTCATTTAAATTTTTCTTTTCAAAATGTATTCCTATGTATTAAAGGTCATCCTTTAAAGGCCATTCAAATTTATTTAAAAAAAACATTCGACTATTCAAGATCATTGAAGATTGCCGTACGATCATCCAACATTCTAAGTCGTTCGTACAAATTATTTTTATTGTACCTTCTAGATACGTTTTACTTGTATAGACTTTTAAAATGTAGAAACTAACAATTTGAGTTAAATAATTCAAATTGAAATTTATTCAATTCCAAATAGATTTACATATAATCACAATTTTTGTTTACTGTTTTAAATAATAATAACATAAAAGATCTATTACCACTAAGATTCCTTTTCAATACCATTCAAGGTCATAAAACGATCTTTCAAGGTCATCAAACGGTAATTCAAAGTTAATTAAGATAAGATCGTTTAAGGTCATCAATTTGTCGTTCAATGTCACGCAACAAAATAATAAACAAATAAAACGTTTTTTTTATTTAAAATCATTCAACGGTGGTTCAATAAAAAAAAACCTTTAAGTTTATTTATAGTCGCCAGATTATCCAAGGTTATTTAATTATCACTCAAGGTCAACCAACGACCAATAATTCAAGATCATTAAGAATAATCGAGGTTCAAAATTATTTACGTCCAAAATCTAATGTTCTTACAAGGTCATTTAAGTATATCAATTTTAAGAATTGAATAAAATATTTGCTATGTTTTTTTTACAATTTAATCCACCATCCAATCCATACATCACAGGTTGTAATTCCTTAAGAAGAATTGTTCAAAATAGTATATTTCTAAAATAATTAAAGCAATCGATTATAATTAAATAAATGTTTAATAATTAATATAATTCTTATATAATCTATAGATTAGCGAGTGAGTAGTTATTGTTTAAAATCCATTTTTATAATAGCTTTACATTATTTCATTTTATTTTCTTGTTTTAAACATAATTCGTTTTAATTATCAAACAGCCTTAATTGCGTCCTTGCTGGATACGACGGTTATCTAGGGGTATGCAGAAATACTAATTAACATTTGTTCCGGGTTATAATTGGTTGCGTTTGTTTAAATTTTAATTATGATAAAAATAAACGAAAATTCAAAATATTACGTACGTACTGTTTGTTTTCAGATTCCATCACTAATAATGTACACGTTGTATTTCAATTACATAGTTTACAAATAGTCGCGTTTAATGGAAGCGCAAATAAAAATTAGTACTTAACATTATCTATCATCATCATCATTAGCCTCTCTCTTTGTTTGAACTGTGTCGATTGGTTTATTTTTTCAATTTCAGTTTAAAATGTTTCCCATTTCAAATTTGTAACTCTAGTTGCTTTGATGTTAGGTAATACATTATTTATTTATACTGTCTACGTATTCTTTATTTATAATTACTTAATCATTATGATTAAAACAGTATTGTTAAATTTCTAAAATGTTATTTATCTGTGCACTTAACATCTTTATATTCACTGATTTAATATTCACTATTTGTATGAATATATAATATATTTTTATTAATTTTTGTAATTTAAATTGCAGAAATGCCCGATGTGCGACACTACACAGGTGCACCGCATATTCCTACCACGACGGCAGCAATCGAGACGAGCCTCATAAGCAACGGCAACCACCTAGTTTCGGCACCGGAGAGCGCGACTACCACCATCAGCCGCTTCTATCCGTACCCCAGGCGAACGCAGTCCAAGTCCGCGCCGGCCATGGGTCTCACCGACAGCAAGCCATCCGACGCCAAGCTCAACGCTCTCTTCGAGGTGTACAAGGACGAGGACGAGGACTCGATCCTCGAGGAGGGCATCGAGCAGCTGTGCAAGGACCTGCAGGTGTCGCCCGACGAATTCAAAGTGCTAGTGCTCGCGTGGAAGCTCAACACCGAACAGATGTGCCGGTTTACGAGACAGGAATTCGTGACCGGTCTGAAGAAGATACGCGCCGATTCGGTGAAAACGTTACAGGCGCGCCTTCCCGAACTTGTGAGTGAAGTGGAGAGCAACGACGATTCGTTCAAGAACTTGTACCGGTTTACCTTTAAGTTCGGTTTGGACTCGGCCTCCGGACAGAGGATCCTGCCGATCGACATGGCCGTAGTCCTGTGGAAGCTGGTGTTCACGGTGCGCGAGCCGCCCGTCCTCGACCGGTGGTTGAATTTCCTCAAGAAGCACGAACAGTACAGGGGGATACCGAAAGACACGTGGAACATGTTTCTAAACTTTTCAGAGACTGTGGGAAACGATCTCAGCTCGTACGACGACAACGAGGCCTGGCCGAGTCTGTTCGACGATTTCGTCGAGTACGAGAACGACCAGGCCAACCAGAACGTCACGAAAGACAAGGAATGTGAGAGTTTAATTATAATGAAAGACGACTGATTTTAATTTTCTTTGCTAGTTACTAAAAAGTTAGTTAATCGACACCCGGAGGTTTTCTTTTTTGAGAGTCCGATTGTGAGATGCGGTAGTAGTACGAAATATTTAATCTATTTTTACACACTGCAGAGGTACGTTTAGGATTTATTAAACGAATATTATAGTCGTTGGTAAGTTTCCTTTATACACGTGTTCAGTTGCGCGAGATGTTGTTTACGGGCCGACGAGTCATCTTATTTCGTTTCCTTGTAATGTATTCTATTCTAAACATTACTACGGATATTATCTATTTAAAAACAGTAACTGTTTATATATAATACAAAAATATAATTAAAACTCTTATCCAATTCAACTTCAGATTCGATGTCTGCATTAACAATTACAGACACTAGTCGCATGTTTTTTAAGAAAATTTTTCAATTTTTCTTCAGATTTCTTTTCTTTAATACCAAAATCTTAAAAAAAAATAGCGTCATTAGTGATGAACACGTATAGCAATATATTGCCAATATCCACTAATATTATTATTATTTCACCCTTTTAAAGATGATTAAACTTTAAATAGGAAATATCAACAATACAATTTAAGATTAATTTTTTAAATTTTTGTTTACATTTCAAAAACAACAAATTGTTTACTAGTTTTAATTATATTTTACAAAAAAAATAATATTGAAATAATCATCAGGACAGTTACA
This sequence comes from Ontholestes murinus, assembly GCA_963969525.1. Classification (NCBI taxonomy): domain Eukaryota; kingdom Metazoa; phylum Arthropoda; class Insecta; order Coleoptera; family Staphylinidae; genus Ontholestes; species Ontholestes murinus. Next base: position 381,494 of record OZ018389.1, on the reverse strand, counting down.
CCTATAACTTATATATTTCACCTCAATTCTATTAAAGAAAAAACGCCATATATGTATATTTTACAACAAGAATTAATTTCGCATGATATATCTTATGTTTATTTCCGGCTACATGGTAATCTTTTCATCCATTATAATTTATTTTTAAACGTATGTAGTGATTACTTACTCCTCCCTCCGCAAATTTTACTTCCAAGTAATTGTTTTATTTTAGTCAACTGATCACAAATGAAACGTTTCCGTTTTTTTTTTATTATTACTCATTGTAAAGTCTGTTGTGGAATATCTGATCTATATAAATATATATATTTTTAATGTAAATAAATAAAACGTCAACATGCTCCAATTTTTATTTCTTAGTTATTTTTCTTTCTTTATTTTAAAGATACCTAACTGGAATATGTCTCGTTATTACAAAAAAAAGACTACAATAAAGATGCTGAGCTTTATGTAAACAATTGTGCTTTATTTCAATATCATTTCCTTAACGTAATTTACTAATTCATTTTTTTAATTGTAGATATTTTGTACACACTTTTGATTACTTCCCAAAGCTTTTTTTTAATAATTTAAAATAATCCTATTGTATTTTAAATGAACACAAGTATTTTAAAATTATTTAAGTTATTAAAAATAGAATTTAAAACTAAATTCTAATTGATTATTGATTGATGCTCTTATTTGTGATAGCCATAATGCGGTATTATTGGCTTACGCTATAGTGCCATCTATTGTCAAATAGTGAAATTAAATTCAATTATATTTAAATAGAATTCTGTAATTTTTTAAAATAATAATTACAGGAAACATTATTTTTTTGCTATAGTACTAGTACCACTTTATATTCATAGATGGATAATTATAGTATCAACTTATTAACATAGATGGCGTAAATTATTTATTATCAACTATTAGTAATTTAAAAAACACTTTCTTCATAATTTATTTATTAGACTAGATAAAAATTTAAATAAATTAATATCATAACGTAAACCTAGTGTAAAAAGAGTTTTATTCTAAGATTAAAAAATAAATTTCTTGAATTAAATTTTCATAAAAACGATTTGTGATATGAACACTGAATAAAACACTTACTATGTTTTTAACCACTATAATTGTAGTGGTTAAAAACATAGTAAGTGTTTTACTCAGTGTTCTTTATGAATTATCACATAGTAGCAGTCAAAACCAGCATTATGATTTGCAATATATTTATGATGTACTTGAATTTATTGTTATAGATTGTATATCATATAACTGTTTTTTTTTAAATCTAGTTATATAAAGTAAAGAATTATTAGTAAAATTAATGAAATTAATTTGAAGGGTATAAATAATAAAAAATAGAAACTAATTAGCAGCCATGTTTTATTCATAAAAAAATACTTCAACACTATTAGCAAGTTGTTAAATTCAAGTTACGTTACCCTACAAACTTTCAACAGAATATCCAGTTCGAGTAGCCGTGCTCGATCGGCATTAACCAGCCCGCGCGCTTCTACCAGAGAACAAATTTGACGGAGCTGATTAATGTCGACGAAGCGCGCCATAATATCACAATCACCCTTAACAGTTTTTTTTTTTATCTCATAAATTTATATTACATGTCCGAAGAATTAATTCAGCGTGGACTCGAAACACAAAACTTAAGACATTGTTCCATGTAAACCTCAAGAGAAGAATTTTATCAGTCGAGTTTAACAAACAAATCAAATATATATAGATAAAATAATGAGAAACTCGGTGGGTGGGCGTGAGCGCTTGCCTCCCGGAACCGGTGATTAATAAAAATTTCTATAATTACCCTTAACGCTAATTATGAGTATTTTACTTTACATTATTGCAAAAGCCAGATAGTCGATCACCGGGAAACAGCGACGCCCCTCCCTTCCCCCAAATCGATTAACAGTGACACAAATTTAAGCAGCTTTTCCATATAACAATTCAATAAACAATTCAACATTATAAAACATCTGATTATAAGCCATTCGAATTTAAAAATGCAATAATAATAATAATAAACAGGCACAGCTGCCAAATATTAAAAAAAAATTAATTAAACACTAATGTCTAAGGCAATCGGCTTATAAGTAAGTATAAAAACGTATACAATACTGATTTTGGGTATGAAATAAGTTAATATCAAAATAAAATTAAGGTTAAATATGTTAAATATCACTCGCTTGGTTAATACTACAATGTTATCCTAAGCTACGAATAAAAACAAAATAATCTTATGATAGTGAACGTGCAATTACAATTATCCGCGTACATTTATTTATAGGGGTGTGTATGTATATATATATATATAAAAAAACAAAAATATATATATTTATGTATATATAATAAATACGTATGTATGTGTGCTGTGTGGTGGATAGAAAATAGAAAGAGAGAGAGATCATATTCGTTGTAATATGAATTATTGAAGTTCATGTACTGAGATAAGTCTAATTACACATTTGAATTTTGATTACTTACAAAAAACAAAATCATCACGCTACACTACAAACTTTAATTAATAAGAACTTATATTTAAAAAAAATGAAGTACAAAACCTTGTTCACGTTCATAAATAAACATTAATTTGCGTCGAGCTCAAACATGTACAAAGTATTAAACACTGGTATATAAAAATTTAATACTTTTCGTTTACTGGTCATTGAAAAATGGGGTCATAGAATAATAAATAAAAAATAATTAATTTAAAATCTCAATAAATACTATCTGAGAAGTGTTTGTTTGTTCGTGCTTTTCTCCTTTTGTCTGTATCATATAAATAGATATATACGTATAAAGTAAAATACTGAGTATTGCCAATGAGAAATACGACCGACTCGTAAAAAAAAAATAATATATATATAAATACTAAATTATTAGTAAAGAAAAGAGAGAAAAATAAAAAACAAACAAAAAAAAATAAACAATAAGGTACTGGCATATTAAGCGATATAATTGCGGTAAAAAAGGAATTATTTATAGCTGATATATCACAATTGGTGATTATTAAGTAAGTTATTTCATTTTGATTCTTGCACTTGAGTATTTCTTTTTCATTTAAGTTTAAAAATGTAAGTACTTTAATACTTTCGAAACTAGAGAGCGTAATAAATACGATTGCATGTTGATGCTTAATGTTGATCCACTTCCTCCTCATCCTCCTTCTCCTACTCCTCCTCTTAATCCTCTTCCTTCCGGGCCGGGATTGTTTGATTAGTGCGTTTCTGTCTCCGCCATTTGCGTCGCCACTAAATTTAAAGGTAAGTCTCTGTAGCTTTCGTCCTCCGATTCCATTTCGGTAGATGGTTGACCCGGTGACTGGTTTATTATTATATTTGGATAATTTACAGCCTAAAGTAATAATAATAATCAATTATAATTAATTAATTATTACTAATTGTTTTAAATTGTTATTTACACAGTTTGTTATTTGAATTTATTAATTGGTAGTCATTATGATATTATTGGGTTAATGTATAATTATTACAGCTTCTTTTTCAATAAATTTTGTTGTATTTTAATGAACACAAAGCACACACTATTTTTCTAAAGCGCGAAAAAAAAAAATTAAAATAATTATTCATAAATCCAATAATTAAAACATTCATTAGAATTCACTTTCTTCACAATTTATATGCATTTTTTTGATAAACAACCATTATCAGCATCCAGCTGTTGGTTAAAATTATTGAGGATGCAAAGTTACTGTATTATATTAATGAGCAATCAACAAAAATAGATGATAATATTGGTGTTGGAAATCTAAAGTAGTAGTAGTGTTTTGGCCATCCGTCGTGTTTTTGTGTGTGTGAATAAACTTGTTACTTTAAAGAACTGCCTTCATCACTCTTAAGCGGCATTAGTTGCAGACATTACTCTAGAAATCCAATGATATCTTTGTTGTAGACTTTGTTTGAAAGCTCATTATTTGAATAACATTATTTGTAGATTAGTTCTTCACTATGAATATAATAATGATCGTTATAAGTATACTCACTTGCATTTCTGGTACGAGGTTTTTCTGGCCTGTCAGAGCCATTACGAGGTGCGGCTGCAGTTGCTTTCGCAAGGCACTCAGCATTTCTTCCGTGTCTGATGTGTTGTTGTGGTTTGCACCTTTCTTTGGGGCGATATCTACAAAAAAAATATATAAATGTATCTATTAAACAACATTTCCCCGTTTAAAATCACTAATAAATAATTTTTATTACTATAGCATATTGATTTTGAATATTTTTTCAATAACAGGTAACACTGTTATCGTGTTTCAATTACAACTATGTAATTTCATCCCAATGGGAACAGATACTTTATTAAGATAATTGTAGATTCAGCCACATCAAATGTGTTTTCAAATTAAATGTACTATTAAAATCAATATATGGTAGCTTATTCAATAAAATATGTATATTTGGTTGACTATTGATATTAAACAAATATGGACATTTAGTTGCATAATCATACCTACTTACGGGCGTGTGCGTTTGGTTGCATAGTTAATATAGGATTTTAAACGTTTGTTGTGACCTTTTTATTTGTTAGAGTTTATTTTATTTGTACTCACTTCGCATCGATCGTTCGCTCCTCTCGTCGGATCCTTTGGGCCTCCTGCGCCTCGTGTGAATCGTGTCCCTTCTCATCGTGTGCGGTCTGTCGACGCCGTGCAGTTTGAAGTAGAGGCCGCACGCGTTGCACACCATCTCGCCCTTCATATTCCTTCTCCATATCGTCGTCGTCTGCGTGCCGCAGTTCGTACACGCCAGGTCCACCCTGCGTGCCATTCCGCTGCCCTGTAATAATAATAATAAAAATACAGAACAAATTATTTTTTTAATGTGTGTTGATATATGTAATAATAATATAGATATAATTTTTTTGTAAAATATTTTCAATGTATGTTTGGTTGCATAATTTTAATAATATTGTATAAACCCTTTGAATAATCGTCGATTTAGGTCTGCAATTTATTAGATGACAATTCAATTGCCGACATAAATGAAATATTACTTAATGGGTTGCAATATTATAAAAATTATTATAATAAAATTATGCAACCAAACATACTACGCAAAAATATTTGTCACACTAATGTTGCCTTTTAGAGTATTAAAAGAACTATAGATCTGTTAGAAGTTTATTTTTTAATGTACCTTTGCATTTTTGACGATCTGAAGATTACACCAGGAATTGTTGCCGGTGAAATCGGGTATGTATTCGTTTTCCGTCTCCTGACCGGAAGCGTTGTCTTCCGGTTCCATTTTGGTGGGAAAGCTCTGCTTGCGGCGGCCCGACGACGTCGTCTTGGCCTCTTTGCCGCCGCCCCCGTGCTCGTAACCCTCGGACAAGAAGGGCGGCGCCGGGGTTATCGTCATGCCGAGTTTCCTGCACGTGATCAGCTTCCTGAGCAGGTGGCTCGCCTCTCCGGACAGCGGCGCCGACGAGTGGCCGTTCTGTGAGAGGGCCTGCCACAGCGTGGCCGACGGTTCCGAGTGCGGGTGTGCGTCCGTGTTCGGCGACGGGGCGGACGTCGTCGTCGAATTCGAGTGTTCGTCCATACCCTAAAATAAATATAATATAATACAATTTTCGAAATATTAAATGTAAAGAAATTTAATTGCAGTACACATTGTAATAACCTTTTATAATCAATAATGATTTAAATAAATGTCTATACGTTATATATTTTTTTAAATTAATTATTTGTAATTAAAACAGAGCGAATTTATCAATTCAGCTTAAGTATGGATTATTTTGGATTTAAAATGTTTAAATTGTATTTTTAAATACAAATCGTTTTCATTGTAATTGTTTCAACCTTTTATAAATAGTTTTATGTAAACAATTAAACTTGAAAATTTATAATTTGTTGATAATTATTGTGTTATTAATAATACCTGTGACATATCGACTTCCAATCGTTCCGGATCCGAGCTGTTGCTGTACTCGGAGGCGGCGTCATTGTCGTCTTTAATAAAATCTATTTCAGGCACACATGTGACGTTTTCGGGCTTCCTGCTGGAGAGGTCCGCTGGTTCGGTGGGACTGGGCGGGGATATATTCATGGGCAGGTCGGCGGGCTCGGGGGCGAACTGCTGGGGACTGCTGTTGTTCATGGAGCGTTGTTGTTGTTGCTGGAGGTGGTGGTGGTACGGCGGCGGCATCACCGGCGGTTCCGTCCTGTGAGGTGGATGGTGATGGTGGTTCACCAGGGAGATGGGCTTGTCCGGGTCCTCGCCCTTCAGGGAGGCCTCGCTCTTCACCTTTATCACTGGCGGCGGCGGCGGTTGTTTATCTGGAAATTCTGATAGTGATGACGACGACGGCGATAACGCTGGTTCGTCTAGGGGTTCTATTTTAATTTCTGGACTACTGCTGTGCTTGAGTATCGTCAATTCGGGTTTCACATCTTGACTACCGCTGATTATTTCGTCTAGAAGGTAAGTTGATCGTTCGAGTTTTTCCTACACAAAAAAGATACATAAATTAATTCACATTAAATAATTAATAAACTATATATTTTAAACAATAAAAAAAAGTTATTCAAAATGAATAAAAGAAGAAAAATGAAAGTGTAGAAAGTTTTGTTTCCAAATTGGATATCCACAGTAAAATCCTGCCAACTGAATAGGTTTTAGAATATTACTTTTACAATCACATTGATGATAAACCACCCACAATATACTGCTTGCGCAGTGATTAATTTCTATTCCACAAGTTTTTTATTGCTGTAAATCATCTAGAAAATACTGCTCGCGCAGTACTTTTTATATGTAGGCATACATCACTGCGCAAGCAGTATTTTGTAGATAATTTAAGTCAACGTATAGTTTCAACCACAAACATTCACCACTGCGCAAGCAGTATTTTGTTGATGTACATGATTTGCATAATTATCTGTTAATTTATTTTATCTCCTCAAAAAATTTAAAAAAATTATTTCACCTCTAGACTTCAAATCAGCAAATATCTAGGTCATTTAAATTGCAACAAACTTCTTTTATATACACTACAGTTTCTTGTACAAATGTCGTTGATGGTTATATGTATCTGAAAGCTTATCTATTTTAGATTAATATTTCTTTGCATCAAATTTTCTTTCTTTTGTTTTTATTCCAAAATTGCACATCCACATAATTCCATACCTATCTATACAATCCTCCTAATGGAATAACTTTATGAATATTATTTTTACAATCACATTGATGTTTATTGATGATAAACTATATACAAAATACTGCTTGCGCAGTTGTGGGTGTTTGTGGTTAAGAATATATATTGACTTAAACTATCTACAAAATACTGCTTGTGCAGTGACGTATGTTTGTATATAAGAAGTACTGCGCGAGCAGTATTTTTTAAATGATTTATAGCAACAAAATACTGCTTGCGCAGTTGTGGATGTTTGTGGTTATGGATATATATTGACTTAAATTATATACAAAATACTGCTTGCGCAGTAATGTATGCCTGCGTATGAAAAGTACTGCGCGAGCAGTATTTTCCAGATGATTTACAGCAATAAAATACTTGCGGAATAGAAATTAATCACTGCGCAAGCAGTATATTGTGTGTGGATGGTTTATCATCAATGCGATTGTAAAAATAATATTCTAAAACCTATTCAATTGGGACGATTTCTAATCCACAAGTATCTTATTGATGTAAATCATCTAGAAATATTCAAAAAGATTTGTAATTAATTTCATTGGATACAACGAGATGCTAAGGAATTAAAGTTTATATGTATATGTAGGGTGGGTGGGTGGCCTCTATCTCACCCTCCAGTCAGAAGAGCATCATCAAAAATTATTTGAAAAATTTGTTTCAATACATCTATTAAATTTTGCAAAAACGTTTAGTTTATTTACGTCTTACAACTTTAAATTAAAACCCTCGCTCATATTTTACTGATTGGAGGGTGGGTTAGAGGCCACCCATCCACCCTACATATACATAATAATCCAGGAAACCTCTCAATTGAATAGGTTTCAGAATATTAGTTTTACAATCGTATTAATGATAAACCATCCACAATTTACTGCTTGCGCAGTGATTAATTTCTATTCCACAAGTATTTTATTGCTGTAAATCATCTGGAAAATACTGCTCGCGCAGTACTTTTTACATGTAGGCATACATCACTGCGCAAGCAGTATTTTGTAGATAATTTAAGTCAATGTTTATTCTCAACCACAAACATTCAGAACTGCGCAAGCAGTATTTTGTTAATTTATATGATTTAATAATTATTAGTGGTTTACTTATTTTATCTTCTCAAGAATTTAAAAATATAGTTTCACTTTTAATTTTCAAATCAGCAAGTATTTAGTGAATCCTTTCAACAACACTCTTTTATAAAGACTACAGTTTCTTTTACAGATGCCGATGATGGTTATATGTATCTGTAAAAACTTATTTTCTACTCTTTTGTTTCCAAATTGGAAATATGTAAATACATAATTCCATACTGCTAGTAAATTCCTCTCAACTGAATAGGTTTTACAATATTATTTTTACAATCGTATTAATGATAAACCATCCAGAAAATACTGCTTGCGCAGTGATTAATTTCTATTCCACAATTATCTTATTGCTGTAAATCATCTGGAAAATACTGCTCGCGCAGTACTTTTTATATGTAGGCATACATCACTGCGCAAGCAGTATTTTGTACATAATTAAAGTCAATATATATATTCCTAATCACAAACATTCACAACTGCGCAAGCAGTATTTTGTTGATGTACATGATTTGCATAATTATTCGTTAACTTATTTTATCTTCTCAACAATTAAAAAGAATTATTTTATCCTTAGATTTCAAATCAGCAAATATCTACGTAATTTAAATTCAAACAACCTTCTTTTATATACACTGCAGTTTCTTGTACAGATGTCGGTGATGGCTATTTGTATCTTTGAAAGCTTTTCTATTTTAGATTAATATTTCTTTGCATCAAATTTTCTTTCTTTTGTTTTTATTCCAAAATTGCACATCCACATAATTCCATAGCTATCTATACAAACCTCCCAAAGGAATAACTTTATGAATATTATTTTTACAATCTCATTGATGATAAACTATCTACAAAATACTGCTTGCGCAGTTGTGGATGTTTGTGGTTAAGAGTATATATTGACTTAAATTATCTACAAAATACTGCTTGCGCAGTGATGTATGCTTGCAGATACGAAGTACTGTGCGAGCAGTATTTTTTAAATGATTTATAGCAACAAAATACTGCTTGCGCAGTTGTGTATGTTTGTGGTTCAGAATATATATTGAATTAAAATTATATACAAAATACTGCTTGCGCAGTGATGTTTACCTGCACATGAAAAGTACTGCGTGAGCAGTATTTTCTTGATGATTTACAGCAATAAAATACTTGTGGAATAAAAATTAATCACTGCGCAAGCAGTATATTGTGGATAGTTTATCATCAATGCAATTGTAAAAATAATATTCTAAAACCTATTCAGTTGGGAGGATTTCTAATCCACAAGTATCTTATTGATGTAAATCATCTAGAAATATTTAAAAAGATTTGTAATTAATTTCATTGGATACAATGAGGTGCTAAGGAATTAAAGTTTATATGTATATGTAGGGTGGGTGGGTGGCCTCTATCCCACCCTCCAATCAGTAAAACATCATCAAATATTATTTGAAAAATTTGTTTCAATACATCTATTAAATTTTGCAAAAATGTTTAGTTTATTTACCTCTTACAACTTTTAATTAAAACCCTCGCTCATATTTTACTAATTGGAGGGTGGGTTAGAGGCCACCCATCCACCCTACATATACAAAATAATCCAAGATTGCGCAAGCAGTATTTTGTTGATTTACATGATTTAATAATTATTAGTTATTAACTTATTTTATCTTCTCAAGAATTTAAAAATATAGTTTCACTTTTAGTTTTCAAATCAGCAAGTATTTAGCGAATCTTTGAACAAAATTCTTTTATACACACTATAGTTTCTTCTACAGATGTCGATGATGGTTATATATATCTATAAAAACTTATTTTTCTTAGTTTAATATCTCCTTGCATCAAATTTTCCACTCTTTTATTTCCAAATTGGATATCCACATAATTCCATACTGCCTATAAAATCCTCCCAACTGAATAGGTTTTACAATATTATTTTTACAATCGCATTAATGATAAACCATCCACAATATACTGCTTGCGCAGTGATTAATTTCTATTCCACAATTATTTTATTGCTGTAAAATCATCTAGAAAATACTGCTCGCGCAGTACTTTTTATATGTGGGCATACATCACTGCGCAAGCAGTATTTTGTACATAATTAAAGTCAATATATATATTCTTAACAATTTTGGAATAAAAAAAAAGAAAGAAAATTTTATGCAAATAAATATTAATCTAAAAAAAATAAGCTTTCAAAGATACAAATAACTATCACCAACATCCGTACAAGAAACTGTAGTGTATATAAAAGAAGGTTGTTGAAGATTTAAAATCTATGGGTGAAATAATTTTTTTTAATTGTTGAGAAGATAAAATAAGTTAACGAATAATTATGTAAATCATGTACATCAACAAAATACTGCTTGCGCAGTTGTGGATGTTTGTGGTTCAGAATATATATTGACTTAAATTATATACAAAATACTGCTTGCGCAGTGATATTTACCTGCACATAAAAAGTCCTGTGCAAGTAGTATTTTCTAGATGATTTACAGCAATAAAATACTTGTGGAATAAAAATTAATCACTGCGCAAGCAGTATATTGTGGATGGTTTATCATCAATGCAATTATAAAAATAATATTCTAAAACCTATTCAATTGGGAGGATCATTTAGAAAATACTGCTCGTGCAGTACTATTTCTATGTAGGCATACATCACTACGCAAGCAGTATTTTGTAGATAATTTAAGTCAATGTATATTCTCAACCACAAACATTCAGAACTGTGCAAGCAGTATTTTGTTAATTTATGATTTAATAATTATTAGTGGTTTACTTATTTTATCTTCTCAAGAATTTAAAAATATAGTTTCACTTTTAATTTTCAAATTAGCAAGTATTTAGTGAATCTTCCAATAACCCTCTTTTATACACAACTACAGTTTTTCCTACACATGTTGATGATGGTTATATGTATCTGTAAAAACTTATTTTTCTTAGTTTAATACTTCTTTGCATCAAATTTTTCACTCTTTTCTTTCCAAATTGGATATGCACATAATTTCATAATGCCTATAAAATCCTCCCAACTGAATTGCTTGCGCAGTTGTGAATGTTTGTGGTTGAGAATATTTATTGACTTAAATTATATACAAAATACTGCTTGCGCAGTTATGTTTACCTGCACATAAAAAGTCCTGCGCAAGCAGTATTTTCTAGATGATTTACAACAATAAAATATTTGTGGAATAGAAACTAATCACTGCGCAAGCAGTATATTGTGGATGGTTTATCATTAATGCGATTGTAAAATCCTCCTAACTGAATAGGTTTTAGAATATTATTTTTACAATCGTATTAATGATAAATCATCCAGAAAATACTGCTTGCGCAGTGATTAATTTTTAGTCTACAAGTATATTATTGATGTAAATCATCTAGAAAATACTGCTCGCGCAGTACTTTTTATATGCAGGCATACATCACTGCGCAAGCAGTATTTTGTAGATAATTTAAGTCAATATATACTCTTAACCACAAACATTCACAACTGCGCAAGCAGTATTTTGTTGATGTACATCATTTACATAATTATTGGTTAAGTTAAGTCATTTGAATTCCAACAACCTTCTTTTATATACATTACAGTTTCTTGTACAGATGTCGGTGATGGTTATTTGTATTTTTGAAAGCTTATCCTTTTTAGATTAATATTTCTTTGCATCAAATTTTCTTTCTTTTTTTTTATTCAAAAATTGTACATCCACATAATTCCATACCTATCTATACAATCCTCCCAACGGAATAATTTTATGAATAATATTTTCACAATCGCATTGATGATAAACTACATATCTGCAAAATACTGCTTGCGCAGTTGTGGATGTTTGTGGTTCAGAATATATATTGACTTAAACTATATACAAGATACTGCTTGCGCAGTGATGTATGCCTGCACATAAAAAGTCCTGCGCAAGCAGTATTTTCTAGATGATTTACAACAATAAAATATTTGTGGAATAGAAACTAATCACTGTGCAAGCAGTATATTGTGGATGGGTTATCATCAATGCAATTGTAAAATCCTTCTAATTGAATAGGTTTTAGAATATTATTTTTACAATTGCATTGATGATAAACCATCCACACACAATATACTGCTTGCGCAGTGATTAATTTCTATTCAACAAGTATTTTATTGCTGTAAATCATCTGGAAAATACTGCTCGTGCAGTACTTTTTGTATGTAGGCATACATCACTGCGCAAGCAGTATTTTGTAATTAATTTCAGTCAATATATACTATTAACCACAAACATTCACAACTGCGCAAGCAGTATGTTGTGGATGATTTATCATCAATTGAATTTTTATTTCATCTTCAATTTCCCTAAATTCACGATAACAAAACTAGCTTTTGTCCTTAAATATCCACATCACCATTTTTGATGATTGATGATGATGATGATGATTCACAGGCACTTGTACATGATAGCATTAGCAATAAATATTACCTCCCCCCTCCCTGCGTTAGTGATAAAGAGGTAAAACAAATATCACGATAAATCCTCTGATAACGACCGTATCGACCTTTTTTTTAATGTGTGTGTTGTATGTGTGTTCGGGAGGGACATCAATTAATTAAATCCGCACGTAGTGTCGTCGCGAATTTAGGAAAATGTTCAACATAAAATACGTAAAATTTAATGTAAGTACGTTGTTCGTTAAAAAAAAAAAATAGTAATTAAACGTGTTTATTATTTAATGGAGACTTGTTATCATCATCCACTGTTAAAGTTACGTTCAAGGTGCGAACACACTCACAACGCCATCTCTTATTGTTTTAGATATTAATTACATTTAAATTGGTTAAAACTTTAATAATCAATAATAAAATGCAATAAACGCAAATAATTGATTGATAAAAAGCCTATTATAATTTAATTGGTAAACAATTGTCTGAAAACGTAGTTGATTTTTATTATGAAACAATTGACAATCAATAAAATACATAAAAGCAATTGTCTACATAATTATAAGGCACATTTAACATTAACACTATTAAGTTATTATATTTGCAGACAATTTTAGATAGTAAAGCAACATTATATCGAAAAAATCGGCTTTTAAATTATTATTTCCATTTTACAGAATATCTTCCTATTATTATTTATATTAACCGAATTGGGGTTGTGTGCGGACAAGATTTACGAGAACACGGAGAATATATGCACGGGAAAATGCACATGTGAGGATAGTCAGGCGGGGATTTTTCAGATGAGGTGTAAAAGTGTTCAAAACACCCTGGCAAATTGGCCGGAATTGAATAAAAGCGTAATCGGAATCGAGGCGACGTTTTCTGGGAACGTCATCACCCGTTTGGAACCGATGCCCGCCACCGGCGTCAACTTGAGCGTCTTCTACGACCACTGCAACATCACCGATCTGGCCACCGGGTTATTCGAAAACGTCATCAACATCAAATTCGTCGACTTGAGTTACAATCTAATCGAAGGTGAGAATAATTAAATTATCCATCGAATGTTTTTAACTATTACTCTATTAGCCAATGATCTTCATTCGGACGTCTTCAAGGGACCGTACAATAACGTCAGCTACGAACCGATCCGACTGGAACACTTAAATTTGGCGTACAATCAGATACACTCTTTAAAAAATAATCTATTCGAGCACACACCGGAATTGCGATGGTTGAGCATCGAAGGGAATCAATTCAGAGTGATAGATTTTCAAACCGTAGCCTCCATCGCAACATTGAAGAAGTTAGAGGTAAACACGTAAATGTTAATCGAGTATTTTCACATTTATTAATAATCATAATAAATTTTCAGTATCTAAATATAGCCAACAATAGATTGATGCACCTGCCCGAAAAACTTCTCCTACCTTTGGCCTCTTTAAACGTTCTCGATCTGTCCGAAAATGAATTCACCTTCGTGCCACTCGCCGTCTTAACTGTGGGCAAGACGTTGAAGAAACTGATCGTGGACAAGACGAGCATCATGGAGTTTAATGATAACACTTTTTTGGGTAATTTTTTACTACAGATTGCTTTTTATTACTATACTTTTTTTTTAATTATAGGAATGACAGAATTGAGGGAATTATCAGCGAAAGGTCTAAAAGAACTGCGCGACATTAAAACGAACGCGTTCACACCGCTGAAGAACCTAAAAAGGATCGACCTGTCGGGCATGAACGGAACGATGGTCGAAATTGATGATCAAGCGTTCGGCAATATATCAAAATTGGAAGAGGTTTGCGTACACACAAAAAATGATAAGCTTGCGATAGTAAACAAAATTTCTTTTAGTTAAATTTAAGCCACGGCAACCTCAGACAATTACCGGTCAACCTGGTCAATTGGACCGAACTGAAGTTTCTGGATTTGAGGAAGAACCAATTCTACTGCGACTGCTACCTGGTGAACATCACCGAGAGACTAACGGAGGAGATCAAGAGGGAACGCGACGCGCCAAGGTGTTACGATATGAAGAGGCACAGGATTTATGAAATCTATACGTTGACGAGGGATGTTTGTTATAAAACGGTAAGCAAAATAAAACATTAAATACTTTAGATGTCAATATAAATTAAAATACCAAGTGTTTCTAAATGAATATCGGAGTTGTAGAGCATTATGAAGTACGAGTTACAATTGCTTTACCAAACAAAAAATACCCATAAACTTTCCACACAAAAAAAAATATTCAATTTAGGGAAGTCTAGTTGCAATTAGACCACCTGAGCTCTATTCACATGTCTGTTTCCTGTTCACCATTCGCCATTTTTTACTACCAGTGACCTATAACGCATCCACACCAATAAACACAACTGTATTCGTTGTTCCTTCATTTCATGCATTAATTACGATTTTAAGTTTTACGTAATAAGTACTACAACGCGTTAAAACTCCGATATTCATTTAGAAACACTCGATATTAGTAATTTGACAATGACAAGTTATAGGTATCGAAACCGCAGTCACAAAAATAAACAAAAAAAATGTGATAACAAAAAGGTTATTCGTTTTATTTTAATTATTCAAAATGTATCACAACGTCAATGTATTTATTTTTAATTTTTTGTAGAGAAAATATAGTGATTTAGGACCACAAGCTTCGTACAACATAAGATTAACGAGAATAGCGCTGCTGGTACTCAGCGTAATGCTGCTGATAACCTCCGGTGTCGCCCTCTGGCTCTGGTACAGCAAAATGCTAAACTCGAGGAGGAATCGACAATATCCGTTCGCAAGTTCCGTCATTTACAATCCGATCGCCACGAATACGAATTACTTATAATTTTATTTAATAAATACACTTGTTTTGTTTTACAATAATTAGTAAAACTATTAGGATGATCAAATTAATTTATAAAATATTTAATAATCTGTACCAATATTATAGAATATAATAGTTTTTTAGATAACAAAAAATCAGTTTTCAATTTATTTTTAATTGCTTTTGTTTTCTTCATATTTTCAACGAAAATTTTAAATGAATGATCAATTAAATTCAAGAAAAGTATTGAAAAAAACTCGACAAAAACTTTAATACCTTTCAGATTAATGAAAAAACCGTATTCGATTTTCAATTGTTTTTACTGTTTTTGCCCATAAATCCTAAACCAGTAATCAAATGAAAAAATTATCTTCAACGATTTGATCAGAATTGAAATATCTTCCAAATTACAACAAAAAAACAATTTTCGATTGTCAATTGTTTTTCATATTTTTGACGATAACTCTTAATCGAATGATCGTATCCAAGAGAATTCTTTAAAAACTTTAACAGAATTGAAATACCTTTTAAATTACTACAAAAAAAAAAACATTTTCGACTTTCAATTGTTTTTATTATTTTCGGCTATAACTTCTAAACGAGGGATCATAATGAAAAAATCTCTTCGGCGATTTGATCAGGATCGAAATACCCTTTAAAATATAAGAAAAAGTATTTTTCGATTTTCAATTGTTTTTCATATTTTTGACGATAACTTTTAAACGAATGATTGAATTGAAGAAAATTATTCAAAAACTGCACCAGAATTAAAATACCTTTCAAAATATTACAAAATCATGAGTTCGACTTTCAATTGTTTTTATTATTTTCGATTATAACTCCTAAACGAGGGATCATAATGAAAAAATCTCTTCGGCAATTTGATCAGTATTGAAATACCTTTTAAATTATACCAAAAAAATAGTTTTCGATTTTCAATTGTTTTTCATATTTTTTGACGATAACTTTTAAACGAATGTTCGAATTAAAGAAAATACTTCAAAAACTGCACCAGGATTAAAATACCTTTAAAAATACCACAAAAACGTGAGTTCGACTTTCAATTGTTTTTATAGTTATTGGCTATAATTTCTGAGCAAGTGGTCAAATTAAAAAAAAATTATTCAACGATTTGATTAGTATTCAAATATCTTCCAAATTACAGTAAAAAACAATTTTCGATTTTCAATTGTTTTTCATATTTTTTTGTACATTAATTTCTAAACGAATAATCAAATTTAAGAAAATTCTTTAAAACTTTGACCAGAACTAAAATGTTAAATGTTAAATAACTGCAACATCTCGTGTTCGACGTTCAATTGTTTTTACTGTTTTCAGCTATAATTAATATTTAACTAATATTATTTTGTACATATAATAATATGTTTGAATTAATTGTAAAAAGGCGATTGCCGTAATAAAGAGTATTTACTTAATTATTTATAATTTCCAAACGAGTGGTAAAATAAAAAAAACAATTTTCAACGATTTGTACAGATCTAATAATTTTTTCAAATTATAGAAAAAAAACAGTTTTTGAGTCATTTGTTTTATTTATTTATTTTTATTTACTGTCAAATTACAGCAAAAATCAATTTGCGATTATCAATTGTTTTTCATATTTTTGACGATAACTTCTAAATGAATGATTGAAATAAAGATTGTTTTTTTTTGACCTAGGTTAAAGTACATTTCAAATGATTGCAAAAGCAAACGTTCGATTTTCAATTGTTTCGACTGTTTGTGACTATAATTTCTAAACGAGTGATTAAATTAAAAAATACTTTCAACAATTTGATCAGGATTCAAATATCTTCCAAATTACAACAAAATCAAATTTTCGATTTTCAATTGTTTTACATATTATTAACGATAACATCTAAACGAATGATCGAATACAAGAAAATTCTTTAAAAAAAAATACCTTTCAAATTACTATAAAAACGCGGGTTCGATTTTCAATTGTTTTCACTATTTTTGGCTATAACTTCTAAACGAATGGTTAAATTAAAAAATAATTTTCAACAATTTGATCAGCATTCAAATATCTTTTAAATTACAGCAAGAAACAATTTTTGATTTTCATTTGTTTTACATATTATTAACGATAACTTCTAAGGCAATGATCAAATTCAAGAAAATTCTTTAAAAACTTGACCAAGACTAAAATACCTTTCAAATTATTGTAAACATTTATTTTCGACATTCAATTGTTTTCACTGTTTTGGCTATAATTTTTAAACGAGAAATGATATTAAAAAATTATCTTCAACAATTTGATCAGTATTAAAATATCTTCCAAATTACAGCAAAAAACAATTTGCGATTTTCAATTGTTTTTCATATTTTAACGGTAACTTTTAAACTAGAGATCATATTTAAAAAATTTCTTCAGAGATTTGATCAGAATTGAAATACCCTTTAAATTTTAACAAAAAATAGTTTTCCCTTTAAATTTTAACAAAAAATAGTTTTCCCTTTAAATTTTAACAAAAAATAGTTTTCGATTTTCAATTGTTTTTCACATTTTTGACGATAACTTCTAAACGAATGATCGGATTCAAGAAAATCCTTTAAAACTTTGACCAGGATTAAAATACCTTTTAAATTATTGCAAAATATCTTGTTCGACTTTCAATTGTTTTTTATTGTTTTTGGCTGTAACTTCTAACGGAGGGATGATATTGAAAAAAAATCTTCAACGCTTTAATCAGGACTGAAATATCTTCCAAATTACAGCAAAAAATAATTTTCGATTTTCAATTGTTTTTCATATTTTTGGCGGTAACTTCTAAACGAATGATCGAATTCAAGAAAATTCTTTTTAAACTTAACCAGGATTAAAATACCTTTCAAAATACTACAAAAATATACTTTCGACTTTCAATTGTTTTTATTGTTTTGACCATAATTCCTAAACGAGTGATCATATTGAAAAAATACCTTCGATAATTTAATCAGTATTGAAATATCTTCCAAATTACAGCAAAAAACAATTTTCGATTTTCATTTGTTTTGCATATTTTTAACGAAAATTTCTAAACGAATGATCGGATTCAAGAAAATTCTTTAAAAACTTGACCAGGATTAAAATACTTTTCAAATTATTGTAAAAATCTATTTTCGACATTCAATTGTTTTCACTGTTTTGGATATAATTTTTAAACGAAAGATCATATTAAAAAAAATATCTTCAACAATTTGATCAGGATTGAAATATCTTCCAAACTGGAGCAAAAAACATTTTGCGATTTTCAATTGTTTTTCATATTTTCAACGGTAGCTTCTAAACTAGGGATTATGTTTAAAAAATCTCTTCAGCGATTTGATCAGGTTTTAAATACCTTTTAAATTATAATAAAAAATAGTTTTCGATTTTCAATTGTTTTTCATTTTTTTTTACTATAACTTCTAAATAATTTAACAAATTTAAAAAATTTCTTTAATACTTGATGAGAATTAAAACACATTTCAAATTATTGCAAAAACCCGTGTTTGATTTTCAATTGTTTTCCCTATTTTTGGCTATAATTTCTAAACGAATTGTTAAATTAAAAAGTGATCTTCAACAATTTGATCAGTATTCAAATATCTTCCAAATTACAGCAAAAAAACAATTTTCGATTTTCATTTGTTTTACATACTTTTGACGATAACTTCTAAAGCAATGATCAAATTCAAGAAAATTCTTTAAGAACTTGACCAGGATTAAAATACCTTTCAAATTACTACAAAAATATGAGTTCGATATTCAATTGTTTTTACTGTATTTGGCTATAACTTCTAAACGAGTGATCATATTAAAAAAATATTTTCGGCGAATTGATCAGAATTGAAATACCTTTTAAATTATAATAAAAAATAGTTTTCGATTTTCAATTGTTTTTCATATTTCTTAGGATAACTTCTAAACGAATGATCAAATTCAAGGAAATTATTTAAAAACTTGATCAGGATTAAAATGCCTTTCAAATTATTATAAAAATACGAGTCCGACTTTCAATTGTTTTTACTGTTTTTGGCTATAATTCCTAAATGAGTGGTCAAATTAAAAAAAATATTTTCAACAATTTGTTTAGGATTGAAATACCTTTCAAATTATAGCAAAAAATGATTTTCGATTTTCAATTGTTTTACATATTTTTGACAATAACTTTTAAACGAATGATCGAATTTAAGAAAATTCTTCGAAAACTGCACCAGGATTGAAATTCCTTTCAAAATACAACAAAAAACACGAGTTCGAGTTTCAATTGTTTTCATTGATTTTCGCTCTAACTTCTAAACGAAGGATCGTACTAGAAAAATTTCCTTGGCGATTTGATCAGAATTTAATTACCTTTAAAATTATAGCAAAAAATAGTTGTCGATTTTCAATTGTTTTTTATATTTTTGACGATAACTTCTAAACGAATGATCGAATTCAAGAAAATTCTTCAATAACTTGAACAGGATTAAAATACCTTTTAAATTACTACAAAAATATGAGTTCGACTTTCAATTGTTTTTACTATTTTTGACTATAACTTCTAAACGAGTGATCATAGTAAAAACATCTCTTCGGCAATTTGATCAGGATTGAAATATCTTTTAAATTATAACAAAAAATAGTTTTCGATTTTCAATTGTTTTTCATATTTTTGACGATAACTTTTAAACGAATGATCGAATTCAAATAAATTCTTCAAAAACTTGACCACGATTAAAACACCTTTCAAATTACTATAAAAATTTAGTTCGACTTTCAATTGTTTTTATTGTTTTTAGCTTATAACTTCTAAACGAAGGATCATATTACAACAATCTCTTCAGCGATTTGATAAGGATTAAAATACCTTTTAAATTACAACAAATTTTCGATTTTCATTTTCTTCCATACTTTTTAAATATGATAGAATAAAATCATTTTTTCAATTGTACTGAAATATCCTTTAAATTGTAATTAAAAAATTAATTTTAATTGTTTTCAAACTAAAATAATGCTTTTTTTAGAGTATGAAGGTATGAATGAATGTATAGAATAGATTGTTGGGTTGGTGAATGAGGGGTGGAGGAGAGTGGGTTTACCTGTTGCGTTCCTTTGAGCAGCTGTGTTTGTCCTAAATACGTTTTGAAGGTTTCCTGTGTCCTCTCCGCCATTTCCTTGAAACAGTGAAACGTGTGCAGCTGGATCGAACACTTCATGCACACTATATGAGGTAAGGGGTCACTATCGGTAACCTGGAAAGGAAACGGACATTTTATTATCACGAATATGCAAACAACTACATACACACACACACACACAAACATTAATATTTTTAAAAAAAGGAAGAGATTACAATTCAATACCAAATACAGGGTGTCCCAAAAAAAATAAGACTGTATTTAGGACATCAATCAAAATCTATAAAAAAATGTTATTATTATTTATTTAAGTATACAATTTGGAAATTTATTTCTTGTTACTGTACTAGCAATCCCATCAGCTTGACTACCGACTGATATACCCCCCACACCCTACGAATTCATTGCGTACAAGCTAAAAATAAATATGAAATGTCTTCCCTGCACATTTAATTACTTTTAGATATTAATTTTAACAAAACTAATAAGATGAACACATTTTTTAAAACGTATTAGAGTATGGTGCATTGATTGGAGGGTGGGATAGTGGCCACCCACCCACCCTACATATACATTGCACTTTAATCACTGACACATTTTTAGTTTCCCAAAATTAACGTCACTATTATTGTTGATGTTGTTGGGAAGTTTATAAAGCAGGGTTTCGACTTATGTTTCTATGCATATGTAGGGTGGGTGGGTGGCCACTATCCCACCCTCCAATCAGTATAACATTAACAAGGATTTCTCGGGATAAATAGTGCACGAAAGAAATATGTATGTGTAATTGTAAAAGTTTTAAACAAAAATATTACTGATAGGATTTAGTGTGAACAAACAATATGGATGATGTGGGAATTAGTGTAGATATAAACGACAATAATATTTCTATTTGTACTTCTTCTTTCTCTCCTTCCATTTGCCCTTTCAAGCGTCGGTTTTTGGTTCTATAGGTTTTCATTCACACATATTTTCCATTCTTTTCTATTTTTAGTCATCATATATTAAAAAGAATAAATTTAATTAATTTTAATTACATTTTTATTATATTAAAATATGTTGATCACATAACACCGTTAAGTATTTACATAATTCGCAAACCATGGTTTCAGTGCTCTTAAGCTCACTCAAATTAGATAACAGAAAAAAAAGATTTTCCGCAATTCAATACACCATTCAATTATAAAAATAATTTTATGATCTACATAAAAACATAATAAAAACGCGATTAAATTCCATTCTTCGCTGATGTACTTTTCGGACACTACCTGTCCATTATCAATAGTTGACTATATAAAAACATGATACAATTAATAACCAAGGAAGATTCAAATAATTATAACATTATGTTAATGTGGAAGCAACTGTAAATGCATTGACCTGCCTCCCTCCCTCCATCCCTCTCCACTCTTTTTCTTATTTATTAAGTGAAAGAGTCTAATAATTCCCATCGTATCTCTTCATTTCTCTCTATCGCTCCACATCTTTCTCTGTCGATGAGCACAAGTTGAAACACATCTCCTTTTTTTTTCCACCATTTTGATGCAATAAATTGCTTTCTTAAAATGTAATAGGTCGCATCGGAATCAGGATTAAGGAGTGGCGGCGCTCGAGAGTTGAGCATTACTCACACGCATTAAAAACATGTCATCACACACGTTAACAACATAACGTATAATACATAGAGAGAAAACTATGTGCATACATAGTGATGTAGTGATTTTTTTGTACAAATTGTGTTAATTGAATATTTTATTCTATTCAATTGGATCAACAAATACATTCACTCTCCAAACAGAAAATAAGAGCAAAATTAACTTCTTTTTACCAAATTGAATTTGATATTTAGTTAACTTACTAACTCCAAGTCCCCTTGCCAGCATCTCTCTACGATACATCGAGAATTCTCCATATTAAGGGCTGTTTACAATGAAGCATTTTTTATTTATTTATTATATCTTTGGTATTCTTTCTAAAAAAAAACATACAAGAAACAAATTACAAAATTTGTTTTACAATTTTTTTACAATTTATTCCGAGAATTCTCTATTCTTCTAACTCGAAACAGTAATCTTAATTGCCATTGGTAATGTTTTTTTTTTTAACAACCTCATCCAAAATTTAAGAAGTAAAAAACGTCACCCAATTTACATATGAAAAATAGCAAACATTTTTCGAAAACAGAATCATCAAATAGCCTTTAAAAACCTCTGGAAAATTATCAAACATATTACTCAATGCAAACAATAGTGATGAAAGTTAACTTCTTTAACATATAACAAGATGAAATGACCATATGATCAATAGCCAATCATTAATACTACTAACATTGAAAAAAATCTAGAAATACTTTGAATAACTTTTCTTCTTTATTTCAAAATTAATCGCTGTTTTCGATCAAAAATTCTTCTGCGAATCCTTCTAGCATTTGTTTTATTTATTAACTTTTTTGTTGTTGTTGTTGTTGTTATTCTGGCAGGGGACGAGAACGGAGGATCGAAAACGCATTATGAATAAAATTCGGCATTGTTTTAATTGAATAATACATATTTATAATGGGAGGAGAGCACGAGGAGCCCAAGAATCCCTCGCGTTCTCCGTTTATCAGCCGGCGTTCGGCGTCTGAAAACCAGTTTGGTTATCCTTGAGGAATACGAGTTATCAAAAAGTTAGACAAAGAAATATAAGTCGGCAGCCGTCGCGCGGACGTTGTCGCAAAGAATAGACGCGTATTATATGAACACGACCGAATGGTAAGGAACTCTCTTTCTCTTTCTAGCACTCCTTCTTCGTCTTTGGCTTTATCTTTCCCACACGCAAACTTGTCCTCCGGTCTGTGTACGTATTGTAAGACAGTTGGACTCTCCATCCGTCTCTTTCGCACATATTTATCCACCATTTTTATTTATGCGTAGCATGCTTGTGTGTGTGTTAGTAATACATACATCACGAACAAACGCGAACAAATACATTCATGCTCTTGAGCATGAGCGGACCGAGATATAATTAGGAACTACTGGAGTGGGCCGCGAAGGTTATTAATAACAAACTCGAGTCACTCTTAAGGGATTATCCGTTCCAGAGTGATTCATAAAACTTAAAAATTAAATCATCAGATAAATAAATATGTAAAACCATTTTTAGAATCATTTTGATAGATCAATACTTCTCGATTCTCTATCAATTGTTTTTGGTCATATTTAGACTATCAATTATTTTCAATCCATTGTCAATTGTCACTTGTTATCTTGATTTATTATCATCTGTAAACTATCATTTATTTTTTTTACGTTTAATTTTTTTAAATCGCTTAATCAAACATCTATTGTTGGTTATTTGGTTAATGCCGACTATCATTTGTTTCAAGCGAATATAACCTGTCAATTGTCAATTAACATCCATTTTCTGTTTGTCATCTGTCAATTTTCATCTGTTCTTAACTGGCTTACGATCTACCTGACATTGTCAACGGTCATACGTCACTTATTGTTATTTGCTTGGCAATCAAATAATAATTATAATAAATGAATATATGGAATAACAGTTTGAACCCATAGAATTGACAATTGACAAATGGCAATTTTAACAATTAACAGTTTTTAATAGACAAAACACGTACCAATTTTGACAATTTGACGATAATACTTGTAGGAAATGACAATCCTGATATATAATATTCAAACTGAATGTAGAATTTAACAAAACGACAACAATAACCAATGACAGTCTTGAATTTACAAAATGTGACAACTGAAAATTGTTTGTCAATTAACAGAGTTGTTAGATAAAACTATGACAAGTGCCAGATTTGACAGTGTTAACAGATAATAACAAAATAACAATAGAAAATGATAAACAATATTGAATTGTGACTATCACAACTAAAAACTGTTTTGACAATTTGTGTTATCAAATAACAATTGTGACAAATTGCTATAGCAATTTAAAAAAAAAACAAATGTCAGTTCTAACAATTGATTATAAAAAATAACGTTTTGAGCAACACTTTTGAAAAAACAAAAACAAAAAACAATTATCACACATGATAATATTAATAATGAGTTATTGTGTCAAATAACAGTTTTGATTTAGTCACACATGATGGTTGTACTAATTGACAATATTATCAGATAATTAATTTTGACACATGACAATTGACAGCCTCGATAAATTTTGTTTATTAACCTCTTTGTACTAATAACAGTTTGAAGGTATTGCATTTACTGTCATTGTCGATAAAAAAATGAAATGGTAAGTTTTGACAAATAATTAATACATGGTCACACATTATAGTTATAACAATTGAGTATATAATCAGAAAATTGATCATGACAGATGACACTTGACAGCCTTGGCACAGAAATATGGAATAACAGTTTAAATGTATGAATGTATAGCATTGACAAAGGCAAATAATAACGACAAATGAAAGTTTTGACAGTTAACCGTGTTTAATATACAAAACCATGATATTTACTAGTTTTGACAATTTAAAAACAATAATGATTGAAAATATTTACCCTGTATATTAAAAAAACGTTAATCAAATAATTTATGAAATTTTAAGATTAAAAATTAAAATACGTACGTCAAATTTAACAAGTGATAGTTTGACAGGTGACAATTAACAGATGAACGGGGACAGATGATAGTTAGCAGTTGACATTTGACAGAAAACAGTTGACAGACGAGAAGTGACACATCACAGATGACAGTTGACAGGTGATCGGCGATAACTTGCAGATTACAAACGACAGTAGATTTCAGATGAGAAATGTTAGATAATAGTTGACAGATGACAGATAATAAGTGACAGATGACAGTTAATAGATTTAAGATTACAGATGGATAACAGTTGTTAGATGACAAATGACAGTTATCAATTGACACATGACAGTTAACAAGGAGATTTTCATCTATCAACAGTTGTCTGCTGTCTGCAATATGTCACCTTTCGTATGTCAACTGTCATCTGTCATCTGCAATGTGTCACCTTTAATCTGTCATCTGTCAAATTTAAATATTTTCTTATGATTTACTTTTGATTTTTTCTAGGGTTATCAGTTAGTGACAACAGTTTGGCAATTTTACCTTTCTGATGAATTTTTAAAAGCTATTTTTAGATTTAAACTATTTCTGACCAATATTAAATTAAATTTAAACTGATTCTTTCTAAAATTTCTTTTACATTTGTTTTTGTATTTAAAAAAATTTACATTTTTTTATTTAAAGTTTTTGAGAAAGAAACTTATCTGTCCTATGTCAATATGCATCAGAAATCTGTTACCTGTCAACTGTAATCTGCCACCCGCAATCTGTTAAGTGTCAACTGCTATCTGTCATATATCATCTGCAATATGTCAATTGACAACTGTCATCCACCATCTGTAATTTATCAACTGTAATGTCAATTGATACTTGGCAGATAAATGTTGACAGACGAGTGGTTATAGATTGACAACTGTCAACTGTCACTTATTACCTGCAAAATTTCATTTGTCATATGACAACTGTTACTGGTCATCTAAAATCTATTAACTGTCATCTGTGACCTATTATCTTCAATCTGTAATCTCTCTGTTAACTATAATCGAAAACAGTTGTCAGATGACAAATGACAGTTTGCGGTTATCAAATGACAACTGACAATTGTCAATCTATAATCTTTCGTCTATCAACCATCGTCCGTTATGTGTCAATTGACAACTGATTGACACATGACGTGAAGTTGATATATTAGATATGACAGATGATAAATCCCAGATAACAATTGACGTTTGACAAATGACGGGTGACAGGTGGCAGATTACAGTTGACAGGTAAGAGATGATTGATGAATAATGACATATGACCGAAACATTTATTTCTCAAAAATCTGCCACATACTTGTTTTTTTTTTAATTTAAAAAAAATTAAGAAAGAATCAGTTTTAAAAATTTAATTTATTATTGTTCAGAAATAGTAAAAATCTAAAAATAACTTTCAAAAATTAACCAGAAAATAAAATAAACAGAAGAATAAAATGGCCAACCCATTTTATTCTTCGGTTGTCAAAAACGGATGATACAAAAAAATCAAAGTAAATCATAAAATAAGTATTTGACAGATGACAAATGAGAGGTGACATATTACAGATGGCAGCTGACAGTTGACAGATAAAAGGTGACACATTGCAGACAGCAGACAACAATTGATAGATGATAGATAACAGATGAGAGGTGTTAGGTGACAGATGATATATAATAGTTGACAGATGACAGATAATAAGTGACACATGACAGTTGATCGATTTAAGATTACAGGTGACGGATAACAGTTGTCAGATGCCAAATGACAGTTGGCCAATATCCATTGACACATGACAAATGACAGTTAATAAACGAGATATTACAGATTTGAGAAAATAGATGACAGTTTAGATCATCTGTCAATAACAAATGACAGATAACAGCTAATAGATTACAGATGACCGCTAGGAGTTGTCATATAACAAATGACAGTTAACAAGTGACAGATGACAATTGTCAACAGACAGATGACCGTTGGAAGGTGACAGATTGCAGATGATAGTTGAGAGTTGACAGATAACAGTTTACGGACAAGAAGTGACAGATTACAGATGACAGTTGACAAACGAAAAATGGCAGCTTGCAGATTACAAACGACAGTTTACAGATAACAGATGAGAGAGGTTAGGTGACAAATATTAGATAATAGTTAACATATGAGTTGACAAATTATAGATAATAAGTGACAGATGATAGATTACAGGTGACTGTTTGAAGTTAACAAGTGAAGGTGACAGTTGTCAATTAAGACTTGACAGTTGTCAATTGACACATGATAGATGACGGTCGACAAATGAGAGGTTATAGATTAAAGATAATAGATTAGAGATGACAGTTGATGAATTACAGATGACGGATAACAGTTGTCAAATGACACTTGACAGTTAAGAAGTACCAGAGGGCAGATGACAGTTGTCAATTGACATATTGCAGATGTTATATGACAAATAACAGTTGACATTTGACAGATTACGATTGATAGGTGGCAGATAACAGATTACACTTGACAGGTAACAGATCTGATGAATATTAAAATATGACAGATGTAAATTGAAAAAAAATGAGTTTAAAATTTTAATTTAATATTGATCAGAAATAGTTTAATAGTTAAAATCTAAAAATAACTTTGAAAAATTCACCAGAAAAGTAAAATTGCCAAACTGTTGTCAAAAACTGATGACACTAAAAAAAACAAAATAAATCATAATAAAAGTATTTTAATTTGATAGATAATAGATGAGAGGTAACATATAGCAGATGACAGATGACAATTGACAGACAAAAGATGAAATATTGCAGACGGCAGAAAACTGTTTTCAGATAACACATAACAACAGATGAGAAATGTTAGGTGACAGATGACAGTTGATAGATTTAAGATTACAGGTGACGGATAATAGTTGTCCGATGACAAATGACAATTGGCAGTTGTCAATTGACACATGACAGATGACAGTTAACAAAGAAATTATAGATTGATGATAATAGATGATAGTTGAGGTCATTTGTCAATAACAAATAACAGATGATAGTTAGTAGATAACAATTTGCAGTTAACAAGTGACAATTTACAGTTGTCAATCTATAATCTCTCGTCTGTCAACCATCATCTGTCATGTGTCAATTGATATGACAGATGATGGTTGACAGACGAGAGGTTATAGATTGAAGATGATAGATGACAGTTGATAGATAATAAATCACAGATGACAGTTGATAAATTTCAGATGACAGTTGACAATTGACATATTGCAGATGATATATGACAGAAAACATTTGACATGTGATAGATTGCGCGTGACAGGTAACAGATGACTGATGAATAATGACACATGGCGGATAAATTTGTTTCTCAAAAAAACTGTCACATACTTCAAATAATTTAAGGATATATTTTTTTAAATAAAAATGTAAAAGAAATTTTAAAAAGAAACCGTTAGAAAAATTTATTTTAGTATTGATCAGAAATAGTTTAATAGATTAAATATAAAAATAATTTTCAAAAATTTAACAGAACAGTAAAATTGTCAAACTGCCAAAAAGTACAGAAAATCAAAATAAATCATAAAAAAGTTATTTTAATTTGACAGATGATAGATGAGAGGTGATATGCTGCAGATGGCAGATGTCAGACAAAAGGTGACATATTACAGACGGCAGACAACTGATGACAGATGACAGTTGATAGATTAAAGATTACACGTGACAGATAACAGTTGTCAGATGACAAATGACAGTTAACAAGTAACAGATGACAATTATCAAGTACTAGATTACAGTTGTCAATTGACACATGACAGTTAACATATGAGAGGTGACAGATTGCAAATGACAGATAATGGTTGACAGATGATAGATTGCAGATGACGAATGATAGATAATAGATAACAGTTGACAAATGACCTATAATAAATGACAGATGACAGTTAATAGATTACAGATGATGGATAAGAGTTGTTAGATAATAAATGACAGTTGGCAGTTAACAAGTGACAGATGACAGTTATCGATTGACAGATGATATATGTCAAATAAGAGTTGACAGATCACAGTAATCATAAATTAGCACAAACATGTTTTTAAGATAAAAAAAAAATATTCAAATTAAAAATAATTAAAAGATGATTTTTTAATATAGAAAAATTGAATAAGGAATGTTAAAAAATTTAATTCAATTTTTTTAAATCTAATATTGATCAGAAATAGTTTAATAGTTTAAATTTAAAACTAACTTTCAAAAATTCACCAGAAAAGTAAATTTGCCAAATGGCCAAAAACGGTTGACACTACAAAAAATTGAATTAAATCATTAAAAAAAAAACGTATTTTAATTTGACAGATGATAGATGAGAGGTGACATATTACAGATGACAGTTGACAGACAAAAGGTAACATAGCAAACGGCAGACAACTGTTGATAGAGGACAGATAACAAATGGTAGATGTTAGGTGACAGATGATAGATAACAAATAATATATTGAATTGACGAGGCGGATACATGATGAAACTCCATAACAAATTGAAATAAAACAACACAGTTGGAAGGGTTTCACATTTATTTTTGAACACTGCAACATGTATTCATCTGCTCAGCAGAAGCCTCTGTGTGGCGAAACACGTTGTAGTGTTCAACAATAAATGCGAAACGCTTCCAACTGCGTTGTTTTATTTCAATAACAATTAATAAGTGAAAGATGACAGTTGATAGATTACAGATGACAGATAACAGTTTTCAGATTATAAATGGCAGTTGGCAATTGTGAATTGAAACATGACAGATGATAGTTAACAGAAGAGAGATTACAGATGGAAAATAATAGATGACAATTGAGGTTATCTATCAATAACAAATGACAGATGACAGTTAATAGATTGCAGAGGACCGATAACAGTTGTCATATGACAAATGACAATTGGTAGTTAACAAATGACAGATGACAATTGTCAATTGACAGATGATATATGTCAAATAACAGTTAAAAGATTTGATTTGCAAATACTATTATTTATCAACAATTAAAATTAGAATTAACATATTTAAAAGACAATCCAAAAAGTGTACGATTCAATTTATCATGAAATTACATTTTAATTAATGATTATCGACAATTAGGATTAGTAAATCATGTTTACATTTGACATTTTAATATTTATTATTTGATATTATTATTTGTATTGTTATTGTTGATACTTTTATCTTGGAAAATTTTATTTTTATTAACTTGATGTTTTACAAGCTCGTAAATTAAGCTCGGTTTAATTTAATACCGATTATAAACACTTCATCCAACTTTAATCTCAACAATAATAAAACGAACCGAATGGCGATAATAAACAGGCGCTCGATTTTACCAGTTTTACAATTCTCAGCGTAACATAATACGATTAAATATTACCGTAAGAAACGGCTGTATACATTATTATACGCTATTTTTTTCTCTTTCTTGTCCGGCACACTATAAAACTCCGATTACGAATTCCGCTCACAGGAAACTGCGCAATCGAGGAGGCGCGATCCGAACGTTCTTATCAGATCGTACCATTTATATTGCGCGTTACGATATTCTAATTCGACGCGCACCTACCTAAACTAAAAGAAAAAAAAACGTAGTGAATTATATTATTATTATATTCTAATTCGACGCGCACCTACCTAAGCTAAAAGAAAAACGTAGCGAATTATATTATTATTACGAGTAGTATTTATTGGGGGGAACAATTCGCCGATGACTTGACTTGCTCACGGGACGGATGTGTGATAATTGGTCGTCTTGCATAACCTCCTCCTCGGCGTGAGTCAATCCGGAGCGCACGGATATGCCCAAAGAGAGAGAAAGATTGACGCGGTAGTTGTAGTAGTTAGTAGTTGGGATTTTGAAGGTTTCCGCCGTAGAAATTTTCAACGGCTAATTGATCGTAATTAAAATATATATATGTGTATTGAAATGCGTTTTGTAGGAAGGAATCCGTTTGCGGAGAAAGGAAGCGATGAACCCGACTTTCTCACACCGCTCCTCCGTTGTTGTGATGGTGAATCAACAAAGGAATCGTTAAAATACTTTTTCTTATCGTAACAGGCAATTTGAAATTAAATCGAGAATTGTTTCCGAATTGGGTTTAAAATTTTAAGTATAAATCTAATGGATGAAAACCAAACAAGAGTTTCTATTTAAAAAGAAGTCGTTTTAGAATATTTTTATATTCATAATAGAAGTTAAATCGAACGAGAAGTAAGCAATGTAATATTTTGAGACCCGATTATTTTCACTTGGTTGAAATAAATAAATTTAATGAGGCGTTCTTTCTAATTATGAATTCTAGTAAATAGATAAAATAAATTTTGTATTGTCTTATTATATTAATATATATTTATATAATAAAATTGAACTTAAATATATAAATGACCAGTACCAATTACCATTGGGATACAATTAATGGTGCTTTAGAGTGACGTGGGCGATCCTTTAAATTAACAAGCTCATTTACACACACACACAAATAACACATGGCGAAAGGATCACGTGGTCGATAGCCTAACACTACTACTACTACTACTAATAATAATATTTCTTTATTTTCAAGGAGTCATATACATGTGCAAAATGAAAATTGCATCAAAATTTACGAACTAAGTTAATCTAAATTATGTTTAATTGTAATTAGCACTTTATTTCTTAGTATTATTTTATAGTCTCCGCAATTACCTATTGAACCTAAATATGTTTACAATATATTAAAACTGATGTGAACTTTATTTATGATTATAAATGTTTAAACGATATTTAATTAAAATCGTCGCATCTGTTTGATTGATTTTTATGTGATGACGCTACACTATTCAAGATATGCGTTTCTAATAGGGCATTGAATGTGATTACAGATAGGCAGCCGTCCAGAAATATAGTTTTAGAAAGTGCTTCCGGCGAATGTTGTTATGTATGTATGTATGTATGTGTTATATCTGGTAATCTGTGAGAAGAAAAACCTCTCTTAATCACGATCGCTTTCATAGCCGGCGCGAATTCAATAGAATTGGTCTTTTGCGGCGGTCGGGTATACTGGTGTGCTGGATATTTTAATAGGATCATTGAACTGAATAACCCCCATCGTCTAAATTTATTATTATTGTAAATAGTCCTCCTTCTTCTTCTCCTCCTCCGCCACCTCATCGGCGAGTTTCTCACCGACGGAACCGATTACGTCCAATTCACCGTGTATTGCAGATTTTATCGTCCATCCCGATCCGCTCGCTCTTTCCTCACTAATTACCCATCCGCCTAGCGCGAGGAAACTATTCTGCCGAGTTTCGCGCGCCGACGTCGTCGTCGTCGTCGTCGTTGTTACGTAACGTCCGACGACGGATTAATGTTTCCTCCTCCTCCTCCTCCTCCTTTATAAATGCACGCCGGAAAATCCTTTCTAATTTTAATCGAAACGAAACAAAAAAAAAGATTACGGAGATAACAACACTTCCCGTTCCATTCCGTAAATGATTACTAAGACGTTTTAATTTAATAGAAAATTATTTTTATGACACAAATACTTTACACACTCAATGGTTTGTCGTTTTACGCGATGATTCACGTCTGGTAGCGTGTTAAATATTTAAAATACAAACCGCAGAAGGTCACGCCTACTGGTGAACCGTGGAAAAACTCCTCCTGCAGTTTCGTAATGTATATACATGAATAATGGTAACAACAAATATGCAAATATTCTATTTTTTGGAGAAAAAATTGATGATTCCGAGCGGACGTTGATGAGTAATGGTGATGGTCGGTTCTCGAGATTCGGATGATCGAGCGTTGACTCTTAAAAATACGCGGCGTAGCCTAGACGAAGCGCGCGGGGTTCCAGTCCAGTGATCGGCCCCACACAAAAAGTTCAACGTGACGGTATCGTGTAAAAATATACACTCACAATCATCTAACCGCGACATTAAGGCGAAATGAAACAATACATTAATAAAAAAAACACGACTGCCATCACATCGCGAGAGAGGTATTTTTATACCTGTGCAACAATGTTAAATTCAATTTGATCAAAGAATCCAATAAATACATCAATAAAATACATTAACAGAATAGAAGGGAAAAAATTATATTGTTTAATTTTATTAAAATACAATTGAAATAATTTTCTCACTTCAACTATTGTAGAATTGTAAGTTATATATTTTAAATTCTCACTTAACACGTGGTGAAACATTTTTATATTAATTTACCTCTAATTAGTTATATATTTTTTTAAATTAACAAATTATTCTATAAATAATTGAAAATTACTGGAAATGAATTGAAATTAAATTATTTTCAAACTATACTTCAAAATTGTTTTACTAACAACTTTACAAACAATTTTGATGGAGTTGAACAAAGGAGTATATATTTGGTCAGTTTGATCGTTTATTAGTAGAATTTCAAGATTACATTTAATTTTATAAATTCCAAGAGACTAGAGTACATCTGAAATAGAAATTGGCAAAAATTTATTAGTTTACACTACAAAAACTGAAAGATATTCATTATTTTATTACTTTCTGCAAGTATTTCTTTATAAATTACATATAACTGAGTATTATATAGTATTTTTTGTAAACAATTCTTTACTGATTAAAAATCTAATTTGTAATATTAGTACATTTCTTATTTCTAACTGACTCATACAAATTTCCTTATTATTATGTGTCCGAACACATAACATACATATATACTAGGTAGGAATACATAGCGTAACATCATCAAACACATGTTACAAAACGTCGGCGAATGAATTTCACCGGAATCGCACGGAGGCACACAACACAACAGATAGATATATATAAGTATATAAAATAAAATCCGGTGAGTCATGTAGCCGAGACGCGCGAGATTCGAGAGATTATTATAAATTCTTGCGTAAATGGACGTAAATGGCGAACCGATAAATCCAATCCTGGTCTGCGCGGGGAGGGGAGATAGCGGAGGAAAAAATTAATCATTCAATTTTACGAACGACAATTGCGCAACCGCATGATATTTTTAATAATAATAATATTAATGTGTGTGTGTGTGCTAACGGCAATTTCTTCTCGGATTCGGAGGAAACATCTGGCCGACAGATGAGAGACCCATTTGTGGTGCATACTTCCACGGCTGTAGCAGCGGCAGCACGTCGACGGACTCACGAACTCGCGCACTCAAAAACCCGGCCGGATGTATGTGGGACATTACGATTTCTTCATTTTTTTTTTTAATTTAACAATCAAATATCTTATTTTATTCAATTAATTCAATTTTTAATAGCGTACATAATTCAGAAAATTAAGATCCAGTTAAGAAAACAATGATAAGAAATTAATTATTATCAAAAGTAAAGCAAATTTGTAAGTTTAAGAACATCAAATTTCAAAATAAATCTAAATGTTAAAAATGATGGAACATAAAACTAAATCATCCTGCATAATACACAACTCAAATAATCAAATACTGCACTGTTGTTTAATTATTATAAGTGAATTTAATATTATTTATATTATTAATTAATCATACGTTAAGAACAATTTAACTTATACAACTAGACGATTTTAATTACACGCTCAAACCATCCTTAATTAAACTCATTATAAAAATCTTAACAGTTGTATGCTTTAAGTTAAGTATAAGGCCGTCGATCGCATGATTTTTCAAGCGTGCATACGCAAAACTGGATTTAAACCATCGCATGATCTCCTCGTTTACATTCTATTCAATTTCAATTTCCATTGATTAATGTTCATTCCTCTGTGTTATTTATGTATATGTATATGTTGTATCCCAATTGCGAAAGGTATCGGTCATCTATTCAATTGCAAATCATATGGGCTGTTTTGTTTACACTAATTATTACTGATTGTTCAGTAATTCTCAAAGTAATTATTATGTAATACTCAAAGTTTAAAACTCCACAATAACATGTCATCAATCGTAATTGATGAGATCACAAATAAATCGAAACCAGTCTTTACTTATTACTGATGAAGGTTTAAATTATATTACAATTTATTTGCCTCAGAATTTTTTTAATTGTGAAACAAACCAAGTGTAATTTAATTAAAACCTTTATCAGTAATATAATACAGTTTAAAATGTTTTATCAAAGAGAAAGTTATTCAAGAAACAGTCTGTGGACAGAAAAACATTAATTCAATGATTAAAATAACTATTAACACTGATAATAACATTAATATTACAGAAGACAATCGTTAAGAAAAAAACTTACATTTTAAATACATTAAAAGTCATTAATATGGTTGTAAAAAATTAGTAATAATTTAAATCAAATTGCTTTTATGTACAATTCAATATCAGACGTTTTATTGACCAGGTAAATAATTCATTTACTTTATAATATTAATAAAACCAATTGTTGTAGTTAATAATTCAAAGGAATTTTGAGATTATTTAAAAACTTAAATTTCAATGTTTCTAAAAATTCAAAAATCTTTAATGCGATTGTAATATAAATTAATCGCAGCAATGTCGACGGAAAAGCAACATGTATAATCACAATCTCACTGATTACATTACGGTAAATTTGCTGACGACGAAAAAATAAAAATAATACTACGTGAGAAAAGTTAAGAAAAAAATAACCATCAAAACTTTCACAACGTTTAGAGAGAAAAATTCGCAATTAAATTAAACACGTGTAAATTTTCTCTTTAATAATTAATAGATTAAACAACATTAAAAAAAAAAATTGTTACCTCAATCAACCAGTTACGAACTATTTGGAACTCATCGGTGCAATTAATAATTATTCCAGACAAATAGATGACATTCATAAAATATTTTTTTTGATTTTGATTAATTAATAAAGCACTAAAAACTTAAGTGTGAAGAAAGGTTTTTAGTGGCTTATTAATTATTCATAAACTTGGTTAATTAAATCAAATATTACGCTGATGAGATCCAAAATAGATCGAAACCGGTCCTTTGTTGTTGTTGACAGGGAACAATAATTGTTTATTTAAGTATTTTATTTAGCAGTACTTCAAATGTTTCGCTACTCTAATAAATATATTTTGTAGTTTGTTTATAATTTTAATTTTTTAAATAATCATTGCAATTAGTAATAAACATTTGGTGCTCGAAATGTACATATAGTGAGTAAATTAATTCTAACCAATGTTTTATTTAATTTGAAAGAAATTTTTATCATTAAATCACTTAAAAATTAAATATTTTTTTACGATTGAGCCAAAACGATGTACAACATAACCTCTAATAAAACTCAAAACAAATAGTGAATATACAACATAACCTCACTTATAACTGTCAATATACAAAATGCATATTATTGGGTAAATTGATTGATTGAGTTACGTGAAGATCAAATTAATTTGACGAATAAAGCACTAATAACCAAATAAAATTGCGAAGAAAGATTATTAGTGCTTTATTCGTCAAATAATATTATTGGGAATTATTGAAATTTGAATTACAATAACTTAATTGAAATTTTATTGTAAATTTGGCAAACAATCGTTTCGCCTATTTAAGTATCGAACACGGTTATATCTTTTTTCATACATACATAATCCTACACATGAGTGAATCCCGGCACATGAATTCCCATTGTGATTCAATGCAAATTGCGGCGCTTTTTTATTTTAATGTGTGTGTGGGATATATATATTGAATAAACAGATAGGTTATTAAATCGGATTCACCATTATGTGAGAACGGGAATTCGTGGAAACGGTGCAAAGGGGGCCCCCCTGCCCGGTCGTTTTACTAGGAATTTAGCGGACCGTGGACGAACCCCGAAACGGACCAAAGGAAGGATGGCCGCGAGCGAACGAGCAAGCAAGCAAGAGAGCGGGTGTGCGCGATTGGCAAAGCGAGCAGCTGACAGCACAAAGAGTTGTCGTTATCAGCAGCGTCTCATCTTATCTATCATCTTCGCCGTTCCCTTGCCAAACTTTCTCTATAGAACGGCCGGCCAGGTAAATAGCCCAGGTGTTCGCGGTGCGGCGCTCTCGTAACCTCTCTGGACGGCTGTAAGACAATGCAAGCAGCGAGGAGCAAGCAAGCGTACACAAGCACAAGGAGGCGAACGCGAGCATCCCACGCAAGGCAGATGTCTAAGGAACAAAAAAGTACATTATTTATATCAGTGCAGACTGTAAAACCGTCTGAAAATAACTGAAACAGATGCAGCGTGTACTAGGGTCCGAAAATAGGCAATTCGATTCGGACGGCGGCGCGAGATAAAGGGGGCCGTCGAGGGACGGATAGGGACCGCATTGCGCGTGTGTCGCAGGGGGGCCCCCGCGACAGTGTGACTGACCAGCCAGCAGCAGCAGCACGGCAGTTGGAGGTTATTAATGCCAATATACCCAACGGGCCGAAAAACACATCGCACAACACACACACACACGGCAGAGACAGACGCATGAATCACTCACCATAATAGACAAACACGTCATTATCTTCCGAGATATCGTGCAGCTAGACCTATCCTTATCAAACACTGATAAACTGGCATCTCCCGACTGCTCCGGAAGAGATAAACAAAGACGACACAATTGATAAAACTTTGGCGGTACATTACACATATTTAAACACTTAAAAACACAAAAACAAAGCGACACATAAAAACTTAACGTCACATTTATGACGATCCCGTGTATTTGGACGTGCCCGGCTTATTGTTTGCGCGATTTATTTAAAAGAACAACGCGAACACGACAAGTCATTTCGCTCGTCAGAGCTGTTGCTGGGATATAAATTAAGGCACTGCCATGGC
Organism: Ontholestes murinus; assembly: GCA_963969525.1. Classification (NCBI taxonomy): domain Eukaryota; kingdom Metazoa; phylum Arthropoda; class Insecta; order Coleoptera; family Staphylinidae; genus Ontholestes; species Ontholestes murinus. The sequence continues at coordinate 343,576 of OZ018389.1, read as the reverse complement.
CACCTTGATTAAAAGGTGCTTTGATTAGCGAACGATGTTTCTTATCATCGTGGGTTGCGGCTATCCGACGACGGAGGGCGCGCGCTCTCTCCACACACTGTCCGGACACTCACCTCAATACGTAACTGTGTGTTGCACTCGGGCACCCCTGTACACGCGAAGTCGCCTCTCGATACACCATTAACGCACCGATGGCGCCACTTGACGGTCACAGGTGTTATCCTTGCATTTGTTTTTCACAGCGCCATCTACATGTAAAAGTACAAAAATTATTAACTTAGTTTTTAAATTCTATAATAAAAATAAATATTATTTATTGTTTGCTTTGTTTCTCTTCTTAAATAATTATCAATGCAATTATAAGCACTTTAATAGAAATAATATGAAATTCAGAAATTATGTAGAGTATACAATTGGGTTCAACTCCAACCACGAATTTACCATCAAAATTAATTGTTTAATTGTGAAAGCGTTTACTTTGTATATCTTAAATACAATAACCACTTTATTTTGTATAAAGTGGTAAAACAAAGTAATCGTGTCTCCTTCTTCATTAATTGATTGTATTAATTAAACAACTAATAAAATAAGTTTACGAGTGCAGAATACTCAAGAGGTATACCTATTAAATAAAATTAATGTATGGAAAAGTATTACTGAGTTTATATGACTACAGATAAAACGAGAAAATCAATTCTGTACCAAATTTGGCTCAAGAATTTGAAACTCACAACAACGCCCTCTCTGAAACTTGTTATCAATCCAGACAGTAGAAACATTTTCTAGATCTACAACTAAAGATTTTTTTTAAGTTACTGGAAACTATGATAAATTGAATTTTGGATAATAAATAAATTGCAGGTTTAATTTATTCGTGAAGATTTGAATAACAATTTAATAAAAACATCAAGATGGTTACAACTATTAATAGGTCAAAATAACTTTGATTAAAACACTATATTTGCAGCAAAATTAAAAAATAACTCTCAGCGCAATAAAAAAAAAACATAAACACTTATTTGATTAAAGTATTAAATGTATATGTAGGATGGGTGGGTGGCCACTAACACATCTTCCAATCAAGAAAACAAAAGCCGGGGTTTCCTCAAAAATATTTAATTACAAAACAAAAAAATTGAGTTGGATTTCATTAGTATATCTTTCAAAAATTGATTTTTATTTACTAATAAAACTAAAAATTAAAAAACGAAAAGTTTGAGTTGGGTTTTATGTTTCATTAATCATAAAACCCAACTCAAACTTTTCGTTTTTTAATTTTTAGTTTTATTATTGTTGTAGTAAATAAAAATCAATTTGTGAAGAATGTGTTAGTATTTCAATACAATTTTATATGAATAATCTTCACGTAACTCAAGAAATATATATATTTCGTTTATTTTTTTAAATTAAATAAATGAAAGAAAGTGTTGTTGTGTTTTGTGCTATTAAAAAAAACTCTTGCTTATGTTTTATTGATTAGAGGGTGGGATAGAGGCCACCCACCCACCCTACATATATATTTCCCTAACATATTATTTTTAAATATGTTGCAAACACACCACTGATTAATGATTTATATAAAATTTGTATAATAGAATGGGTGGGTGGCAACTAATCCACCCTCCAATGGATAAAATATACACGAGGGTTTACTTGAAAAAAATGTTTCAAATATACTACCTTTTTATTTATATTTTTGTCTATTTTCTTTTTTAAATTTAATAGTGAAACAAAGCTAAAATAAAAACCAATCAAACTCGAAAATTGATATTTCATTTTGACATACAGATTTAACTTAAAATTTTCGTTTTGTGGTTAAATATTTTCGACCAAACCCTCGCGTATGTTTTACAGATTGATAGTGGGATAGAGGCCACCCACCCACCCTACATATACAATGAAAACCTTCCTTCAATAGTTTATTTTGATCCACACGTACATTTTGGATACAATGGCTTGATACGTATCAAAATAAAATATTGAAGAAAAGTGCCAAGTGATTTAATCAAAGTTATTATTATCTTCAAGTAACTCAACCCAATCCATATTAAAATGTTTTAACCATTATAGGATTTAAGAAATGTTTTCTAATTATTGAATAATATATTATTTATGGTAGTTATTTGTGAATTGTGTTAGTGTAGAATTTTTACTTAAACTTATGTCAAAACAAGAATGTAATATTGTAAATTATTAGCAGAATTTCTTTCTAACATGAAATTTATATTTCAATAATTTTACGTAATTAAAGGATACATACAGATAAAAGTAATCGTTTTCAATTATGATTATAGACGAGCGATTTTTAATAATGAAATAATTAATCATAAGAATAATTGCTACATGATAATTACTAATTTAGAACACTTACTTTGTTTCCATCACTAAAAATCTTTGATGGTAGAAACGTAGTGTTTTAGTTTAATGTAAAATGAAACAATTGACCATTTGTGCTTAATACGAAAACAATTGAATAGTCAACAATTTCAAACAGCCTTAGATTTAATGTAATTTCAGTAAATATTTGTCGACCCACTGATGTTTGTAACAAAATTTATTAAAAAACTGGGTTTTCCTTCAAATGAAGTACACTATTGAAAAACTATCAGAAGTGAATTAATTTTTTCTTTAAATTATACAACTGGCATAAAATTTGATCTTTACTTTGAATAATTTTAAGACTATTTACTGTTACTATGTATAATTTCATTATCAAGGAAAAATTAAACATAATTATTAATATAAATCCCAAGAGAATAACTTAATAGTTGTCATAATGATGGTTACAACTAATTCATAATGAACACTGAATAAAACACTCACTATGTTTTATTCACTGTTGAATAGTTGAGGCTGTTATTTGTTAAAAGTGTTATCTTATTTCTATTACAAAAAGTGATTCCCAATAGAGAATTGTGATAAAATTGATTTTGTGAACAAACAATTGTTAAAAATATGGACTTGGGAATACAAGAATGGAGTTGTGAATGGAAATGTGTAAAGAATTTGGAAAAGTCGACGTTTAAAAGGTGTAAAATGTGGATTTTATAATTTTATTTTTTTAATTATACAAACAAAGAACCGTTAGAAATGATTACTTCCTCTGTTGCTGTCCGGCACGGGCGTTGTCGCGTCCCGGATAGTTACGCTGCGGTGGAGTCCTCTTCCTCCTGTCCTCCTTGCTCCTGTTGCGCACCACTTTACTGTGGATGGCGCACGACACGCAATAGTGCAACTTTGCGTACAGTTTCGGCAGAACGTATTCTGGAAAATTATGAAAAAAAATAGTAAAAATAATAATAAAGCTTAAAAAAAAAAAAATATGCTAGTGTACGTAAATTGTAGCAATTAAAAATGATATACATATATATACTTTAATTTTGTATAACTCTTGAATTTATTAATAACAAAAACGCAATTAGATTCCTTTCTTTACTATTTTTAAGTTTTAAATAAAAACAGTGAAGAAAAGAATTTAACTGTGTTTTTATTATTAATTTAATCTTCTCACAACTCAAGAACACATACTTGAATTTATTAATTATTGACTTCAGTTTTGGCAACTTAAATTTGGTGAACAAAACAGGAAAATGCAAATATAAACATGGAACACTTCAAATGTTTTCTTTCTCACCAAATTTATTTATTTGGTTCAATCAAAAATGTAGCGCAACAAGCATCAACTTAATTTACCAATCTTAATCTAAAAACTAATAAATACAAATCTCCAGTCTAAGAAAAAAACAATTATTTTTTTAGAAATTCCACTTGATTCACCAAGATTATCTCTTTCAAGAGTGATACATTAATTCCAACACTCCTCTAACATTTCAATGCCCTTTATGTAAAATGATTTAAAAATAACGGCAATCACTTCTTAATTTTAGGCGAATTTATTTCCTTGGAGTATCTTTTTCATGCCTGCAAAACGCCAGTAGTCGTTGGGGGCCAAATATAGAGTAGGTTGGGCGGGGAAGCAATTAAAAGCGTAATTCATCCCATTTAAACATTATTTTAATCGATTTGTGACACAGTGCATAGTCTTGGTGAAACAGCACTTTTTTCTTTTGCACATAGGACCGTTTTTTCTTGATTTCTGCACTCAATCGATCCAATAATGCCAGGGAATATGCACCATTGATAGTTTTGCCTTTCTCAATATAGTCGATGAATAAAATACGGATGTCATAATCTTGCCAGCCAACTTTTGAGTTTTTAAATAAAAACATGACGAGTTTTGCTTTATTTGTAGATACACTGCTACAATTGTTTCACCCCACTGTGGCTTCATCAGGCAGATGAGTTTTTGGTCATTTTGGTTGACTTTGTTCGCTTGCTGTCCACTCAGCTGACGATCTTTTTGTGTAGTGGAGAATCCATCTACAGTCACATAACCCAAGAAATTATTTTTATTTGGCTTTAACAGCTCCAAACTGGTACAGTATGAGCAAACGCAGCAATCACTTCGAAAGCAACTTGTGCATGCCAAAATTTTCATCTAAAATTGTAATGACACCTTCTGATATCTAAAAGGTGTCAGTTATCTCGCAGAACTTTATGTAACGATCTTTTAAAACTCTTTTGTGGGCATTTTTTATGCCAATTTTAGGAAACCAAAGTGTTCAGCATCATCAGTGCTTATATAACTGCATTAAATTTCAGCATACCAGTCAGTAATTGATTTCCCTGGCGCAGAATCACGATAATGCTTATTTTTGGCTGACAGTATTTTCCCCACAAAAAACAGTGTTTTTCTAATACCCTTTATAAAAAGACATTTTTCGTCACCGAATACTCCAGCGAAAATTTGAGTTCCGTCACTAGTGAGAGAAAATCCCATAACGCTAACTTTCGTCACTAGGGACGAAAGTTACCTACAAATTTTCACCTCCGTCTAGTTGCCTACTGTCACTATATCGTGTCATTATTAAACGTCAGTTTTTGAATTTGTACTGTTCGTAACTTCATCATATCATGATTTCTGATTCAGTAAGTGATTTAGATCTTTCCAATACTGCACCAGAAATAGTAAATCAAGCTGAGAAAACCTTTGTGGATTTATTATCAGAAAAATCGAAAAAGAGGTATGAAGAAATATATGTAAAATTCATGGAATTTAAGACAAATAATCGCTTAAATTAATATTCACTGTGCTATTTGCATATTTTGCAAAATTGTCGGAAAATTTGATATTTAAATCGTAAGTAATTTAAATATGATATGTAGTTTTGTAATTTTTAATTCAAAATAAAGTATTTGTTTATATAATAATAAAAGTTTGTTAGTATCATAGGTAAGGTAGTAGAAAAAGTATAGTGTTTAACTCGTCGAAAGCATTTTTTTAAGCTCGCGAACATTACCAAACTCGGCTTCGCCTCGTTTGGTAAACTGTTCTCTCGCTTAAAAAAATGTTACTTTCGTCACTCGTTGAACAATATACTATTAATCAACACACGAAATTCATTTTTATACATCGTCTTGAAAATTACAAAACCGTGGAAACTAAAATGACTGTAACTTCTAAACTAACAGTCAGAATCCTATGAAATTTTGACACATAATGTTTGAAGGTTCTACCTGGAAATCACATGGGTCTGTCAACAACATTTTCATATATGTGTCAGACCGGGGGGACTTATTGAGTGATGTGTTATATATGCTATCAGTATTATTCAATAGAGAACACAATTTTAGCACTGCTTGCTTAGTTCGAGGTTCACCTCTTTAGTTTATCTCACCATGTAATTACTAGAAATGACATATTTCATCAAACTCGATGACTTTAAAATATGCTTAGACATTTTTCTTGTGAATATAACAATAACTTTGGAATTTTTACCAAAAGGGTTTTTAAGTTTTTTGATTAGTATACAAAGCTTCATCTACAATAATAATAAATTGGTATATAAAAAGATCTGTTTTCATTTTAAGATAAATTTCTCTTACAATTTAAATTTGTAGGAAAGAAAAAGAAAAACAAAGGTTTACAATAAAACAGTAGAGTATAACATTTTAAAATCATATTATTGTTTACTTACGGGAATAGACTGAAGCCTCAGTGATATCCCTGACGGCGGCCGCCTCCACAATGTTACGGATGACGAATTTCTTGATGGCCTTATCCTTGGGCACGCACCTGGCACAGTTGGTGCAGCGGACAGGTTTCACGTGTCCGCGGCCATGCTTGGCGCGTCCTCCATTACGTCTCTTGCAAGTCTGCAAAAGCAATCGATGAAATTTTCTTTGTATTATGCTCTAAATAATTTTTTTTCTCAAAACATTCAAAAGAACAAAATGTAATAATTACAGACAGATATAAATTATATTTTGTAGAACAGAACATAGAAAAATGGTGCACTACAGAGCTCTCAAAGCGAAGCTACAGATTGGCTATTTCAGTAAAGAGTTTTACCTGAACCACACCGGAATTACAATATATATAGAAAAATGTAACAAACACTGCTAATTTAACACTAGTATAATTGATATACTAAACAATCGTTAAGAAAAAGACGATGGTAGCGACTGTTACTATGTGCTACTTCATTTTAAAGAGTAAATAAAATACTTTTGACTATTTAATCCTTATTTAATGTAGTTGATGCAAGGACTGATATATACAAATCTTGAAGATACATCGAGTTGGCTCTAGCTAAAAGTTTCTTATAGATTAAAGGCTAAGAACGTTATAGTAATTAATATCTATCTAGTTCCATAATCATTCTATTATGATAAGAAAAGAATGAAATGAAGGGCAAAAAATATGTCTGATTCCTCCAATATAAAGTGTCACAGTCAGCCCTCAGTGGTTGAACTATAACACACTATGCTGCATTAAATTACTGCACAAATTGCATCACTAAAAATAATTATTACTCAAACCTATTTACTTTGCTTCTTAGTAACTTTACAGTCAACGAAAAAAGTAAGTTTTTACAGGAATAAACATCCAGTTATGTCATAAATAAAAAGTTAATTAATTGATGAATGGTTGAGGCTTTAACTTCATGATACATCTTGGAAATTTAAACAAAAACGCTGACTTTGTCGATATCACACATAAAAATTAAATTTAAAAAAAGTTATTACTCCACCACACCACAAAAGTGTTACATAGTGCTAAATATAATTTTAGACATGTAACGACAGCTAACAGTTATGTCTTTCAATGCCTGGCGGTGCTTTAGTACGGGGAGTAGTTGTTTTAACTGTTAGCTGGTGTTTTACATTATTATGTAAAACATTAGTACAGAAACGCTCATAGAGATTTATTACTCTCAAAATTAATTATCATTAAAAAAAGTTAATTATTGTAAATTGTAACAGTTATAATATTTTTGTATTTTAAATGATAGATCTTATAATGAATGTAAAATCATAACTAATTGATTAATGATTAAGGTACTTATTCACTTCGTCATACATCTTGAATATTTATATGAAACATTTCTTTCGGGATGTTGAGTACGTGAAGTTATTATTCAAAATATTTTAAGTGCCCTTGTTTCAGTTTTTAATTTATTAAACTCTGTTGACCAAGAAGCCACGTTATTATTTCTTTTAATAAATTAAAAACAGTGAACACTGAATAATAACCATTATAATTATAGTGGTTAAAAACATAGTAAGTGATTTATTCAGTGTTCATTATAAATTACCACTTAGGAGCAGTCGCAACCATCATTATGATTATATTTTATAACTGACTCAAGTTTCAATTAATACCTGATCATTTTCAACATGAAATTTGAATCGTGTCCCAAAGAAAGAAAAATCACAACTGTTGCCATTAATAGGTTAATCTGTGTGTATACGAGCTTATCACACTTTTAATTGCAGAAAAAATCCAACCACTTTACAACACTAAAAACATTTCAATTTCGCACTCTAGCCATGACCAACGGCTTTTTTTGTTTTCGATAAATAAAACAGTGAACGAAAAATGGCCATGTGGTAAAGTTTACAGGTTAACAATCAGTTTTTCGTAAATAAACCAATAATTACTTATCCGAATCGTGGAAATTAAGCACTGCGGTATAATCGAACGTATTGGAAACGTTATTGTACACAATTATATCGCGAAAGGTTAATTTTAACGAGAGAAAACACGAAAAACTCACCATCTCGATGCGTCGCTGTCGGGCACGAACGGAAATAAAGGCCGCGTCAAGGTGGGATTTTGTCGGCGTTGTGTTGCCCTCATGCCGGACGTACAAAATGGCGGGATATTTAAAATAAACTTAATAAATCGATAATATTAATAATTTTTAATAAAATTATTTTAAATATGTTGTTATTAATGTTAAAGTATTAATTGTAATAAAGTTTTTGATTTATTGTATTTTTTTATTGTTGATTGTGACTATAATTAATTGTTGCAATAAATTTTATTAATTTATACGTTTAATTAAATTATGACTTCTTCAGAAACGATATAATATTGATTATGGAATAAAACTCTATTAAAATTAATTTTATTGACTAGATGTGTACTTAAAGTATTATACCATTTCTTAATGATAATAACTAGAGAGCGGATAAAAAAGCTTAAAAAATATGAAAAAAAGCACTTAAAAAGGCACAAAATTTAGTGAAAAAAAGCATTAAAAAAGCATAAAATCAGGAAAAAAAGCATAAAAACAGTAAAAAAAGCATAAAAACACGAAAAAAGCACTAAAGAAAACTGTATTTTCTTAATATGTTGCACGTTTATCAACATATTTTACATAGAAATTCTGCTTAAAACTAAAATAAACACACTTTCTTTACGCAATATACAATATCATCAAGTATTTAAAAATTAAATTGTAATTTTGTATACATTTCAAAATAACTAAAATCTATTCATGAAAACAGTAGATCATTAAATGTTGTTCAAAGGGTTTAATTGTAAAAATTATTACTTCTGACGCTCAATAAATTTTTGAAAGTGAAAAAGCTTCTCTTTATTTTAAATTATAGCTGGATCCATTTGAAAAATGCCATTCAAAATCAAGTTTAATTTATTTAATATCAAAAATCCTTCATTTTCACCGAATACTTCTTTCGATATTATTTTGATTTCTTGGCCAATGCGTGCAGGTATTATCTAAAATGAATCTGCTTTTATAAAGATTTGATTGTGTTGCTCACAAAATTTAAACGCGATTTTATGTAACTAAATTGTTTTGAAGGAAGCTCTTGTTTCTTAAGAACTGTTTGACAGTCATTAACTGATTTGCTTGTCGTTTCGGGAAAGTTGTACATAACCTTATTAAATTCTTCAAAATTGTTCACATAGTACATCGTAGAATATAGCCAAGTTCCCCATTTTGTTAGCACTGGTTTATTGGGCAGTGAGATATCAGGTAATGACTCCTTGAATAATTGCACTCACAGAAGAATATAAGAACTATTTTTCCATATTTAATTAAATCTAAAAATGGAAATTTCATTCTTATAGTTTCAGAAATTCGTTTCTATCCATGTGCTAAACTTGTACAATGCACAAAATGCATTATTAGTAAAATTTTGTAACTTGGTATTGTCTACGGCAAAAATAAGCTTGTCAGTCCATCATTTATGAATTTTGCTATAATGTTATTATCAGTTTTCTTCAATTCTTTTGTATATATCAAAATACTATTGGTCGGATGTCTACATGTTAAACTTCTATTATTAAATTAAACAAGCGTCTGTGGTTTCATCATCACATATAACTATTGTTAATAATATCTTTAATTTTTTGTATGGTTTCATACTATGCAAGAGCTACATAATTTTTTCTCGGGAATGCGCATTTTACAATATTTTCCCAAGAAAGATTTAAATGCATTATTTTGTAATTTTCTTAAAGGGATATTCGAATGTAAAAGTATTTTGCACAAATGTAAATTTAATTTAAATTGTACATCGTTTGTTGAAGATGCTAAAGATTGTGAAATTTTGCTGTTTTTTTAGTTCAACTTTGAACTTTTTCAAACGTTCTTGATGTAGTGTTATTATAACATGTTTTACATACAAGTCTTGACCAGTTGGGATGCAGTTGAGAACTAAAATAAAACTTACTATTTTTAAACATGCCTTACAAAATAATGTATAATTTTCATTTGTTAATTCTAGATAGTCTCTAATTAATTCTTGTATTGTGGTTTTCACCTTTTGCATTATGGGTTAAATATACATGTGAATTATATAATATAATTTATCTGTGATTCTCCAGGTTAATACGATTCACGCATATAATAATTTTTGATAAATAAGCAAAGTTTTTGGAATGTCAATTCAATAGTTTATGAATGCGAGTTTGAATATGAAAATTAACAAAAACGGTAAATATGCGCCAGTCGTCCCATCCGTATTTTTGCCGAGAGTAGAAAATTGATACGGTTGCAGAACACCTGATTATTAGCTATGACTTAAATTTGTTTACATTTAATACTTACTGGGGCCCCTGTTTGGGCCTAGTTTAACGACGTTTACATCCGGAATATCATAGGTGTGATTCCTATGAAGCGTTTGTCTGTATTATCTGAATAATGAGACGGTCTATTATATCTACTTATTTATAAATGAATCCACTGTAAATTGGTAATTTGTACTAATATTTATTAATAATAAAATTCATTATAATTATTGTATCATATTATGAAGATTTTAAACAATTATGTTGTCAAAAGACACGAAGAAAATATGTAATACAAATATAATCTATAAATGATGGGATACAGATTTTTACGAAAATTCTCTATATTAGCACATTAATTTAATATCAGCGTGAAATTTTTATTAAATGTTTTTTAAATGTTTAAGAAAATGCTCCAAATAAGCATCAGAATATAAAAAAAAAGCATGAAAATAAGCATAAAAAGTCAAAATAAGCACAAAAAGTCAAAATAAGCAAAAAAGCACAAAAAAACTTAGCGCTAAGTAATCACATTCTTCAAGATTCGTATAGATATTAAGAAATTTTTTCGATGCTATTAAAATTAGGGATAAGCATAATGCTAGAAATCCGCTCTTTAATAATAACAATATATTTTTAATCTTTACAGTAATTTAAAGCTACAACTAGGTGTTCAAATTAATTTAAAAAGATTGTTCACACTTTATTAATTAAATCTATTTTATTATTTCAACCCCTGCATAAAGATAATTGTTTATAAAACTCAATAATAAATTGTTTGTCCGTAACTGTAAGATTGCTTAATTGAAACACAGTTATATTCCTTTCTTCACTGCTAACTGAATTCATTTAGCCATTGGTAATGGGTACATAGTACCCGAAATTTGTATTTTTATTTTTGTAGAATGGTGAATCCGTTCACTAAAGATTATTATTATTATTAATAAAATGAAATGTACATTTAGCAGTGAAAAAATAAAAAGTGAAGAAAGGAATACAACTGTGTTTCAATTAAGTGATATTAACCTTCACGTACTCAACTAACTACATTAACTGTAAGATTGATTTAAAATATTTGAAAATAGAGTTGTATTTACTACAATAAAAAAAAGACCAGTAGAAAATATCTTATTTTACAGTCACGGCCGATTAGGCTTGTGGATCTCTCATCTCGATTGATCGATCAAGCGAGGGATTTAGCGAAAATCTTGCGGTTTTCGGAGAAAGTGCCATCGGTATAAATATCCGGGCGTATTTTGATAATGCACATTGTATTTCACACAACGTACTAAAGTGCATTTACAGTAAACATGTACCAGGTGAGAGAAACAGTAATTGATTTAAAACATAATTATTCAATAAACGTTGTAATATTTTATTTAAAACTATTTAATAATAATAATAGAAATATATTATATTTTAAATATTGATACAAAATTAGACAACCATTCATACATGATAAATACATGCAATTTTAATTTTAGGGTAAATTCTAATATTTAAATTGATAAATTATGTGTGTTTATATTAACAAAAATTATTGTTTAAATTTCCAATTCAATAGTTTTTATAGATAGCCATATATTTTCTTTAAAATGTGGAAAATTATCTTTTGACAGTTGTATCTTTAGTTGCCTATTATTTTAAAAATTTGATTATAATAAAATCCGTAATTCTCTTCTTACAACTGCAAGGATTACGTAATAAAAATTTATATATAAATATAATTGTATTAATTGAAAGTTTTTAAATAATATTGTTAATTAGAAATTAAAATTTAAAGTAATAATTAAGTAGTTTTTTTTGGTTAATTTATAGCTTTTAAACTTATTATCAAATAATGATTTAATTATATATACAATCTAATACTCATTTACCATAAAAGTGTTGGGTTATGATTTAATTAACTGATTGGAAATTTTTAATTAATTGATAATTTAAAAATTTCAAGGTATTAATTGTGTTGCCTATATTAAATCATTAATTTTTTTAATTAAGTTATTTAAAGTATTACTTGTAGATTTATTTATTTGGATATTTTATAGCTTTTAAATTTGTTGTAAAATAATAATTTAATTAATTGATATAATTTTTTTTATTAATAGTATAATTTAAAAATTGTAATGTGTTCATTATGTTGCCTATATAATATTATTAATTAATTTTTTTATTTAAGCTTCTTAAAGTATTACTTGTGGTGATGGCCATCGTTTTCGCCTCCGCGTACCCGAGACAGTCGGCGGAGGAGGCGAACGAGGCGGTGGTACGAGCCCAGAGGCAGGCGGGAGGCGATCACCACGAGGCCGTCGACTTTGGGGCGCACACCGGCGACCACGGGGCGTTCGGATGGTACGCCGACTTTCCCGTTCACACCCACTAAAGGATGGCCGCGGCCTCGACACCAAAAGACTGCTCTTTCTACTTTTCTACTCTTTCTAATCTTCATCATTTCACACCAGCATCTACTAACAAAGTTTTTACCTCATTTTCATCTCTCCATCTCTCATGCCACAGTATCTATTTTCGCCTTCACTCTGTCTGCTTTATTCTACCTCTTTTCTATTTTTCTTTCTTTCCTTCTATCTTCAAAAATGTTGTTGTTGACTATTTCTAAATAAAAAAAATGTGTTGTTAATGATGATTGTGTCTTATTTATTGAAAGTTAGAATCGATTAAGACGTTAACAGTCCTTGCTACGTAATAAATTACATGTTTAAACAACAATTACCGCTCGCATGCCGATAATTACATCCAATTCGCCGTCCTTAATTCAAATCCAACATCGCGCGCTCGAGGAGTAAAAGTTGACGCGAGTTGCTAGCGCTCTGTTTGTCGTCAAGGTAAAGTTTGTCCCGCAAATTCGACCCAATAAAATTACAACATCAAAAATCCCTCGTGCCAGATGAACAAGTGCACGCACAACAAAAGCCACGCGCGCGACAATTGAACGAATCATTCAATTGTTTCGCCGACAATTGAAAAAAACACCGACGACTGACGTTTGTCACAAATACGCGCACGTGCCGCCCATCGTCCGTCTCGTTCCAACACACGGCGGTCTGGGGTGAGTGTGTCTGTGCGCGTATCGTTATTCCCGGGGCCCGTACAAAACAAATTTATTGATTCCAATGTTTTGGATACACAAATCCACAATCATGTTTTGATTAATTTGTTTATCGCCGTGATGTAGGCACCGACAGTACGCTGGTGCGTAACCCGATTTGCCCGTGTGTTTCCAGGATCCGTCTGAAATAATAGCAACGTCTGTGTGTGTGGAGCAACAACAACTGCAGCATGGATGTTTTCGGTATACGATGGACATCAGCGCGGAATCCTTGAGGGGAGAAGAGTACATAGAGACGGTCAGGGCCCTACACCAGACGGTGGTCTCCCTGCGTACTGCTTTGGAGAGGAGCCGCAGCGAGATCCTCCAGCTGAAGACCAAGGCATGGCCGCTTGAGAACTTGGAGTCGGCCGTCACAGCTCTCAGCTTGGAGAATCACCTGCTACGCAAGAGGATACTCGACTTAGACAAACCCACGAAGGAACCGGATGATGGGCTGGTAGGTCGGTTCAGGACTGTCACCGCTTCGTTGGAGAATTTAACCACAAAATCACAGAGAAAGTCTTCTTCCCAGTTCTCGGGTCTGCCCTCGAGGACGAAAAGTTTTCATAGTTTACACGGTGCAGGTGATCACGAACCCATATTCGCTTCCACACCACTAAACTCCAATCGACTCTCAGGTATGTTAATCTTTAAATATTATTTCTCACAAAAATGTCATGAAAATAAATGATGAAATCTTTGATTAATTTTAAATCAAGAAATAATTGTTTTTAACGAAGAAATTACATGCATATTATTATATTTTAATGTTTAAATTAAATCAATATTTAAACTGTGTATTTAGAATTATGGTGACCATTTTATTACATTTTTTAATTTAGTTAATAATTTTTATTCAGTATTTTATATCATGTATGTTAAAAAACTCAAAAATTTTGATTTTTCATTATATATTTCAAAAATTGCAGCTATGATTTCAATTGTAACTTTAAGTTTGATAATGACTAGTTTGTAGTTGAGGAACTACAGTCACAATTTAAATATACATTGATAAAATTAAATTTCTAAAATATTTTCTTACTTAAAAATGTATCACCAAGTAAATACTGATGACAAAATTTGAGAACCAAAATTGTTTCTTTTCTAATCAATTAAATTTTAAATTCTTCAACTGTTTCTTTTTCATTATTATCAAGGAATTTAAAGTTTTTAAAGGGTTCTCCTAAATAAACATATTTTCCACAATTAAAAATACTTAATGTAAAATTTAACCCATTTATTATTATTATTTTTTTAAAATTTAAATATCTTACCATAATTTATTCACAGCTCGTTCAGGAGTGTCACGTTCACACTTGGATCTATCTAAGATTCCAGTTTTCACCCATGACGATATTTTAGATAATAACACGAACAAAGAGGCCAAAACAGAAACAATAATACGGGATACAGAAGTAACAAAAAACACAACAGAGTACAAACTTGGAAGAGGCGAAGATTTAGAAATACTCGACAGGAACAAATGCGTAGAAACATTAGATCAAACAGAAGAAGCTGTCGGGGAAATTGAAGGAGAACAATTAGAACTATTTAAGGATGAAGAATTAACAACAAATAATGTGCGTTTGGATTTAGAATCATTGCAAGAGGATAAAAACATTGAATTAGAAGACAAATCGATACTATTAGAAGAATTGAATGTAGTTAATGAAAAAGATAATATTGAATGTAATAATACTCCGCGCAGTGAATTAATAAAGGAAAATAAGAATCCGCAGTTGGAAAGCGCTGGTGGAACAAAGCGTGTGACGATTAACGAAAACAAATCGCAAAGTCCAGATTTAATAAACAAACACGGTGATTCGCAATTGCGAGATAAGCGCGATAAAAAAAAGATATCGGTGTCGGTGAATTTGGAGATATACAGAAAACCGCGCGTTAAAATGGAGCCGGAAAAGAACATTCTGCAGCACTCCTCCAGCACGGATTTGCTCGATCAAGAGGTGGACGACATCGAGCTGATCTTCACCAACGAGGACACCAAGGAGACGAACTTGAAGGAGCCGCTGATTTCGATCGAGGGTAACAACCAGGGACAGCCGGCGGATTTCGATCAGAACGTTTCCGCCGATGTTTCCGACCGTGAGTTGGACGACGATGTGTTCAACGATAATTTCGAGAACGAGAACCAGGAGAATATCAATTTTCAAAGTCAAACGTTTGATTTCACCAGGGAAAATTCGCAGATTTACAATTCGAAATCGGACAATTCCATCAATCAGGACGAGGTGAAGAGTTTGAAGAGTTATTATTCGTATCAGGATTCGAGTTTTGAGAATAAAAGCCTGGAAAAGGACGAGAGTTTCGATAGGTTTGAAGAACGCGTTAGGGTCGTGGAGACTGATATGTCAAAGGTGGGGATTCAGGATGTTGAATATTCAATGGGGAGGAGGAATACGTGTCCGAATCCTATACAATATCGACCTATTGCTCATAGGTAAGTATTTAATTGTTCAGTTAGATTCAATATTAATGTAAATGGGGTTTTATAGAGAGGCGATTGGTAGGGGTTTTAATAATAGAAAAACTAGGCCTATATTAGCTCATTCGAATGCTATGAGGAAGGAATCCGGGGCTCAAACGGATATATCAGCTCTGCCCAATAGGTCGTCTTGGAGGTCTGAAAGTAGTTTAGCTCATAAGGTAAATAAATTGTTTACATAATTAAACAGAAAACAATGGGAACACTTTCTTTCATAAATAATTTTTTATTCACTAAATGTATACATTTTGAATACAAAGCACTCATCAATAGCTTACTGTACAGCAAAAATATTTTATGAAAGAAAGTGTTACCATTGTTTTTTGTGTAATTATCAAATCTATCTTAACGTAACTCTCAAAACTACGTTTCCAAATTATTTATATGTTTAGATAAAAAAATATTACAATATTTGTTTTAAAAGGTAAAGATTGGTGATAATTTTACGACGTTGCCTTCGAAGTATCCTCTACCTGGTTCAAGACTCCGTTTGTCTGAAAAAACCGTGGAAGCAAGACGGATACTCTTATCCGACATCGGCTTCACCAGCATGGTTCCAGAGCTTTCGCGTTCGGCCGATCATCTCTGTCCGACGAATTTGAAGACGTCATCGGTTACTAATTACGGACAGTTTTTGAAGACTACAGACTTATATTCGCCTGGATATACGGTAAATATTGCAATATTTTTTATAGGAGAGTATTTAGTAGTACTTACAATTATGTATAATGTAATATTTAATAATTTATAGTCACAGAAGTTTATGTGGATGGCCGCCTCACCTTCGGAAAGCCATTCGCAATCGAGATACTCGAGTCTGTATCCGTTGGCGAGTCCTCCAGCTCCCTCCAGAAGATGTTCCGCGCCGGTGTCGCCTTGCAGGAGGAACGTGATCAAGCACATGCCGTCGAAAGTGCGTTTCGCCAATGGTTCACTGCCGGAATTGAGGGGCGATTGGAATTCGACGATCGACAGCGGTGATTCTACCGATAGTCTGGTCGAAGAGGCCGAACAGTATTTGAGGAGGTCCATCGATTGTATCGTCGGTGGAAAGGAAGTTACTCCCCATGGGTAAGAAAAACAGTAAAAATATCTTCGTTACTGGAAGGATTTTGTGGTGTATAATGTTGTTATTGAAGTTAATTTAATGTTTTTTTTAGTACAACAAAAACTAGTCTTCGTAGAGCTTCAGCCCCCGAACCGGCGAGGGACAACATACCCCCGCAAGGCTGGCAACCATTTTTACCGAGGCTCCCTCGCGACCTGCGCCTCGACTATTGGGTGAAAGTGATTTCACCAGAGGGTCGAGTGAGAGGCGGCAGGGTCAGATTCATAGGCGACCTGGTCTCACATCCTGAACAATACGTGGGGGTCCAATTAAGCACGCCCGACGGTCATTCCGATGGCACGCACAATAATAGGAGATATTTCCAATGGTAAGCTTTTTTTTATCCAAATACATCAATAGATAAGGCTTTAATAAATTTTAGTGAACCCTACCATGGTATATTCGTGCCATTCAAAAAGGTCATCATGGGATGGAAACCGTAAGCCGACCGTAAATACGACAAAACTACTAGCAGTAAAAATTAAGTGTCTGTACTACACTTACGTGTAATAGTTCAGGGTTCTTCTCTCGCTGTTCCGCATCGCCCCCGGTCGCAACTGTAATATATATATATGTATTAAAAGAAATAACTTATATCGCAGATAAATGAAAACCTAAAAGATCTATTTTTAAGAAGATGAAAAAAATCGTATTTTCCCACTCAAAGCTGTGTCTGTGTATGTCATAATGATTTAAGCGACCCGGGGGGCCGAGGGCGTCTACCAAGCCAACAACTCATCTGCTCGTTTGAAATGCCAAAATTAACGTAGTGTGTAGCGTTTCGGAGTTCAGAATTCATGACCGCTGCGAGGGTGCCACAATAATTTCCTTCAGCTTAATAATAATCGGCACACTCTCAGCAGATTAATTTCGATTTTATTTTTGTTTGAAAATTATAAGCAAACTAAATAGGAAAAAAAAGTCTGCACTACAGTAAACATTCGATTTCGTTTTCTATTATTATTTCCAGTAAATCGAACTAGTAATAAACATAGTTTCCATTAGTGCTGCTGGTAACATTACATCCTCGATATTAAATATCAGCTTTAAATTGAAAATGATGAACTATTCATCCTCCCCTTCTCCCTTCCTTCACTCCTTAATGTAATGTTACTGGCCTTAATTGTTATCAATTGTAACTACTGTATTATTGTATTATAACGTTTAATGTATACCAAAATGATGATGTATTTGTGAATGTGACCAAGGAAAAAGGGTATAAAGCCGTGACCGAAGACACACGCCGTGGTGATGTATTTTAAAATAAAGATTGAAATATATACATATCCAATTAGCCTTAATTCTTTGTTTTTGTTTAGCATAATAATTATTTCACACGTTCTATTTTACAGAAATACGTCGGGCCGAAATTTTGTATAGTCTGCGGTAAGATCAGGCTTCCGTAACGCAACAGTTTCGGATTGGCGATGTTGAAGATGTGTTTGGTTTGTTGTAACGCCGGATGTAAATCCCTAAAATCGAATTTGTTCATGAAAATAAACATTGTACTAAATCTAATGTACCTAACAACGACTTCGATTTTCGTCTCCTCCCACAGCTGCTTTAAAGCCATGTGGACGACACCGTCGTTCTGAATCGGGCTTAAGGAACATGTGGAATACACTACGACACCTCCAACTTTTACGAGTTTAAGAGCATTTAGGAGTATTTCACTTTGCAATTCGGGTAATTTAAGCCTTTCCTTCACACGATCCACCCTGAAAATATTATTGTCGTCCTCTTTTACTGAGTGTCTGTCTGTTGTGCAAGGGACATCTACCTAAAAAAACGAATCATATTAAGAAATAAAAACCATAGATTACACATATAATACACTAACAGCCGTACTTATAGACATAGATAAATTCTCGGATTCTAGAATCCGAAATTAATCGCTATTTATACAAATTTTGAGATTATACCAATTATTGAACGCGTTCGCGAACGATCCGAGAATTAATTCGTAACTATTAGTACGGCTATAAAACTATTTTTTCATACCAAAATTCTATCAAAACCATCCTCTTGAATAAACCTGGCATCGTGCGCTGTAATTTTCACACGTCCCGGCTTCAACCACCTCTCGTCCAAATCGTAAAGGAATTGCTTTAAAACACTGGATATTCTATTAGTACGTGAAACGCTCACGTCATTACAGACCAACCGATTTAGGTACAAACTTTGCAACGCCACGTAACTCTTTCCGCCCGGTGCTGAACACATATCCAACATGCTACATCCGGGTTTTAAGTCTAGAGCGAGGACCGGAAGCAGAGAGCTGCCGTCCATTAAATAATAATCGGAAACGTTGGTCAATCCGCGTTTCGGCTGCGGAAACTCTGTGTAATTCTCCGGTTCATAACAGTAAACGTTTAAGTGTTCGGGGAAGTCTAATTCGTACTGTTTTTCGATCGTAACGGGGAAATCCTTTCCTTTCTCGTAATATTTAAAATGATCAGATTCCGGTATGAAATCTTCGCGACCTTTAATTTTCGTTGCCGGTATGTACTCGTATAAGACACTGTTAGAATTACCGTCGATTATTCGGCTGAAATCAATTTCCGCCTCTTTCAGACTTGCGTTTAATGAAAAATCCGCTTTGGTGTTTTTTTCCTTTTCCACCTTCTCACCTTCATCTTCGGTTTTCCATATTTTTTGCAACCTCGCGTTACGATTTTCTTTACGGTATTTATCGCCCAAGAGTTCGCGTTGAAACTGAAAGGATTTTCGCATGTTGAACGCGCCACGTTTCTCCAAATTATTACAAATTTCGTTCGTGTCGGAATAGTTGTTCACCACGGCGACGTACTTTGGCTGGCTCAAGAGGGCTTTACGTATGGGCGGCCAATTGGTGTGGAAGACTTTCTCGTAAAACTCGTCGAAGTGTTGCAGGGCTCGACCCGACGAAGTCTTTTGTTTCCTCTTCATAGACTGTAAATAAATATAAATTTATTCGATTTGTTTTGTCCCAACCAAATAAATTAACAATTGCAATAAATTCATAACAAAAAAAATTAAAAATTTTAATGAATGAAATGGCTGTACTGAATTATAATTTAATAAGTAGGTTTAAATAGATTTAAAAGGAAAAAACAAAATGGAAAGTATGAAAAAAGTACTTGTACTTAAAATGTTGACCATTAGAGCCAACAACTTAGCAAATAAGAAGTCAAAAAAATAATAAACAAAAATTGTGATCATATGTAAATCTATTTGAGTTGAATAAATTTAAAATTGTTTGTTATTATTACATAAGTAATAATAGTAGGTACTTATTCATAATTCATTTTATTGACTAGATAATATGACAATTTGCATTTTCTATCTATTAAAATTGATTAGTGTTTCAAATATTTCATTTAAAATTTAATATTATAATAGGGCTGAAAGACCACCGGTCGATAGCCATGGAGCAGAAGAACAAGAACATATCAGAATTGATTTTATTTTATACATTACATGTATTAGATTTTATTTTCTGTGAATAAAGATGTTTAGTAGTAGTATTATAATATTGGTAACAACATTGACAGTTTATTAGAGGTTATGTAATTTTTCAATTGCTTTTAGATGGTTCTTTTGTTTAAATTATTAATAAACTATTAGATATAAAAATATATATAAACAGATTTTGTTTGTGCTATAAACTTCATTGCATTTGTTTTTAGTTTGAAAATGACTGTTTACAATTGTATTCACAAGAAATCAATATAAACAAAATCTATTTGTGTTTTAAAAATTGTAAAAGCCTCTATAATCATGTATTTAATGACAATACTGTTCTTTATTTATTGGCAATGTTATTATAAGTATTAACAATTTAACAACTGTAAACAATTTGAAAATAAGACTTACCCAGTGAATTTCCTTGTGTTTCCATCTCACAAACTGCAAACTGCTTTTCGGAATCCTATTTAATCCGGTTATAATCGAGCACATACTTTCAAAATTAAATTGTAGGTTATGTTTTGATAATAGACAACTCTCGTAGATGTACAAGAATATTTATTCTTGATGCAGTTGGCAATCCTGTTGAAGTAAAAATAAATATTACAGCGATTTTTAGTTTAAATAAAATTAAAATTACCAATCAAGGTACTATTTAACTAATAAAAAATAATTTAAAATTATAGATATTTGTAAAATCTTGCTGTAGTTGGCAATCCTGTTGGGATAACCATTTACAGCAGGTTTGATCGTACTAAACAAAAGACGATTGAATTATTTTATGTATTAATTACTTTCGCTTGTTTATTAACATAAACAAATATATTGAAAATTAACAAAAGATTCAAAATAGTTGATTTTTATAAAATAATCAAATGAACATTACATAAAAAGCACGGGATGATGGCTAAGTTTAATTTTTATGTAGTTGGCAATCATGTTGAAATTGAGAACTACAACTGTTTTAATTTAAAATCAACGTATTTGAATTGTTTAAACACAACTACTAAAATTTATATATAAGTTTGTTTTTTTGTAAATTGAAAATAGTTAAAAAAATCATTTGTTTTAATTCAGGTGAAAATTCTGTTGTGTTTTTGTTATTTAATTTTATGTTATAATTTTGACACATTAATTTATTTTGTTTTGTTTACATGAAACAAAACAAATAAACAAGTTACTGTAATTGTTTTGAAGGTAAAATTTCAACACAAATGATTTATTGCTACTATTTACTAGTTTCAAATAATAAATCTACTCTTATTATTATTATTTTCATAAACTATATCTCGATGTGAATAAATTTTGTGAGTTTTGGGAGAAGGAATGGAAAATCATTTAAGGTTTTTAACATTATTGATTGATAATAAATCGATTGAAATAAATGATTTTATTCGAGAATGAGCACGTGGATTAACTAAACATAAACTTGAATACAAAAATAAAAGATATAAAGTAAATCGTATTTATAAAACCTACCGCTACTACACAAAAGTATAAACATTGAATCAATAAGTAACATTTATATAATTTTTTTTTATGTATATATATAAATCTATATAAATTCCTCCTTCAGACAAATCACATTATTATTGCAAACACATTATTTTTACACAACTAAAATTAACATGAGCAATCGATGTATACATCATATTAGAAAGAGAAAAAAAAGGGTAAATAATAAAAGGAAGTTAATGAAATGATAATAATAATGGAAATAAAAAAAAATTGTCGTATATATATTTACACTTAAATTAGAAATGATCCACTTTCACAGCCACGCTGTTGGCCGCGTGGTTCGACGGCAGCAGGATGTTGTCCCAGTCCGTGCAGATGTCCGATTCGGAGTCCGTCGCCTTCAGACTGATCCCCAGGCTGGGCAGCGTGTTCGCGTAGTGGGGGATGTGGAGGACGACCGGTTTTAGAAATTCAGTACCTTAAAATTTAACACACACAATTATTTAATGAATCAAAATAATAAATATTATTCAATAGTATTAAAAATCAATATAAAGTAAGTATAAATATTTAAGACCTTAACTGCATTATATCTATATATTAAAAATGCCATTTATCTTTCGGTATAGGCGAAACACTTTCTTTGTTAACATCATACTCAACTTCTGATTGTTTAATAAAATATATAAGTCCTTTACGTTCACTAATAAATAGAAAAAACACGAAAATATTTTCGTAAAATCTACAACAAACGAGTCTTATTAAGACTACAATAACAAATCATTTTTGAAACAACTACTTCTCTAGCTTATACTTCGACAGACATTGAATAACACAAAAGTAATTTGCGTGTTACAAAATTGTTTACTGACCTTCAAATTTAAGCCGTACTAATAGTGGTGAATTAATCCGAGATTGAGGATTAATTCTTGGATCGCTCTAAAACACGTCCAATAGTCTCGGATTAATTCTACAAATAATCTTAGATATGGCAATAAATAACGATTAATCTAGGATTCTACAATTCGAGAATTAATCTCTGTCTATTAATACGGCTGTTAAAATATAATATGTAATATTAATATTAATATAATGATCAATAGATACTCTCAGAATTAGTTTTTTTTTATGATATCATAGTACCATTTAGCAAGTGGCGCTATCTGTAGTCTTTTTAAATAATTAATAGTATTATATTTACCTTGTGGGCCACACATGACTAATGGCGATAACATCGTCTCACCTAGAGGAAAGAAATCGTTTTTAAAAAACCAAGCCAGAGCAAATAAAACGAATATAAGTATGTACACTGGTAGATAGTAAAAAAAAAACAAGGCTTGATCACAATTAGCGAATGAGAAAAAGAACTAATCCTCCACCCCCATAACAATAACAACTATAAGTAATAAGCAATTGTGAGCACGTCTTGTTGAGAGATAGAGAGAGAGGTGTGTGAGGCAGAACAGTACCGTTTTCGAGGTCCAGGGGCGGCGCGTTATCGCACAGTCGGGGATCGGTAATAACAAAATAAATCTCCTGCTGGACGCCCTCGGGAATGGCGTTCGGGGGTATCTCCAGCGAGACGCCCCAATACCGGTTGACGAGCGTGGCGCCCCTGTGGTCCACCATCGCCGACGTGACGTCCCGCTCGTTCGCCTGCATGTACTCGCAGTTCCTGTTGAAGTCCCTCTTCACCTCGTTCTCCGGGATGCGCTCCTGCGTCAGCGTCGACTTTTTGCTCGCCTTGGGCGAGTCCCTGTACTTGGACAAAAGCTTCCGAAAGAATTTCGGCGTGCTCAGTCCGTCGGTTTTCTGGTGTTTGAACGACTGCGTTTTTGTGAGTTTGTGCGCTTGTTTAGTGTTAGTAGTTGGACTTGGTTGGTTATTTGCTAGATTAGGTTGTGATCCGTACAAAGCATTGTATTCCTCTCCCCTTTAAAATTAGAAATGAGCAAATTTTAGTTCAGATGACGTGCGTTCACCACGAATATATTTGATTCATTTCTTGGATTACATTGAACTAAATTAAATTAATAATACAATTTTTCGATTGATAAGAAAATCCTCTATTAATAACTGAATATCGTATTTCATTTATGAAAATTTACCAAAGTGATTCCTCTATTAATATCAAAAATCACTTTGTTGTTGATATGAACCTCAAAAATTTATACTTTCATCATTCAGCAAGCCATGGTTAAATGTAAAAATGCATCACAATGTAATGACTTTAAGCATTCAAAAACTTTCCACTTCGTTTAAGGTGTATTTCATTATTAAGTATATCTAACTTCTGAATTTGTGAGATAAAATTAACCTACCATCTATTACAATGTTGTATAAAAATCAACATATTTTTTTTAAACATTAATTTACTATAAATCTATTATAATTATAATTTTCATGCTTTTTAAATTACAAAATTAATTTAGTACAGGTTTTATTACATCTACAATAAACTATTATTACAAACAAATAAAATGAACCAAATATTCGTTACGCATAAGAACAGACAAGTAAGTGTTAGTTGATTAATCACACAAATCAAACTAAATTTTAAATATATGTAACCAAAACAAAACGTTAATTCATTTAGTAACCGTGTGAAAATAAGATAAACATAGCAATTGGTATTAAAGTAAATATTATCCAGCTGCTTTATTTCGCTTATCTAAAGTACGACTTAATACATTAAAGTGTTCAATTACAATTAATCATTAATCATGTTTGATTCCACTTGAATCCTTATTTTTAAATCTTAAAATCGTCAAATTCTATGCTCAAAAAGAATGATAATAGATTGTAATTGTAATGAAAATATTACAATTACAATCTATTATCATTCTTTGATGATTTTAGACATTTTTCTTTAATCAATTAAGAATATTTTAATACCAATTGTTAGACATTATTTAGTATTTATTTTCACTCGGTGTTTAGACGGAAATTTCTTATTAAAAAGGGAAACGAAATGATTGATGATAAATAAACAAACAAACCAGTGTACATACAGGCGTATAAAAGTGTGTCAGACTTACCTCATATTGTGATGCACCGGTTTCCTATACAACTCGAAGGCCGATCCCCTCTGTTCCCGTGAACCCTGCAAGTCCACGATGTTATGCCGGTCCGGTGGTCTCGTGTCCAATATATCCCGTCCGTCGATGTTGTAAGGCACGTCTTGCTGGGATATCGGGGCGATTTCACTACGCGAAGCGTACGATATGCTCGTGTGTCGCCTGGACTCGTACGGTGGCGCCATGTCGTAGTGGCCGTGGATGTTCGAGTTGTATCTGACCGCGGTCTCCGTCTGCCAGCCGGCGTTTTGGTTCTGATTTTGCGGCATGTTGTAATAGTAGTTGTGATTGTTGGAATTCATAGGCGGCGGGCGTTGGTCCTGCAAATGTTGCTAATTATTAGCGCGGATACGTAACAATTACACCCAAAAAAAACTAACTAACCACCGGATTGCTATGACTCTTCCCGTGCTGATAGTGCAACGGCGGCTGCATAATCCCATCGTTCTGCGTCTGCCCTTTATACGGAGGTTTATAATTTTTAGGTTTAGGCGGCGGTATCGGCTTATAGGTGTTCGGCCCGTTCGCGTTCTGCATCTGTCCATTCTCGAAGCCAGGATTATTGCCGGGATGGTGGTTCTTCATCGGTGACGAATGATTGTGACCTTGCGGTTGGTGTATGCTCAAGTGGGACTGCGTCAGATCCTGATGAGAGCTTCGCGTGTACTCTTGTGCAGATGTGTTATTTCGGCTATAAAATCAATCACAAATAAATACTTATTCCACTTGTATTATGATTAAAAGTGTAATTACCTGTATTTACCGTAATCAGTCTTTGTCTCCATGTGTTGCTTATTCGGAATACCTTGTTTGGCCGGAGATCTAAAAATATTAACAATAATTTATGTTTACATTTATACACAACTTGTTCCGTTACGATCATTTTCAAAAGTAAAACTGTACTTAAAATAAAAATATGGAACAAAACAAGTGTTTTACTATACCCAATCTGAAAATTTGGTTCCATCAGGAAAGTAGCATTAAAAGTGTTGAATTTATATATTTAGATTACACAAGTGTACTTGAAAAAAGATTAGCAAAACTTTTGCATTGTCATTTCATCCAATAGCAGACAACGCCATCTAGTGACGTAAAACATAACTACTAGAAGGAGCCGGAACAGATTTTAGAATATTCTGGAAGGTTTTTTTTGTAATTGTTGAAAACATTCCTGTTGGTATTCAATACCAACCTAAGCAAAAGAAAAATATTTTTCTACCTGTACATATCAAGTCTTTCCCGGTCTGGTGTCCTCTGCAGGATTTGTTCCATCGAGGCGAGATCCTTGTCCATTTCCCGCGAATTCCTCGGACTGGGATGGTCCATGTTAATATCGTTGTTAACGTTCGTTGGTAGGCCAGAACTGTACTTAAGATCTAATTTAGAGCCTAGTCGGTCGTGCCGATGATTGGTCTGATCCCACCGCGTTCCCCCATACTTGGAGGGGCTATTCTGCATGTTGGACGTCGCCGCCGGGTCTATCTTCGACAGCGTCGTCTTCAGATCGTCGTGCGCGTTAGGTATAATCCGCGAATTGTGCTTCGAGTTTGGATTGTTGAAAGAGTCATAACTGGATAGGGAATCCTATAAAATTAAAAATGTATGTAATTACATTCTAACAAACTACATCTAATTACAACACGTATTAAATCTTCAAATAGTTGTAGGAAATAGTTTGTTTTCCAAGTGATCCTGTCCTCCCCACCAATATTGATGTGTGTAGGGATTGAATTTAAGAACAAAGCTACTACTTACAGACTTAGAGTTTTGACTGCGTTCGAGGGATCCAAGTTTATTTGAAAAGTTCGGATTGTCCGGATTGACTACTTGTTCGTTGTCATTCGTCGGTCCTGGTTTTGTACCAAAAAGTCTTTCATGAGCTGAGCGCCTTGAAATAGAAAATATTCACTTATAAATCTTGATACAACCAACTTATAATACTATAGAAACGTGATTTTGAGAGTTACGTGAAGATAAATTTGATAATTACACAGAAAATGTATAATTATTATACTATATTTATTCATCTTACCCATTAGACGTTTTAGTGGGTGTATTCTGCAAAGCACTAGGCTTAACCGCCCTGTCCACCCTGGGCGGAAGATCTGGCACTACCCCGTACATGTGATCCTTGGGACTCCTCCGACTGGGACTCTGCTCGCTCATACTGTGGCCCTTCGAATGACTGAAATGCCCGTGCAAATTGCTCGTCTGTCTCTTATGGGAAATATTCTTGTTGAAGTCGTTCCGCTGATCGTTCACGACAAACTCGTTGCGCGGATCCTGTTGCTTCGCGTACTCCGTCTTGTCGAAGCTCGGATTGCTGTTGTGCGAATACAGGCCCTGCGGTTTCGTGTACTGATTGTTCTGGTCGTTGTTATTCGTATGATCCTGCGACGTCGGTGATAAATAGCCCACTTCTTTACTCGTCGGCGTCGTCGGTGTTTGCGGATCCGAGGACGGTTGCCCGTTGAAACCGTATCTCGAATCGTAAGTCGGCTAAAAAAGCTAATGTTATAATTTCCAACAACACAAACTGATTAGATTATTAGAATTTCCAAAATTAATGACTCTACGAGCTACTTGCTTGTTCATCTAATCTCTAAAAAAATATATTAGATTATAAATATGTTAATTATTGTTCCCTGTCAACAACAGCCACGGACCTGTTTCAATCTATTTTGGATCTCTTCGCAGTTGGAGATCGAGATTTACTTTAGAGTATGAGTATTTAAATCTCCGGGTTGACCATCGATTACGATATTACCATAATAAGTTATTTAAAATTCTATAATTAATTATGTGTAAGCACTATATCTAGGAATAAAATATTTCCTTAGTCGATCGCTATATTTTGCATTCTAAAATTATAGTTAAATGTTAAAATTGAATTAGTAATTTTTGTTGTTGAGATGATAAAACGTATAATAAATGATCACCACACAAGAAGAAACCCGAAATACCACAACAATGAATGTAGTGTTAATATATTAAATGATAAATACCTGATAGGGAGGCAACACGTCTGTGGTACTGTTATCGGCCATTACAACGCTAGGATCGGAACTGGCTTTGGTTAGTCTACCACCGGCAGTCGATCCAGCCGTTGAGAGGCCTGGTGATAGGGGCGGTCCCGGGCTATGTTCTAGGTCGCTTTCCGGCGAACTAGCGTATGATAACCGTAATGACGACATGGGAAACAGGAAATCATCGGACAGGCACTCTTCGGGCTACAATAGCATATATACACACTATGACTATGAATACAAATGTAATTATTATATGGGGCGTATGTGTGTGTGTTGGTGTGTGAGGGGTATTATTCACAACAGATATGTACAAGAAATCATGTAGAACAGAAACAACAAAAAGGTGAGGGTGAAGCATGCGTGACGGCGAGTGAAGCATCAAATGGAACCCAAGCATTCCTCTTTGATCGGCAGCAAGTGCAAAGGGCTCACGTTTAAATTCTGCGTCCCTTTAAACTTTCTCAATCCTAAACCTAGCTCGCAATCGTAGTAAAGCGGCTCGTTATCCATGCTGTTGTTAATATTCAAAATACACTCTTTAATATCCTTAAATTGTAAATTGCTATTATCCTTATTATTATTATTATTGATATTATTGTTGTTATAGTTAGTATAGTTATAAGCCAAGCATTCATCATCATTATTATTATTATAGATGTTGCAAATCGACCTATTTCTACTGTTATTATTAGAAAAACCATAATTTGAAGGAAAACTACTTGCATATGATTGATTTTGGTATATACTTGGATTTAATGACTGTTGATAGTTCGAGCTGTACAAGCTGCTCTGACTGGGCGAGTAGTACGACTCTATGGGACGGTAGTAAATTTTTGGGGCGGATTGGGGACTCTCGTACATGGAAACGGGGGTTCTGCGGGCGCGGGGTCTACTGGAACGGTACTGGGAGGGTAGGGAACGACAGGCTTTCGGTTTGTGTGCGATTATCGGGAAGTACAAATCAGAAAATATGTCTACCCCCAGCTGAAAAGAAAATATTTAAACATTACCAACACCATATGGTTAGTACATAATAAAAATTCGTACACTTTTATAATTTTAATTAATTTCCATCCCGCAATAACTAATATACCAAAAATACCACCCTCGTAATTGAACGTACCTTGCTTTCGCTCATCCACAAAGCGCCACTTTGTTGTTTATCGATAATCTCGCGCACCTTTCTATACCAATTCTCGGTGTTATCATTGAGCGTGATGTTCGAACTAAAGATATGATTCCAGACCTTGTCTAGTTTCTGGCATTGTTCCAGCAGTTTTTTCGAGCTCTTATGCGCGGATCTAAAAACCCGCAAATAGTTAAAACAAAAAATAAATAAAAACAAACTCACTTAGGTAGCCCCTGTCTCAACTGTTTGATCACGATTTTCGTCTCCGCTTTAAAGAACACAACAATCGGATACAGCTGCGCGTAATTCAATCGCTCGACCGCGTTCGGCGTTATGTCCAGCAGGGCGTGCTTCCCCGTGGAGATGACTTCGCGTATCGCCGATAATTTTATAATATTCGACGACACCTTACTCGACGATTTCGTTTCCTCCACGTTATTATCTAGTTCTAAAAAAAGCGTAGGTGTTCTTTTCCTCAAAATTCCTGGATTAAGTACAAATAAAACTTACGAGGGGAGATGAATTTATCGGGGAAATCTTTGATCAGTTTATCCCGGGCGACGTCGGCAATCGGGCCGAAGAGGATTACGGGCCTGGTGAAACCGGGGTGCTTTAGTATGACGCGCTCGTATGCGGGGAATTTGGATACAGTGTCGGAAAATAATATATCGTCCCAGTGTTCCTACAAATAAAAACAAAAGAAAGAAAACGTGGTGTTGTAAAATGAAAACGAAATAAATAAATTAAACGTGTATTGTGCTGTAAGTGGCAAAAAAAAGCAAACGCGACTCACTTTTCCTAGGCTCTTTGATCGCCGGTTCGAGCTACGCCGCCTTCTGAAGAAGCTGCCTCTCGACTCGTTGGCCGACATTTCCTTCTTAGTCGCGTTGAATTGCGCCGTCGCCAATTCCTCGGCCCTCGCTTTGTTCGGAATTATACCTTTTTGTACTTCTTGATTGTTCCTTCCTAAACCGATAAAAATAATAGTACTCCTCAACTTCCAACATTGGCAATTAATGTTCGTACGATTAATTAACTGCTCACTTAATGTATTAACGATCGTGTTTATTTACCTATCCTATAGACCTGCCAGCAGCCGACAACGCCATTATACAGCGTATCAATCACATGGAAAATATCACCCGATCTAAACGACATTTCGCCCTTGGCGGGACTCTCGTAGTGAAAATGCGTTTTAATATAAAAACTGTCGCCCTTCTGCGAGGCCACGATACCGTCGTATTCTTCTTTGCAGTACTGCACGATCAGTTCAATGCGATCCTGCAGGCTCAACAAAAACAGGACCGCTTCCTCTCTCGTAACACCGGTCATGTCCATATCGTTAACCTTTAACAAACACAGTTACTTAATAAAATACTGACACAGTGTATGTTTTCAAAAATAAATAATAATAATACAAAAGAAGATTTAAAATGTTATTTTTATTACCTTCAATATCTTATCACCGGGTTGTAACCCTTGTAAAGAAGCCGGACTCCCTGGTTGCACGGCCGTCACGAAAATACCCACGAAATTACCTCCAGTCAGTCTTATGCCCACGGAGCCTTCTTTGTGGAATGTTATGAAACGGGCATCAGGGCTAAACGCATTAAAAATTTAATATACACAAAGCCTACTTATGTTGTTTTAAACATAACCATTTACTATTACACTTACATCGGTTGTTTAGTCTTCTGTATGATTGGATCATCTTCATACAACTGCCTTCTACTGCTGTAATAATCTACAACAACAAAAACAGTGTAAAACTTGCATTTCAATAACAAACACCGAAAATATCACCTTCTGCTCTAGGTGGCGGGGGCCGAGGTGGTTCCTCAATAGTTTTCGACCTCGAGTACATCGCCATGCTGTTCCTGTTATCCAACTGATTGAGGGTGCTGTCGTTCAGGGGCCCCCGCGTCCTACCTCTCGGCGCCAGATTGCTTTTATCGTCGGGCAGCGAATTCGGGCCGGACGTCGCCTCGCCCTTATTATTATCGTCGAATCCGTTCGTATTCAAATTCGGATTCCTCGTCGGTGGCTGCACGTACAGGTTCTGATTGGAATAGCTCTGTCCGGACGTGAGGAAATCATCGCCTAAAAATAATAAATAAAGTTAATAACAGTTATTTTCAACGAATTAAAATAATGTTAATATTTATCTGTATAAGCAATTAAAAGCTTTACATGTTATTTTTAATATAAACACGGGAGAATCTAATTTAAGAAATATGTTATTTTTATTTATTTAATTATATCCAACACCATTAATACACTAAATAAATTTATTTGGCATTAATTTCAACTGTGGAAATTAATTTAAATTAACCCATCACCAAAAACCATGATTAATCAATTAATTAATACTCTTAACGTAACATAATTATTATATTAATCGTTTTAATATAACTGTAAAAGATTTTTAAATAAATACCATGTTTTCCCGAAAATGATGAATAATTTTAAATATTTATTATTAATATTAATAATCTAATAATACCTTTATAAAAGTTATTAACAGCACCTGTCGTACTAACTGAGCTCTGTGCTTGGTGAGAGATGTTCTGGCCGTGGAAATCCCTGGAAATACAGAGGTGCAGCTTGTCCTTAGTGCCGTCGATGATCTTTTTCGCCTCCTTGAGGGACATGAGGTCGTTGCAGTTGGTGTTGTTGATCTTGGTGATGAAGTCGCCCTCGCTGAGCACCTGGTTCGTGTTCATCAGTTGGTCGCGCGCCTTCGACGAGATCTCCTTTATGAACAGCTTACATCCTAATACTATTCCAAAATCTAAAACAAAAAATATGAAAAATTGTTAACACTTAATTTTTGTGTTATTTTGGTTAATTAAAACTTATTAATTTTAATTAGAATAATTGATAAATTAATTGTGCAAACTAATTAGCTAATTAAATAAGTGTTTTGACAATAAAATTTTAAAATTTGACCTTCAATTGTTTTGGCGATAATGCTTTGATTTGGTTTGTTCTTTTAGTAAAAGTTCAACCATTTTTAGTATCTTTTCAACTGTTTTTGTTTTGTTTTTATATATATTTTTTGTCATTGTTTACAAAAATTCAATTGTTTTAATATAGTATTTTAAAAATAGCAATTGTTTTCTTTTTTTTACAGTTTTTGCCAATGTTTTAATTGTCTTAAGTATTTTTTTCCAAATGTTTAAACATCTCGTTTAGTTTGTTTGCAAAAATTCAATTGTTTTAAGGATCTTTTTAAAAAATATTCAACTGTCAATTGTACAATTCTTTTATCCTTTTGTTAACAGAAAACAATCGAACTTCTGCGAAAAAGTGAAAAAAAAAATTTTCAATAAAACAATTGGGCTTTTTCAAAATAATAAAAAAATATATTAAAAATGAACAAAACAATTGATTAACAGAAAACAGTTGAAAATTTTCAAACTAGATACTTTAAACAATTCAATTCAACTTTCACAAAAAAAAAACAGTTAATTAAAAAAACAGTCGTAAAGAACATTAAAATAATAAAAAATTTGCAAAAAAGTAAAAAAAAAACAATAGTTCAAATTTAAAAAAAATCAAAAAACGTACTTCAAAACACTTTTGCAAAAAAATGTATAAAAAAAGTTCATTTTTTAAATCACTTGTATTATTGTTTTTTTGTTGTTGTTTTGCAAAAGTTCAATTGTTTTGGATATCTTTTTCAATTTTTTTTGCGAAAATTTAATTATTTTAGGGAACTTTTAATTGTTAATTTTCCAATTTTTACAGGATCTTCATGAAAATTTAATTATTTTTTTTCCAATTGTTTAATTTGAACATTTTAAACTTTTTTTAAATAATTGATTTTTTAACAATAGATCAATTGTTTATGTTTGATAATGCTCAACCTTTTCTATCAATTGGTTTTATTTATTCTCTTTTTAGTTGTTTCTTTCAAGATTTTTTAAAAATTCACTTATTTTATGGATCTTTAAAAAAATTACGGTACAAAAGTTCAATTGTTTAAAATACCTTTTATGGAATTTTCAACTGTTTTTTTTAAATTTGTTTTGTTTTTATATATATTTTGTGTTATTTTTTTACAAAAATTCAATTGTTTTAATTTAGTCCTTTGAAAATCGTAACTGTTTTCTTCCAGATCCAGTTTTTGCAAATGTTTAATTGTTTTAAGTATTTTTTAATGTCATTTTTTGTTTATTTGCAAAAATTCAATTGTTTATTACAATTCTTTTATACATTTTTTTGTTATAAATACCTTTTTTTGGAAAATTTTCAATTTCTTTTAAACCAATTGTTCTTTTGTTTTTTTCGTTGTTTTGTAAAAGTTCAATTGTTTTGGGTAATTGTTAATTTACCATCTTTTACAAAATTCAATTGCTATTTTAAGGGTCTTCGTGAAACCATTTTTGAATAAATTGTTTTTTCCAATTATTTTCGAAAGTTTAATTTTTTTATGCATCTGTTATGAACATTTTCAACTTTTTTTTAAATAATTGATTTAAAAGAATTAACAATAGTTCAATTTTTAAAAATGTTTAACTTTTTTATCAAGTGTTTTTTTTCATTATTATAATTTTTTACACTTTTTTTGATTTTTCTATCGTTTGATTGATTCTTTCTTTACTATTTTGCAAAAGTTTACTTATTTTAATGATCTTTTCGACTGTTTTTTTAATCAACTGTTTTTTTTTTAATTTTTTGCGAAAGTTGAATTGTTTAAAGTATCTTGTTTGAAAATGTTCAACTGTTTTCTGTTAATCATTTTTTTGGTCAATTGTTTCCTTTTCTTCCAGTTTCTGCAAATGTTTAATTGTTTTAAGTATTTTTCTGTTTTGAAAATGTTCACCTGTCAATTTTACAATTGTTTTGTCCATTTACAAAAAATCGATTGTTATAAATATCTTCCATTTGGAAAATTTTAAACTTGTTTTCAATAAATCGTTTAATATATTTTTTTAATGTTTTAAAAAAGTTCAATTGTTTTATTAAAAGTTTTCAACTGTTTCTAATCGGTTAATTCACTTTTTCGCAGAAGTTTGATTGTTTTTTGTCAATCAATTGTTTTTGTTTCCTTTTAATTGTTTTTTTTTTCACTATTTTGCAAAAGTTCAATTGTTTTATTGAACATTTTTAACTGTTTTTTTTAAATTTTATAATTTATTCTTTTTTAGTTGTCTCTTTTAAGATTTTTTATAAATTCACTTATTTTATGGATCTTTAAAAAAAAATACGGTACAAAAGTTCAATTGATTAAAGTATTATGAAATTATCAACTGTTTTTTTTATAATATGTTTTGTTTTTATATATATTTTTTATCATTGTTTGCAAAAATTCAATTGCTTTAAATATCTTTTTTTGGAAAAAGTTCAATTTCTTTTAAACCAATTGTTTTATTGTTTTTTTTGTTGTTTTGTAAAAGTTCAATTGTTTTAGATATCTTTTTCTATTTTTTTTTTCTTTATTTTTTTCAATTCCGTTTGTTTAGGAAATTTTTTAATTGTTAATTTTCCATTTTTCACAAAGTTTAATTGTTTTATTATGAAATTACTGAAAATTAACTGATTTTTAATTGCTTGTTTCCAATTGTTTGCAATAGTTTAATTTTTTTATACATCTGTTTTGAAAATTTTCAACTGTTTTTTTAATAATTGATTTTTTAAATTTTTTAAGAATAGTTCAATTGTTTATTTTTGATAATGTTTTCTTTTTTATCAAGTGTTTTATTTTTTTTCATTATAATTTTTTACATTTTTTGCAAAAGTGATTTAAAGTATCTTTTTGTTTTTTTTATCCTTTGAATTATTCTTCTTTTACTATTTTGCAAAATTTTAATTATTTTAATTATCCTTTCGACTGTTTTTTAATTTATTTGCGAAAGTTAAATTGTTTGAAAATTTTCAACAGTTTTCTGTTTATCAATATTTTTTGATCAATTATTTTCTTGTTTTCCAGTTTCTGCAAATGTCTAATTGTTTAAAGTATTTTTGTTGTTGTTTTATCCATTTAGAAGAAATCAATCGTCATAAACATCTCCTTTTTTGGAAAATTTTCAATTTTTTTTCAATAAATTGTTTTGTCTTTTTATTGTTTTTTTTTAATTAGTTTGTAAAAGTTCAATTGTTTTATTGAAAGCTTTTAACTATTTTTTAATCGATTGTATTTTTTTAAATTTTTCACAGAAGTTCAATTGTTTTCTCTTAATCAATTGTTTCGTTTCTTTTTAGTTGTGCAAAATGCAATTGTTTTATTCAAAACAAAGTTTTTTTAATTTTATTTTTTTTTACAAAAGTTCAATTATTTCAAGTATCTCTTTTGAAAATTTACAACTCTTTCTATTTGGTTTTTTTTCTAAACAATTGTATTGTTCTTTTCTAATTGGGTTTAATTAATAAAAACTCAATTATTAAAAAAAAACGAATAAAAACAATTGTTATTTTTTCAAAAGAGATACTTGAAATAATTGAACTTCTGTAAAAAAAATAATTTAAAAAAATAAAAATATATGTCTTTTACGTTGTAGAAAATTAATTAATAATTAGAAAAAACTTGTTATTTAAAAAAATTTATTTGTTTATTTCATTGTTTTCCAAAACTTCTTTTTTTTAAATTTTGAAATGAATTGTTTTTTTTTTGTTATTGTTGTTTCCATTATTTTGTAGCATATTTTTAGACT
The DNA here is from genome assembly GCA_963969525.1 of Ontholestes murinus. Classification (NCBI taxonomy): domain Eukaryota; kingdom Metazoa; phylum Arthropoda; class Insecta; order Coleoptera; family Staphylinidae; genus Ontholestes; species Ontholestes murinus. The sequence goes on along the minus strand of OZ018389.1, from coordinate 307,679 downwards.
ATACAATCATGAGATTTAGATATAATTTATTACTATAAATTGTATTGAATGTGTATATTTGGTTGCATATCATTAAATCTATAATGACCTCGTAAACTCATCAAACTTTAATGTAAATTTGGTTGCATATATGTGTATGCATAAAAAACGTGAATGTATATTTAGTTGCATATACAGAATAAAAAATGTAATACATGTGGAATTGACGAGGTTGATACTTGGTGAAATTCTATAATATATAAGGTAAATAAAACATTAGGTTTGTAATACAAACCTAGTGTGTTATTTACCTTATATGTAATATATGTAACGGGTGTCCAACAATCATTGCAGTCCCGGGTGGCGTTGTTATCAAATACGTAGGTCGATTCTTACATGTGCCAAATAAATTGAACTGACATTTTAATTGTCAAACATAATTCTGTTACTAATTAACTTATTAAAGTTAACACCATTTTAAATTCACATTTAAATTATGTTTGACATTTAAAATGTCAATTAATTTTTTTTGGCACATGTAAGAAATCTACCTACGTATTTGATTCCAATGCCACCCGGGACTACAACAATTGTTGGACACTCGTTATTTGGTAAATCTAATGTAAATTTGGTTGCCTAACTATTTAGACTAGTTATTTGATAGTGTAAACTCTATTGTATATAAATAATTTTGGTAATTGTTTTAGGAGTGGATTTATAGATAAATAATAACATGTTTGAGGTAAGTAACGATTTGCAGTTGTACATCCTGATAAAGGATTAAAATAAATCTGAAAGCTTTGTACATGATCAATTGCTACACTTTAGAGTCCATGTAGGTGGATTCATTGTGACGAAGAAATTCTCTGGTTTGATGATTATTACATAATAAAATATAATTAATTGCAATTATTTATAATATTAGCAACGTTAAATTTTAGAAAATTAATAGCACTGAATTTAAAAATTCTATATGTTTTAACCACAAATAGTTATTAAAATTAATAACTTTGTTAAGAAAAATTTGAAAATAACACTTACAACCTTACTAATAGTCAGAGATTAATTCTCGGATTGTAGAATTCTAGATTCATTATCAGATTTAGTAACTTTTTTAGTAACATTTGAATATCACTAGAATTACGTTGGTGTCACGGAACAGCTGACGTGATTGTCAGTAAAGAAGAACGTGAAATGTTTGTTTGCAAAGTTAGTTTGTGAGATAAGGGACAAAGAATAAGCATTGTTTTAATTTAATCAAGATTAAAGTAAGTACAGTCGATAATTATTTTCAATGAAAATTGCAGAATTATTTTCATTTAATGTTTTTGCAAACAAACTTTGCACATGCTCCTCAACTGACAATCATGGGATATTGACAATACCGTCAGCTGTTCCGTGATACCAACATAAAACCAGTAATATTTAAATGTAACTAAAAAAATACGACAATTAATCTAGGATTCTACAATCCGAGAATTAATCTCGGTCTATTAGTACGGCTGTTAGTTTATTCCTTACTTCACTTGTTTGAAATAGTGAAGTGAAGTAGGGAATAAACTAAGTGTTATTATCATTTACAAAACACTTCACATAAACTAAAATCAACAATAGTGAAGTAAAATTTGATTATAATTAAATACAAAATCGATTCACTGAAGTTAAATGAAACTAAAATTGTTCTATAGATACGCGAATATTTTTAAGGTTATAATAAATAATTAAATTATACACACCTTCCTTTTTCGAGTTCTTAGTGAGGGTAACTTTTGGAGGTAATGGATTGATGCCTAGTGCTGCTAATGGCGGTCCGGTGTAGGAGGCAGTTAAACTATGACTATGGTGGTGTTGGCTGGTCCTCCTCTTCACCACCAGTACCACCGTATCACCGGAATCCCTAAGTACTTGCACCGCCGTCGCGTAATCGACGTTCTGGAGAGATATCCCATTGACTGATATTATTCTATCGTTCACTCTAAACAAACAAAAAAATATAACAATAATAATAAATATTATAAAAATTCAATTACATAAAGAAATTAATAGTAATAATAATAATTTTAATAATAATAATTAAAAACTAACCCTTACAACCAATCGTTAGTTACGCCATTGGCGAAAAATAAAAAATCAACTGTAGCTATGAACGTGGGGAAAAAGCTATCGGAATTTATTGGCCGTAATTAAATATTAAGAAAATATAAATAAAATTTTCTACATTTTCGTACGTTAATTAATGTAATTGGAAAGGTGTTATATTTATGTAGTTGCCGCTGTGCATTTTCATAATAAACATTTTTAGGTTATGTCGGTGTATCATACGAGTTTAAGATAGTAATGTATCAACTTTACAATAATCTTCGTGTGGATGATGTTTATTATAATTACTGATTAATGAATGATTTAATGCACTTACCCAGGTATCAATTTGAGGGGAATATTTCTTTCATTATTTAACATTTAAAATGGTAGCGCCATTTTCACCGCACGCGTCGTTTTGTTGATTAAACAAAAAACAAACAATCGCGTGCCGTCACGGAATGTTTGTAAATTTATTGTTTGCTGTGATGGCGTTAAGAAGAGAGGAAATTGTGTGTAAAATCAATGGATTGTGTTAATGGATTAAAATCTAAAAGGTAAGATTGTTTATACTTATTATTTTCATTAATGGTTTTAAGATGATAAAGGCGACGAACCGAGTATAATTTACAGGTGTAATATTAAGGTTATGTTGGTGGGGGTGGTGCATTTTTTATAATTATTGATTAATTAATTAATGTACTTACCTAATGGTTAAATGGAAGTTTGTGTGGTGGATTTTTAAATGTTAAGGGTGTTAAAACCGTAGCGTCGCTTGTTGATTAACAATAAACGAAAAATGGCGTGCAATCATGGAATGATTGATTGTTAAATTGTTTTTTTTACAGGGATAGTAAGTAGAGAGGAAAATGTGTTTGTTGGTACTCTAATTCTTGAGATCTGATTAGAAAAGGACTAGTCACAACAGCGATCGCGGAGAAGAGATTTTAGTCGATAGTAGTCCGATACTACCCTACTATAAGAGTTTCCATGCAGGATTTCCTCTCCTTAAAATGTTTGTTGGTTAAGAAATATCAAATAAAAGGTTTAAAACAGGACATCAGGCTTAAACGTAAGATTAAATATACATATTAATATTAATAAGTGAAATTTACAGGTAAAAACTATCGTGTTGACGGGGAGTATAATTACAATGCTTTTATTGTTAATTTACTTTTATTTTTAAACATTTAACTTTATTTTTTACTTACTGTAGCATTCTTTCTGCAGGTCCCGAAGCCAAGACATCGCTGACTGCAATGCTGGGATCGCCGGACGCGAAATGTGGATTGTCGCGGCCGCCGGAAACGGCGATCCCGAAACCGTACCCCGGGACCCTCGTCACCGTGATCTGCTTGTATTCCCATCCTCGTTCCTGCAAAACACAGAAAAAAAAATTGTCTTAGAAAAGCAGTATCAAAAATTAAATCACGCAATATAACACACACCATGTGTGCAAGCGTCGAGAAGGTAAGAGAGACGCGTTCGGCGCGGTTTATTTAAGGCAGGTTACGCAATTAGGAGAATGCAAGTGGCGATGATGATTCGCCGTCAACAGTGCAGATTGCTCGTGTGTGTGTGTGAATAGAGTGGAAATTGTCGTTTTTCCACTCGAAAATGTTATCGCGCGCTCGCGTTCCAATCGACACCGGATTAATTGCGTTTAATTGTTGCAGCTGCATTTATTATGCAACCCGAATGCCTCCGCAACGAATCACCTAATTGAACGTCGTGTTACGTTACAAGAAACTAACGTTCGTTCTAGTCATCATCGTGAATACGCAAGAAATAGTCGATTATAATTGTTTAATTACAGTAAAGCAACGTCAATTCACAACATTATCCATACAAATATTATAAGATTGTTAATATTAATGAATTTTAAGCTTGAATTCTAATGTATATGTAGGGTGCCTGGCTAAAATCTTACCTTCTAATTATTGTATTAAAAAGCAACAATTTAAAATGTGTAAATTCGAATGTAGTTAAATAAATTTTCAGTAAATCTTTGACGATAATGTTGGGGTTGGAGGGTGGGTTAGAGGCCACCCACCCACCCTACATATACATTTAAATTTAAGCCAAAACACTGGGTTAAAATTCATTAACATCAACACTAATAATTCTATCGACATTGTTACAAAAACATCATAATAACACTGATGAAAGTAATACAAATAAATGCATATTGTAGTTTGAAAGATTCTTTGACAAAAGACGATCCAAATTTTCAATTATAAATTAAATAAAGATGATGTCGTAGAGAATTTGACTAAATTATATAAATTTGCATATATTTGGATTAATTGAGCCACATGAAGATGATAATAATTTAATTTAAACACCTTTCTTCACTATATTATTTGCATGTAATTGCGATTATTTTTAATATTCTTATTATTAAAAATTATTTTATCAGTGAGGATTTAAACTTTAGATAATTCCTATCAAACATTAATAGTTTGAGAGTTAAATTAGAATCTCCCGGTGTATTTTTCTGAATGGCTACCGAAAATACCTGACTGACTCACTTACCGACCCAATAAAACGGTTTTTCTCAATTTTCACTTCCTCTCCGCCGCCGTCTCGACGTTGATTAATTTTAGACGCTGCGATCCTGTCGAATCGCATCTTTCCTCTTTAAAAATAGGTGACACAGGTTGAACACGACGTGCATACCAGACCGAACCGACCGACCGATCACTCTTTTCACGTCGTTCTAAATCATTAAGGATGATACAACAACAACAACAGCACCTTCTTTTAACGTTCGGGGAGTGAGTGTATTTCTGGTCGTTATTTAATCGATCGTCTGCATAACGACAGTTTAAAGAAAACAATGCGTGTGATTAAGTCGTCTGGTATGGGTGTAAACTATTTTAAGTAGGTATACACACACAAAAAAACAATAATTGATGGAATTTATTGTAATCTTTACGTACGTAAAATCGTGGCGAGTGCTTCTTATCAGTTGATTCTAAAACAATTGATGTAACGTAAGTCTTTTGTTTTAAAACATATTCATATGATATATTAAAGTGAGGTTATGTTTTATAATTAAAAAAAATGAAACATTTCTTCTGACCTAGGATTGAGGATCCGAGACAGACCAGCCCTCAACATCAGAGTTGGAAACACACTCGGCACAGTCTATGTGGACTCCGGTGCCAGATCCAGCCTCGTCAGCGAAGAGATGTATAATGAGAGGGACATCATTTCGAGGAGAAATCCATACGCCTCACACTCGCAGATGGTACAAGCCGTATACGACAGACAAAACATACTCGCGTTCCAGTTAAGCTACGGGACCGCGTTATACCAACAACCTTTGTCTATATAGGTAAGACATTGTTAGGAATTGACTTCGTAGAGGACGCCGGATTGATTCTGCATTTGAGAAATAGAACATGGTCATTTTGCAATGAAAACAAAATGCACTCGTTTTTACAAAAGGAAGATAACCCATCGAAGAAGAGATGGAGGGACACCGCACAAAAATCCGAAGAGGATACGGATTTATTATTTATTTATTTACCATAAAGACAAATAATTACCTAGAGGAACTTACCAGTCACGAGCCGAAGACTCCTAGATCACCACACTTCTTCCAAGAAGATACATTCGATTTTATGTTTCATGATGCGACCACACAAATAAACAGGGAGTGAGACCTTCACCTCGCCTCCCTGAATCTGGAAGAGATACGTCTGAAACCAGGAAAAGAAGCCGTCCAGCTCAGTGACGACGAGAGGGAGAAGATAAATCAGTTGCTGGTACAACATCGAGGATTATTCGATGACAGAGGACCCCCCACGGAGGCAGTAGAATACTCTATTCATACAGGAGACCACCGCCCGATAGCTCAACCTCCGTACAGGCTATCGCCAATGAAGACGGACATCCTAAAGGCAGAACTCCAGAAGCTCCTCAAGGAAGGAACCGTTGAAGAGTGCGAGAGCGCATGGGCCGCTCCGGTAGTGCTAGTCCCGAAACCTGCCAAGGATCAGCTACCCTCGGCTAAGGATCGACGACTTACTTCACGTTACCAGCAAAATAGCCGTAATATCCACTCTCGACTTGCAGTCCGGCTACCCCCAGGTGAATGTTCGAAAAGAGGACCAAGACAAACAGCGTTTGTCACTCCGTTCGGCCTGTTTTGGTATACCAGGATGCCCTTTGGACTACGAAACGCTCCCTCCACCTTCCACCGGCTGATGGATCGTGTGAAAACGGGGCTGGAGCCCACAAGAGTCCTAGTCTACTTGGATGATCTTATCATCTTCTCCGCATCGATAGAAGATGACATGAGTGACCTAGAAAAGGAATTTTTGAGGTTAAAACGTTTTAACCTCAGGATAAACAGAGAGAAATACAAGTTTGCGTGCACATCCGTGAGATACCCGGGACACATAATCAGCCCGGACGGAATCCAACCAAATCCAGAGAAGGTGATCGCCATTTCGCAGCGACCAGCACCTAAAAATGGTAAATAACTGCAGAAGCCTTCGAGTCCCTCAAGGAAGCTCTCAGCACAGCAGCCATCCTTCAGCAGGCACAGCCTACCAAACCGTACACCCTGCCCAGCTGGGAGAGCCCTGATGCAGAGGGAGGGAAAGGATGAACGTCCTTTAGAGTACGTCAGCAGACTACTCACCAAGGCAGAAATAAATTACAGCACGATGGAACGTGAAGCACTTGCCATCGTCTGGGCCGTTCAAAGATTTCGAAGATACGTCGAAAATAGTCCGACCATTGTCCTCACCGACCACAGACCCTACGTTGGTAAGTCGCCTAGTGGACGCCTCGCCAATAAGCCCTACAACTGCAACCGTACAGATTGCTTATTTAGTATACACCAGTAAAAGCAAACGAAATCGTAGATTTCCTGTCAAGGCCTCCAGTCGATCAGATCCCAGTGAACTGGCTGATGAGGAGATCAAGAAAATTATCGACGCATTCGAAGCAGATCGTCCTGAAGAAACCAGGAGATGGACAACAAGGGGACACATCATGAATCAAGGGATCCTGTACAGATACTCCCCAGATGATGAAATAGAGGAACCTCAGCTCATCATCCCGAAAGAAAATAGGAAGGAAGTCCTGAAAAGGTTCCACGACGACCCTGAGGAAAATCCTGCAGAAGAACTATTGGCCAGGAATACGATACGACGTCGCCGAATACGTCCGAAACTGCCAGGAGTGCCAGAAGTATAAAGCCTCTGACACCAAACTTCCAGGATCCTACAAACGCTGGACATGAACAGAAGGTTCGAAGTACTAGCAATCGACCTTTTTGGCCCACGTCCGGAAGGACCAGGATAGGAAAAGTGGACCTTAATAATCGAGGACACAGCCTCAAGATGGGTAGAACTATTCCCGCTGGAAACCGCCGCCTGTAGACTAGTGCTCATAGAAGGGGTGTTCCTGCGATTTGGACTTCCAAGACGGCTGATCAGCGACAATGGCACCCAGTTCATAAGCGCCATCACGCACTGGTTTGAGATTGATAGTAGCCAATAACTAATGACAGATGACAGAGGACTGAGAACAGATGACAGATAATAGATGACAAATGAGATTACAGATGACACATTTTAAAAGACACGTGACACATAGTTACGACAGGTGTAAAAGAACAAAGGACAAAACAAGTGGCAAATGACATCCGAAATCCGAAAATTTATTATTATCACAACACTCAACAAAAACATATGACTAATAATTGACAGATGACAAATCAGATGAAAGATGAAAGATGACAGATGATACATGTCTGATGACAGATGAAAGATGACAAATGACAGATGATAATTTATCATATTTACAAAATATAATAATTATACAATTAAATGACAAACAAACAAAAGTCTAATAACCACTGTTTAAAAAAAAATACTAATGACATGTGACAAAAAATAAATAATTAAGGTCTAATGGCAGATGACAAATTACAAACAGTACGTGACATAATTATACAAAAATGGCAAAAGACAAATGATAACAGTTAAAAAAAAACAAGCAGCCATAAACTAATGACAGATGACTGATAATAGATGACAAATGGCAGATGACAAATGAGATTACAGATAATAGATTACAGGTGACCGGTGAAAAAACAAGTAGCCAATAACTAATGATAGATGACAGAGGACTGAGAACAGATGACAGATAATAGATGACAAAAAAAGATTGCAGATGACAGATGACAGATTTTAAAAGACACGTGATAATAGTCACGGCAGGTGTAAAAGAACAAAGGACAAAACAGGTGGCAAATGACATCCGAAATCCGAATATTTATTATTATCACAACACTCAACAAAAATCACATGACGAACAATTGACAGATGACAAATCAGTTAAAAGATGAAAGATGATACATGATAGATGATAGATGACAGATAATAAATGACAGATGATAGATAACAAATGACATATGACAGTTGAACATATTTACAAAATATAATATTTATACAATTAATTTGCAAACAAACAAAAGTCAGATAACAACTGTTTAAAAAAATACTAATGACAGGTGTCAAAAAATAAATAATTAAGGTCTAATGACAGCAGACAAATTACAAACAGTACATGACATAATTATACAAAAATGGCAGAAGACAAATGATAACAGTTAACAAAAAACAAGCAGCCAATAACTAATGACAGATGACTGATAATAGATGACAAATGAGATTACAGATAATATATTACAGATGACAGGTGACAGATGACAAATAACAGTTTTTAAAAGACACGTGACACATACTCACGGCAAGTGTGAAAAGATAAAAGACAAAACAGGTAGCAAATGACACCCGAGAGTCAATAAATGACAATTTCTTATATATATACAACACTCAACAAAAAAGAAGTGACTAATGTGAGGGAACAGTTGGTAAATAATTGGAAGGTACACTTTGTATTTATAAGATAATAGATGAGAAAAGTCAAATTAAAAATTATAGATGAAAAATGACAATTGACAGCCTACTGGTAACAAATAATAAATTACACAATCGACAAATGACAGTATATAATATAGGTAAAGTGACATATTTATATAAAAATGGCGGAAAACAAATGATAATATTTAATAATGGCAGATAGCAGGTGACACGAAACTAGCCGATTCTAGAACCTCCTCACCACCCTCAAGGTCAGTTCGGCTAATTGTCACTACTCCCATAGAATCCTCCACGGAATATTTTATGGTCAAAGGTATATATTTGTTAATTATTACTTGATTCTTCTGTTTCAGTAGATTTAGCATCTTTAGTTAAGCCTATCTTCGATTTATTCTTTTCATTCCCATCAATTGGTAAAGCTTTCTTATCCTATATTTTACTCCCTCCCTCCTTCCCTTCAATTCTTAAACTATATACAATAAAAGATTTAACAAATCGTTTTTTTAATGTTATAATTAACTATTTTTGTATATTCTGCTTTGTGCGATTTTTCCTCGAATTTGTCAGCTTTAAGGTAATAAAAAAATGTTTACATTTTAAACTGGATGGTAGTTTGGGTGATGCTGTAGATTCAAATACTACTGTAAAACGATTGAGATTTGCTTCAAAAGAGTTTACGACTTTCTCCTTTCAGGAATCACTCTTCTAATCTTCGTTGCTGTTTGGATGTGATTTTCTTCTTTTTTTTTAAAATCAAAGCAGGAATAGTTTCCTATTTTTGTCTTCTCGTGTGTTGCTTATGCCTGGTTTAATTGACTTTCTTCTTTCAGGAATCACTCTTGTAATCTTCGTTGTTGGTAGGATGTGGTTTTTTTCTTTTTATTTAAAATTAAAGCTGTACTTGTCTTCTATTTCTATCATCTCAGGTATAGAAGGCTGCCAGGCTTTTTTGGTGTTTCGGCAAAAGATGTGCTTGCAAAATCCATACTCTGATTAATTTTTAGAGTTGTATTTTCATCGTGTCCCTCATTTTCATCATCCTCCTCAGTAAGAAGATTCACGCGAATACCCTTTTTCTTATCCTGTTTGGCAGGTTTTGTAACATTCGCTTTCTTTCCTTAATATTTTTTTCTCCGGTCCTTTAACGTCTTTTATCCAATGATACAAACAATCTGTCATTCCTTACGCATGCTCATTTTTTCAAAAATTTTCTGCACGTACCACATTTAAAAAATCTTCCTCAAGACCCTTAGGGTCCTGGATTATTCTTTGGCCTTCCTCTCGTTCGTGTGGGGTTCTTTTTTAGTGCATTTTCTGATTTTCTTTTGCCGTTTAAAATGTTTTTATTGTTAAACACTTCGGAAAAATTTGACTTGATGTAGTCAGATGTCTAACATTCATAGCATCCAACGGAGCTTCTTCTCTGTGGCGCCAGTTGATTTTGTTTCTTTCTTTATTTCTAGCATTTTTAAATTATCACATAATTATATTTATAAGGTTTTAATTTAAAATTTACACATTTTTGCACTGGTTTGAGATTGATCACCACTTCACACCGGTCTACGATCCAGCAGCCAACCCAGTTGAAAGAAACAATAGAGACCTGAAGACTCAATTAACAATTCAAGTCGGCACGAAACACACCGACTGGCCGAGCAAACTCACAACGATCAGATTTGCAATAAACTCTGCCTATTGTACGTCAACTGGAACATCGCCCGCTTATTTGACGTTCGGATGCGAACTCCGTACGCCCACAGATGTCCAGCATGACCTAAGAGAAATCATGAAGACGGATTTGCAACCAGGCTCACCAAACTAATAGATACTTTCCATATGGCAAAGGAGCGACACGAAAAGGCTCAGGACCAGAGGAAGGTCTATGCAGATAAGAAAAAAAAAGCCTACCGAACCCTACTTGCCAGGAAAATTGGTGAAAATTCGCACACGCTCAGCAAATCAGAGAAGAAGACTACAGCAAAGTTAACCCCACAAGAAAGATGGACCTTATGTGATCCTAGCAGAGTATGGACCTTGCTCGTACGAGATAACGTCTAGAGATGCATCAACGATCCCGCTGGCCTCAGCCCTTAGAAAATGCAACGACCAAGAAGAACGACCCAGCTACCCGATCTGAAAGAGAGGAAGACCCAGGAATAATCCAGGGCCCTCTGCCGGGACGTCCTAAAGATCCTGAGGAGGAGATTGTAACGAATTACGTACGAAGTGCTCCGTACTATCCTCACCACTTGCTCCACTGTCAAATAAAAGCAACTGCACCCTCACAAATCGGCAGAGCACCACCAACTTTCAACACTTGAAATACCTCCGCACCCTTGTGAGGTCAGAAGTTTTCAAGTTAAACGAGTTGAACTCTAAATGCCATACGCAGTAACGCCGCAGAAGAAAATCTATATGTTAACGTATTTAAAAAAATATCTTCAAGGATGTCTGTTTGGCCCTTTATTTCTTTCTGTGTGTGCGTACAGGTGGAACGATTTAATTTCTTGTTTTTCTTTTCCCTTTCTTTCTTTTCGTGTTTAATCCGGGCTGCGTGAGCGGGCCCGATGAATTATTCGTGCATTTTTTTTTTGTTGGGAATATTCATAAAGGAAGTGAATTGCCAGGATTGCGGATAGGTTCGAAGATTAAAATCGTGTTGCGTTCGTGTATTTCCTCCTACACACTCAACCTATTTCCCTAAACGCCGATTACTTCTTCACCGTGTTTATAATCCGGCCGGCGCGTTTTATTTTTTGACGTCGTGAGGGCGGATGGATGTGTGTGTGTGATGGATTAATCTTGAGGGGAATGCTATATATATATATATATATATATATATATATATATATATATATAAAAATGGGTCATATAATTCTGTGTCGTTTGGTGGGAAAGAATTAATCGATTAAGCGATAAGTTATAACACGCGCGTGGATTTGAAGGAAAAATAATATACGCCGTTTCATTTATATTCGTCCTAATAAAATAAAAATTACGATCACAACACTATACAAGTAAAAGAAAAACTTTATAAAATCATTCGCGTATGTATTTAGTTGGGATAGGTTAAGAGTACGCTACCTTAATATATAATTTATTGGGATTGTTTATTGTATATCAATCTTTAGCTTCCTGTCAAAAAAAACATATGAATATACACAAATATGTTAAGAATACGCTATTTAAGTATATTATATTTATAGTTTGTTGTTGAAATTACTTTACATTAAGTATATATTTTCTCGTCGAGATGATTTATTATTTATACATATAATATCCAGCGTATATATTTTTTTTAATGCATCATCCAGCATGTGGAATTTTATCATGTAACACACCATCTGTTGTCGTAATGTAAAACCACCTGTCCTCGAGTCTGTAATTGAAAACCCATGTGATACGATGATGAGGCACTCACTGCTGGAATTGATTCTCACCACCGCCAATAAACTTCCGGCGCGAACGACGTAAAGTAAAGTAAAGTAAAAAAAAAAACTTTTAAAACTTCCTCATTTCCCGTGCTACTCCCTTTACTCGCACCGGGTGATGAAATCACCTCGGGGACGCAGACTGCTCCCACAATACCTTAGGAGTTCAATCCACAAAATGAAATATATATTATATGTATAAAGAAAATCAAAGAATTTTTATTCCTCATATACTAAAATCTAAAATAAGATTTGTTTAATTAATCTTCTAATTGTAGAAATATGTTTCTCGAGTTATGTGAAAATTATTATTGAAAACACTAAAATAAATTTGTGAAGAAAGTGTTAGTATTTTCAATACAATCTTTTAATTAACATAAAAATGTTTCACTTCTGGTTAAGTGAGAATTTAATTAATCGTAGAATTTGTTCTTTTTATTATTTTTATTGTTGAATGATTTAATTCATCAGCATGAAACATTTAAATTCGTTTCGTTGTGCAAATATGCACACACGTACCACTTAATCTATTCCATCCAATTATTTGCATAATTCGCATGCAGCGACTCTCGCTTATATTTTCGTTTCGCAGAGGATGAAGGCAATTAAGCGTCCGACTCGATTTATCTTGGGGTCTTTGTTTTTGTTTTGCATAAACTTGCAAGTTGAATGAAACAAATCTCAAACTTTAATTAAAACACATCAAAAATTATATTATTAAGATACATTCTTGAAGAGGCATAAAAATTATCTATCTATATTTTAGCTACCAATTAAACGCACTAATGGATACTGATAATTCCATTTTTTTTATTCCTTCTAGGAATCTCTTGAATCATCGGATTATTTGCGTTGCAGGATTCACATCGATTGGAATGTGAGTGAGTGAGTGATGTTTGCTGCAAGAGACGTACGTGCACGTCCTTGTTCGGCGTTTATTTCGCCAATACATCAAACCGCCCACCATATTTTGTGCAGGTGTTTTAGAATGAATTAACATATTATTATAACCCTATACTTTTAAAATACTGAATTAAAGTAATATACTTTTAAAATATTTTAAAATCCTTTAGTTCGTTGTAGAAAATTTAACTAATATATAGATATAATAGATTCACGAAATGTTTTCGTAATTTTAAATTATTAATATGCTTTTATTTCGTAATTACTTATAACTATATTTCACAAAGAGATTAGTGCGAAAATTAATCACGAAAAAAATCGTTATAACTACTTTCTTTAAAGACATTTTATTATAAACTTAAAATATATAAATATAAAGAAGTGTATGCCTTGATAAGTCAAGAAGAATTTTTAAGGTATTAACATTTTTATTAAAAAAAAAACTAAAATAATTGTGATTGGTACTTGCTTTGCTACACTCTTGATGAAACATATAACTCACGTGTTTCGGCGATTGTTTGCCATTCTCAAAGGAGTATAAAAATTAATCTGATTAATTAATAGATTATTCCTAATTCCTATCCAGTAAAATAATGGTTTAATATCGAGATTTGAAGATACTTTTACGTTCGTTTTTTTTTGTTGTTGTTAAAAGGTACAAATAGTTTGAGACAAGACAGACGTAAACAAATCGAATGACCGTTTCCTTTCCAGGCACGGAATTAACTTTTTTTCCCCCTTGAGGAATCTATTATTGGATAATACCGTCCGAACTGAATCGATGCGCGGTGGACGTATAATCCTGAGCCGTCCCAGAAACTTACAGCTTCAATTAAATTACCGACCCTAATGTAATTAGTCAACACGCGAGACACCAAACTACACTGCTCCTACACTGCTTTTGTTTTTCCTCACAAGAATTTGCTACGATCAAAAAATACGATTACTTCTTGTAAATTGAAAATTTTCTGACTGAATGAAACACTTATATGCTTTATTTTTTATTACATACAAGGTTTTATTGCTTTGTAAGCAGCAAAATCATCAACAATTAGTATTTAATGTTATCATGTATATGTAGGGTGGGTGGGTGGCCTCTATCCCATCATCTAATCAGTAAAACATCGTCAAAAATTATTTGTAAACTTTGTTTGAGTACATCTCTAAAAAATGCAGTTATTTTGTGTTTGTCTACATTTTACAATTTTTAATTGAAACCCTCGCTTATGTTTTACTGATTGAAGGGTGGATAGAGGCCACCCACCCACCCTACATATGCATGATCATTACTAATCGTTGATGATTTTGCTGCTAAAAACAATCAAACCCTGTAATGTAATAAAAAAATTGAAAGCAATAAAACAATTTCAAAAAATTAATTAAAATTGTTAAAAAATAACAATTGATAATAATAATAATTAATGCAATAATTTTCAGTTTGTGAATATTTAACGTCAATTAGACAATAGAAAAACAATTGCCAGAAACAACAAACTTGATGAGGTTCTATAAAACTGTTTAATTTATTAATTAAATTTGATATGAACGTAAATAATCATTTAGCAAAACTCTTGCGTATGATGTAGTGATTGGAGGGTGGGATAGTGGCCACCCACCCACCCTACATATACAATATTACTTCATCCACTAATCAGCGTTATGTTTTCAACAATAAAAACCGTAAAAGCGTGAATATAATTTACAAAAATCATCAACAGTATAATACTTAAAATTAATAGGTTTATGTAGGGTGGGTGGGTGGCCTCGGACCCACCCTCCAATAGATAAATCACACGCGACGATTTTATTGATGAATTAAATAATTATAACAAATATAGCACAATAAATAAATATCAGATGAATTATTTCGTATGCAAGAATTTTTTTATAAACCCTCGCTTATGTTTTACTGATTGGAGAGTGGGATAGTGGCCACCCACCCACCCTACATATACATTTTTACATTCATCACTGACCCTCGATAAGTTTTCTAAAAACATCACCAGTATTTGTGGAAAATGTGAATAAAAATCTAATCCACTGTCTTATTTTTAGTTTTATTGTATATGTAGGGTGGGTGGGTGGCCACTATCCCACCCTCCAATCAGTAAAACATCAGCAGAGGTTATTTAGAATATTTTTTTTAACATAACACATGATACACGTGATTTATTATACAAATACGTACAATAATTGAATAGAGAATGTAAATTAACAAAACTTATATGTATATCTTAAATAATTAAAAATAAATATTGCTGAAATCCTTTAAAGTAACAAGCTCATTTACACCCGCACAAATACACAAATCACATGGCGGAAAGACTACGTGGTCGATGGCTAAACACTAATACTACTATTGCTGAAAAACATTTTTTGCTGAATGTGGTTTAAGAATTATAAAAGTAATTAATTACTGTTAGTATTCAAGACTTTAAAAATAGTTGTTTGCAGGATGGCCAAAAGCCAATCAAAGGATGGATGCCCGCTGGTGTCTCCTGGGACCAAGAGCGACCACCACCACGAGAGCTAGAGGTTCTGGTAAAAATAAGAAGAGGAATAGATCGAACGTCTCTGTTATATACCATGTATACTAGTCTGAACCTCAGGAAATGGGTAAGTGGAAGCAGTAACCCATCAACCTCAAGACCCATCTATTTGGAGGCTGCTAACAGGCACCTTCAAGTAATAATAATTGATTCCAAAATCTCCTGAGTAAACATAACGAATTGGAAATTATTATATTATTAGACTGTAATTGTTTATAGAAACACGTTGCTAAAAGGATTATCGAAATTCGGTTTTTCATTCAGGAGTTATAGACGAAAACCTGAAAAACAGTTGAATGATGATTTTTAATTTATCACATTATACGACTATCATTAATTATAGGAACACGTTGATTTAATAAAGTTTTTCAATTCGATTACCCATTCAAAAGTTATCAATGAAACTATGAAAAACAATTGAATAACGAATTTTTAATTACTACATTATTGGACTGTAATTAACAACAGAAATACGTTGGTAAAAGAATTTTCGAAATATGATCGATTATTCATTCAAGTGTTTCAACGAAACGTTAAAAACAATAACGAATTTTATTGTTATTATTATCATAAGACTACTAACGATATCAGGAACATGTTGAAGAACAAATTTTAGTCATCCAGCCATCCAATCAAGAGTTATTAAAAAAACTATAAGAAACAATTGAATTACGAATTTTTAATTATTATATTATTTTAATGTGTAATGAATTACATTCCAATAATATAATAACTAATAATAGGAACACGTTGGTGAATAAATTTCTTAAATCCGATCATTCATTCAAGAGTTAGTAATGAAACTATGAAAAACAATTGACTAACGAATTTTTAATTATTACATTATTGGGCTGCAATTGATAACGGGAACATGTTGGTAAAAGAATTATCGTAATTTGGTTTTTCATTCAAGAGTTATCGACGAAAACATGAAAAACAATTGAATAACGATTTTAAAATTATCACATTATACGACTATCATTAATTATTGGAACACGTCGATGAATAAATTTTTTAATTCCGACCACCCATTCAAGAATGAAAATGTGAAAACAATTGAATAACGATTTTTAGATTATGATATTATAAGACTGCTATTTAGTTAAAGGAACACGTTGGTGATTAAATTTCTCAAATCTGACTACCCACTCAAGAGTTATCAATGAAACTGTGAAAAACAATTGAATAACGAATTTTTAAATATTTTATTATTAGACTACAATTGACAATAGGAACAAATTGCTAAAAGAATTTTTAACATCCGACTGTTCATTTAAGATTTATCAGCGAAATTCTAAAAAAAAAAAACAATTGAATAACTCATTGAAGTGTTATTATTATTATTAATAAACACATGAAAAACAGCTGAATATCGAATTTTCGATTATCACTCTATCTGCATAACTGTGATGATAAAACCTCGTTTATTTTAGAATTTTTAAAATATAAAAATAAAATAAAATTTCTGAAAAAAACAATTGATTAACGAATTTTATATGATTACATCATAAAACATCGAATAATATCAGGAACACGTTTATAAATAAATTTTCGATATTCACTCAAAAGTTATCAACGAAAATGTGAAAAACAATTGAATGCCGAATTTTATATTATTACATCATAAGACTACCAATGATATCGGGAATATGTAGATGAATAAAGTTCTTAAATTCGACCATTTATTCAAGAGTTATTAAAGAAACTATGAAAAACAATTGAATAACGAATTTTTAATTATTATATTATTGGAAAGTAATTGATAACAGGAACACGTTGGTGAATATTTTTTTTAAATCCGACCATCCGTTCAAGAGTTATCAATAAAACTATAAAAAACATTTGACTAACAAATTTTTAATTATATTATTAATGAACTGTAATTGATTAAAGAAATACGTTGGTGAATGAATTTTCGTAATCTGACTATTCATTAAAGAATTGTTAACAATGTTCCGAAAAACAATTGACTAACGATTTTTTGATTATTACATTATACGATCACAATTAATTATAGGAACACGTTGGTGAATAAATTTCTTAAATCATACCACCCACTCAAGAGTTATCAATCAAACTGTGAAAAACAATTGAATAATGATTTTTTAATTATTACATTATTGGAGTGTAATTAACAACGGAAACACGTTTGTAAAAGAATTTTCGAAATGTGATCATTCATCCAAGAGTTATCGACGAAAATGTGAAAAACAGTTGATTAACGAATTTTATATTATTACATCATAAGATTACCAACGATATCAGGAACACGTTGATGAATAAATTTTCGATATCCAACCATCCATTCAAGAGTTATTAAAGAAATTATGAGAAACAATTGAATGACGAATTTTTAATTATTTTATTATTGGAATGTAATTGATAACAGGAACACTTTGGTGAATAAATTTCTTCAATTCGACCATCTATTGAAGCGTTATCAATGAAAAACAATCGAGTGACAACAGGAACATGTTGGTGAAAGAATTTTCAAAATTTGATTATTCTTATACAAGAGTTAGTTATCAACGAAAAACCTGAAAAACAATTGATTATTATACAATAAAATTGCAATCCATTACAGAAACACGTTATTCAGAAAATTTCCTAAAATCGAGCAACAATTTAAGTACTATTAACAAAAACACAAAAAACAATTGAAGGTCGAATTTTAGATTATCACTCCATCGGTATAAACATGATGTAAAAAACTCGTTTGTTTAAGAATTTTTAAAATCCGATCATCTATTCAAGAGTTTTATCAATGAAATTATGAAAAACAATTGAGTGAAGAATTTGAAATTATTATATTATTACACTGCGATTGATAATAGGGACACGTTGGTAAAATAATTTTCAACATTCGATTATTCATTCAAGATTTATCAACGAAAATCTAAAGAAACAAATGAATAACGATTTTTAGGTTATTGTACTATAAAATTACTATCGATGAGAGGAACACGTTGGTGAAAAAAAATCTTAAATCCGAGCACTCTTTCAAGTATTGTGTTTTCGTTAACTTAATGTTTTTCATGTTAACGAAAACATGAAAAACAGTTGAATAAAACAAAACTAAACTCGTTTTGTTTAAGAATTTTTAAAATTTCAATGATGATGGGTGAGTGGACTTTAAATCTAAATTAGATAATATGGGCTATATAGAAAGTTATTTATATTTAAATTATGATTTTGTTTTATTTTTTATTACATCAGCAAAGATTAGCAATTAAAGTTATCATGTATATGTTGGGTGGGTGGGTGGCCTCTATCCACCCTCCAATCAGTAAAACATAATCGAGGGTTTTAGTTAAAAATTGTAAAATGTAAACACAAATTAATTGAGGTACTCTTACAAATATTTCAAATAATTTTTGATGATGTTTTACTGACTGGAGGGTGGGATAGAGGCCACCCATCCAACCTTTTAAATTTTTGTTTTTAGTTTAAAAAATCGTATCAATTATTTTCAGGTTGTCTAAAGTTATAAAAAACGAGAGATACGCGTTTTTATTTGGATTTCAAATCAAATCCAGGACCAAAAAGTATCACTCTTTTCTATTGTTTCGTATATCTTTAAAACAATGAATAATAATATTCGTTAGTAAGATTAGTGTTAAATGAATTCATTGTTCGTTTAATACGCGTGAATAATAGAAGCGACAGAGTGGAAAATTTAATTTTAATTCCAACATCGTTCGTTACTGTAAAGATCGATTATCAAGGTAAAGGAGGAAGGAAATGATCGATATCGCGCAATTCAATTGTTTTTCATGTTTAGAGCTAGCCAGATTAAAAAAAATATCCTTAGACACTTGATTGATTCAATTAAGTTTCAGTCATTTGTTTTAATCACCTTCAATTAACTTTGTGTAGCCTTCTTAATAGTTATTTAGGGTACAAGTGTAAAAAGTGATGCTTTATTGCACGAACTGGCGTTTAAAAACACGAGCGAGTTTTTTTAAAGCCAGGAGTGCAATAAAGAAACTTTATACACGTGTGCCTTACAAAATTTTATCTTCGATCGTAAAGGATTTCAAAGAATATATTCTTATGATTAATATTTTAATGTCATTTCAATAATTCAATTAATGAAAACATATTTTACCCGCAGTGCACTAATGAAAGCGTTACTTAGCAACCAGTAAACAAGTTGCACAAATGTCGACCGCCATTATTATTTATGGAAAAAATGTTCGCTTTATTGTAATCGCTTCGACTTGCATTAAATGAAATCTTCGGAGTTCCTAAATCTGCCATTTCGTTTGTATTATATATTTTATTTATAGTTTATTAGTTTTTTGTATCAATTTATAAAAAAATAAGTTTTTCGTCGAAATATATTCATCTGTCAAATTTGAGATTTCTGTGCAATAAAAACCGTTTGACATTACCGTGCAATAAAAACGTAAAAAAGCACTAGTGCTTTAAAAAGCCACTTTTACAATGAAAAATGATGCAAAAAGCGTCTACTTTCTGTACGATCGTAGACAAAAAATATAATCAAATAACTAATTTTCCCCAAGTTATTTAAAGAATACTGAATAAAACACTTACTATGTTTTTAACCACTATAATTATATTTCATTATGAATTACCATGTAGTAACGGTCACAATCATCATTATGATTATTTAAAGAATATTTTTAACTTTGTTTATATTAGTCAAATGTTTTTGTTTATTGTTTCATAAGAAAGTCTATGTAAATTTTTACACAATTAAAATTCTTGCGTCTGGCAAGGTCGCCAGATGGAAATGACCCATTGTGGCGTGGACCCACCTGTCCGTTCGGTGGTTTCGCCTCTTTCTTTGTGCCGTTGTTGAGAAATCCATTTATTATTTAAATCATCACACCCGAAAACGTATGCAACACATTGACGGCTTTGGACGAAACGTGCCGTGTCGCACGGAACGTTTCCTTCACCAACAGCAGCAAAGCAAGCACGAGAAGCGTTTATGGAAAAGCCTTGGTCTCGATTTACTTTTTATCGCTTCTATATACACTTTTATTACCGTGCCAACATATTAATCTCGCAATCTTAAACACAAAAATTATACTCAAGTTTAAAGCACGAATATAAGACTATAAAAACATTTATTATAAATTATGTGAAGATAAAGTTGATTAATTAATAAAGCACCAAAAAAAATTGTGAAGAGAGGTTTTTAGTTTTAGATTATTTTTTCAGATTGTAATAATTTTTAGATTATTCTTCAAGAGATGTTATTTTTTAAATAGGTTCCTTTTTCTTCTTCTCCCGTCTACCTGTATTACCTGCGATTGCAGGTGTGCGTCCCGAAGGCGAGGGTAGAGTCCTCAACCAGAACTGGTCTCTCCTCCACCACCACCTCGCGGATTATCACCAGACGCAAGAGAGAATGAATCTAGCTGGCCTTGAGATTAACAACTGAACCGAGCGTTTTCGTCCCAACATTTGCCGAACACGCATTACGAAGGGGGCCTTATATAAACCAGGTCTTCTCATTAAAGGTGATGATGAATAAACAATGGACTTCCTCTTTTATCTATCCGTTATATTAGTTTTGTTACTTACTTAACAAACATCCAATTAAACGTGGCGAGGCTGTGGAAACAAAAAAAAGGGAAGAAATCTGGAATTCACGTGGTGATAGTGGTGGCATTGACTTTGAGACGTAATTACGCGCCGTGTGTCTGCCTTTTGAATTGCTCGCACCATTATTTCTCTCAGACGGTCATTACAATACAATGGAACTAACGATTACAATTAAATAATGCGCCCGAGTCTCCGGTCGAAAGGGGGAAGGGTGCAAAACCGCACTACTACCTAACGACGACGACGAGACGTTATTTTTAAATTACAAAAGTCTATTTATAATTCCAGTCTTTACCCGAGAGTAAATAATTATCCAACGCGACATTGCCGATTAACCTTCTGATAATTTGTTCGAGTTAAAGACAGAAGCAATTAACTAATCAACAATTTTAAAAGAAAATTAAAATAGTTGAACAAATAAAAATGTTGTATCCAGAAGGCCATGACAAACAAATAAATAAAGTTTTTTTTTTGATGCGAAATCTATATTTTTTTAGATCATTATGAATTATTATTTTGCAATCCAAAGATATAAATTAAAGAAGCAAACCGTGAACTTGAAATTCGTCCGCTTCGTGCTGGCGTTGTTTCAACAAATCGAACGAAAAAAATTAAAAAAACAAATGCAATTTCTAAGCCATGGGTGTGTCACTAAACGCGAAACGCGAAATGCAATCGAGTCTCTCTCGGTAGGAATGTGAACGTACGCGAATTGTAAACACGTACAAATTATACCTGACCAGAGTCTCAGTCCTAGGCAGGTAAAGAGAGAAGAAGAGGAAGAAAATGTAGAGAAAATATTTACAACCGCTCTCTCGCTCGCCTGCTGATTAGGGTTGCCAACTTGTAATCATGCACACTCACCAATGGAAATTGCACGGTACGTAATGCGGTAATTGATACTGTATGAATCAAAACGGACGCACAATACTACCTATATTCAATTGTTGATTACACGTTGGTTACCATTTATATAATTGTATGTACGCAAAGGTTTACCATTAAATAAAAAAAATAATAATATTTATTCAGTCAATAATAGTATTAATACGTTTCCACCGTTATACTTCGTTATACATCATAATTCACAAATGAAACACTTTTTAACTTTGTTTATCTGTAACTTTTTATCAGTTTGAAATTGTCGAAACTATAGTCATTTAATAAAGTTCCAATTGTAGAAACAAAGTTAAAAAGTGTTTCATTTGTGAATAGTATTAATAGTATTAGTATAGTATAGTACAATGTTTCACCACGAGGTAAATGAGAAAATCATTAATGAAAAAAAAATAGTATTACTTTTACTATATCAACGATATTTAGTATTTTTGATTTTTAGCCATAACATAGTCAATTTAAGATATTTTTTAATTTACGATTGCGAAAACGCACTGATTGGTCTTATTCGATCTCATTTTGCGGACAATTAAGGGAACGTAACGGACAACACGCGAACGGTAACGATCCCAAGAACTTCATTAAGGAACAATGCGGGTCTGAATGTGTCTCAGCCTATTTCGATCGCTTGTTACACACGTACTGTAATGTCTTATTATTATTACTTCCCATTTCTCTCTCGTTGTGTAACGACTGTGATTTAATAACGTCCCAGCTGGAGACCGCATATTATCGCAACCGGCTCGCATTGCTTCATCTTCTTTTTCTCGCTTCTGACTTCTTGAGATTTTTATTGATTTAAATAATAATTAATTTATATAAATCACTTTAATCCATTCATAACCAACCAATACGTTTAAAATAAACTAATGTTATAATTTCATTTCATCAGTGAATAATATATCCTTCACTGATAAAACAATTAAATCTAATTTATTCAAAAATTACAATTTCTACATATAAATTTCATTATTATTTAATCATTTACTTCACATTGTGTTTGTGTACAGATTTGATTTCTAATATTTTTCCCTTAAACATCCATCTCGTCGTATTAATGAATGACTCATATTTGGTAAAGTGTAGAGAGGGCCCGGCTTGATTATTTTTAATTAACTGTAAGATTCTTATCGGCGAGGGTGTGTAGAGGATCTTAACAACCCTTCGTGAAGGGCCTAGAGGACATTAAGGGTGCGGAGCAGCACCCCTTTTGCCCGTTTAAGAGTGATGAATTGCATCCACCGCCGATGGAAAGAGAAATGGCCGAAGAAGCCGTTAATAATCCGTTTGAATAGAATTCCAGAAAGGCGCATAATTGATCGTACTTGTACTTCTCTGTTGACGTTTATAAGAAATTACTTATTAATTAATTATTTTTTAATAATAAAAAAAGCTCAACAATTCAATTTAATAATCTGAAATAGAAAGGCACAACCCTTAATATTAAAAATGTTTCACCACGTGATAAACGTGAATCAAATTCAACAAATGAAATAAGAAGGACGTACGAAACTTGCTATTCAATTGTTTTCCTTTTTATTGTTAATCCTGAAAGAATTGATTGGATTTAAAACAATTGTTTTTTGTTTTCTTAATATTATTATTATTATTATAACATCTAAACTAATGAACCGATTTTGAAAATTGTTTCAAAAATTTAATCTGCACATGGAATATTCTTAATTGAGATGAAAAAATAAAATTCGATTTTCAATTGTTTTTTTTTTGTCTCCTAATAAGTTGTAGACTAACTAATAAACCGATTTTGAAGATTTTCAATTGTTTCTTTTGTTTTCTTAATAAATTCTAAATTAATCACCCGATTTTGGAAATTATTTTATAAATTTAATCTAAACATCGATTACTACTAGTTGAGATGAAAAAATGATTTTCAATTTTCAATTGTTTTTTTTTATTTTTAGTTTCTTAATATATATATATCTGTCATGCTGACATTAACAGCCAAAAGTCTCCCCTAAAAATGGGACAAAATAGAAAATTAAAGCATTTTCTAGAAGAATCCAGATGTTCAAGAGGATATTTGCTCCCTCAGCATCGTGGTCAAACAAGGGTTAGAGTGGAAGATCGTCGCTGCTGCACGAACTCCGCCCAGCTTCGTCCAGTCAAAATTTTTGTACGTTTCCTATAATTTTTGTGTAGATATTGATATGTATTTTTTTAATTTTGGATTGTAAGCTAAAGAATAATAAACATAAACATAAACATAAACATAAACTTCTAAACTAATGAACCAATTTTGAAAATTGTTTCAAAAATTTAATAAACACATGAAATGTGTTGGGATAAAAAATCGATTTTCGATTGTTTTTTTTTTGTATTCTTAATAACTTCTAAATCTGTTGATTAGATTTTAAAGATTATTACAAAAATTTAATCTACACATTGATTACTCTTAGTTGGGATGAAAAAATGAAGTTTGATTTTCAATTGTTTTTTTTTTTTCTCCAATAACATCTAATCTAAGGAACCGATTTTGAAAATTATTTAAAAAAATTAATCTATAGATGGAATACTCTTCGTTAGGATGAAAAAATAAAATTTGATATCAATTGTTTTTTTTTTGTTTTCGTAATAACTTCTAAACTAATTAAACGATTTTGGAAATTATTTCAAAAATTTAATCTACACATGAAATACTCTTGTTTGGGATGAAAAAATGAAGTTCGATTTTCAGTTGTTTATTTTAATTCTCTTAATAAGTTCTAAACTAATCAATCTACACATTGATTATTCTTAGTTTGAATGAAAAATTGATTTTCGATTTTCAATTGTTTTCTTTAGTTCTTCTAATAACTTCTAAATTAATAAACCGATTTTTAAAATTATTTCAAAAATTTCATCTACACATGAAATACTCTTAGATGGGACGATTAAATGATTTTCGATTTTCAATTTTTTTTGTTTTGTTTTCTTCATAACATATAAATTAATCAACCGATTTTAAAAATTTAATCTACACATTGATGACTAGTTTGAATGAAAAAAATTGAAAATTCAATTATCAATTGTTTTCTTAATAATTTAAATAATTAAACCGATTTTGAAAATTGTTGCAAAAATTTAATCTACATATTGAATACTCTTAGTTGGAATGAAAAAATAAAATTCTATTTTCAATTGTTTTTTTTGTTTGTTCGTCTAATAACATCTAAATTAATAAAGCGATTTTGAAAAATATGATAAAAATATAATCTATACATTGATTCCTCCTAGTTTGGATGAAAAAATAAAATTCGATTTTCAATTGTTTTTGTTTTGTTTTCTTCATAATTTCTAAACTAATCAATCGATTTTGAAAATTATTTTGAAAGTTTAATCTACACATGGAATACTCTTGGTTGGAATAAAAAAATAAAATTCGATTTTCAATTGTTTTTTTTTTGGCTCCTACCTAATAACTTGTAAACTAATGAATCGATTTTAAATATTATTTCAAAAATTTAATATACATATAGAATACTCTTAGTTAGGATGAAAAATTATATTTGATTTTCAGTTGTTTTTTTCGTTCTCTTAATAACTTCAAAAATTATCAACTGATTTTGAAAATGATTTCAAAAATTTAATCGATTACTATTAGTTGGGATGAAAAAATGATTTTCGATTTTCAATTGTTTCTTTTTGTTCCCTTAATAACTTCTAAAGTAATCATCCGATTTTAAAAATTGTTTCAAAAATTTAATCTACACATGAATTACCTTTAGTTGGGATAAAAAAAATAAATTCGATTTTCAATTGTTTTTTTGTTCTCTTTATAAGTACTAAATTAATGAACCTATTTAAATTTTTTTTTCAAAACTTTAACTAAACACGGAATACTTTTAGTTGGGATGAAAAAATGAAATTCGATTTTCAATTGTTTTATTTTATTCTCTTAATAACTTCTAAACCAATCGACCGATTTTGAAAATTATTTGATAGATTTAATCTACACATGGATTACTCTTAGTTGCGATGAAAAAATGATTTTCGATATTCAATTGTTTTAATTGTTTTCTTAATAACTTCTTAACTAATCAATCCATTTTGATTTTTTTTTCATAAATTGAATCTACACATGGAATACTCTTAGTTGTGATGAAAAAGTTTAAATTGTTTTGTTTTTGTTCTCCTAATAACTTCTGGTTTTGAAATTTGAAAATTGTTCCAGAAATAGAATCTAGACAAAAAAGTGAAATAAATGTTTGCTATAGAAAAAAAAAAACGAGCGAATAAAATTAGAGCACAGATCGTGTATTCCGTGACACGATTACGTAAGCCACGTAAAAGTAATTGACCTTATTTCCGAATCGTTAGTTACACACAACGCACGCCGCTAATAATTACCGCACAATACACATAAATGCATAAACACCGGATAATATCAGTAACGAGACATCTTAACGAAATGTCAAAATGTTCGTGGTGATTAATTGGGAAGGAGAAATTCTTGTAATTGCACAATTGTCGGTTTTCTCCTGCAATTGAAAGGAAAATATTTCGTCGTAAACAATATGCGGTTGTTGTAGAGATCGTGAGATTATTTTATTGTATAAAAATGAAGATATCGCATACGTATTTTTAAAATATTATAAAATCAACATTTATTTATAGCGATAGCGATAACACAACAACGGATGCTTTTTGTATTCGATGATAAGTTAGATAGAGGGCGCGCTAAAATTTAAGGTGATTGTAATTAATTTGTTGGTTAATTAATTAACAACACCCCTCTCCCAGTGGAGCGATAAAAGGGTGATAACCAGCAAGGTAGGGTGCGAATTAAAAGAGCAACCACCGTCATGGGAATGAGAAACGCGGCGCCAGCCCCCCCGACATTATCAGCAAACATTTATTATTGACAATCGCATTTGCGGCAAACACGTCGCATCACCTCGAGGAGTCAATTATTTACACTCGTTTTTCACACACACACAATCACTGATAGCTGTAGTAAACATTCATGCTTTACGTTCCAACAATGAATCAATGAATATGCGAACATTCAATCAACTGAAAGCACGATTATTACACAGTAACAATTCTATTTGTCGAGTTGTATTTATTATTAAAAAAAAATATAATCATTTTTACATACACTATTATTTTTACATGTCACGAATTTTAGATATCTACTGTATAACTTAGGGTTTATGAACCTTTATGAATGTACATCCTCAAATTGAATAAAACGTTTGATTTTTGTGAATTACGTGAAGATAAATTTGATTAAATTAATAAGCACTAAAAATGAGTATTAAAACATTTATAATGGCCGCTTTGTGTCAGAAATATATAAACTTGTGAAGAAAGGTTTTTAGTGCTTATTAATTTAATGAATAAAACGTATTAATAATTACAAGTAGAAATAATTTTGTTTGAGTGTTTTATTAATTCAATAATGAAATAGGTTGGTCTTGTAAATGAATTGAAATAGAATATAGAGGTAGGTAAAGGTCAGGCCGGCCTTATTCTTTCATTTCGCTCTCGCCAATTTATTTAAATTTCCATTTCCCGGCAACAATTACACGGCGGGCTTAATTACCCCGCGGGATTTCTTCCTTCAATATTCATAAACGAATTGCCGCGGACGCACAATTAAAACATGCAAATCATTGCAGCAGTTGTGCTGCCCTGCCTGCTGCAGAGGTGGAGAAGAAATAAAAATGTACAGAACTTTGGGTGTAACGAACCCGAGAAACCGTGAAACGAAACACTTATTCGATTATAATTCCCCCCTTTCGAGATCGATACGAAAACGTACATTAGCGGTCATAATTGTCGAGAAACGGAATGCGATAAAAGTGTAGTTCTTGCGTGATGTGATATTAAGGTATCAATTGATGAAACCACACGATCTGTATTTGTAAGCAGGGTAGAGGGATGAAAATACAACATCACCCTCGACCATAAGCCGCAAATTGTATTATTTTAAGGACTTATTTTTAAAAGCCGAGGGCGAATTGAATGGAGCAGAGGAATGCTCATTATAAGTGGGTCTCTGCTTTATTTCTGTCACTCGATGGCGTCTGTGTGTATCTGTGTGCACTTCCCAGTTCCAGAGCCAAAGGCGTTTTTAAAAATAGGTGAATAGCTACACATTATTTATGCATTTTCCCTAATTATTATTTTCAGTCTTTCACTTCACTACACTTTCTTCCATCACCACGCGAATGATCTTGACCGTTTTTTTTTTAATTGAGGCCGAAAAACAGTTGAATAAAACACGTACAAAATTCAGATTTCCACCACAATAAAAAGATAATCCGAATTAATTTTGGAATTTCAGAGAAGAACGCCCGACCGTGTCGTCGTACTCTTCTTCTTTTCTTCAGCCGGATCATAAATGGCCGCCGGGCCTAATGGATCGTTTCCGCCGTCAGTTTAACGGCCAAAAAGACTGATTAATGTTGAGGATTTTGATTTTAATTCACCGCCGAAAAATCCGATTAGCGGTTGAGAATGCGCGCGAGTTTTTTTCTTGGTTCGGTCGTATATCACCCAGGATGAAAGTGTGTTGTAAATTCTTTTGCGTTTCACAATTTGTTTCTCTCGGATGTCATTGTCCCTATTATCAAAAAATACATCTACAATTTCTAACAGAAATACAGTTACCAAGGATAAACAATTGAATTATATATTAAAATTGTTATATCATTAGACTGTAATCGGTAACAGGAACACATTAGTAAAAGATTTTTTTTAATCAGACTATTCGTTCAAGAGTTATCAACGAAAACCTGAAAAACAATTGAATAACGTTTTTTAGATTTTTATCTTATATAATTACTATTAATGAGTGGAACACGTTGTTGAGAAAATTTCTTAAATCAAAGCACCCATTCAAATATTATTAACAAAAACATTAAAAATAGTTGAATATCGAATTTTAGATTATCACTTTATTTAAATTAACATTGTGTCAAAATCAAAAGTTATTAACGAAAATCATAAAAACAATTGAATAACGAATTTTATATTATTAGATCATAAGACTACCATCGATATAGGGAATACGTTAGTGAAAAAAATTCTTAAATTTGATCATCCATTCAAGAGTTATCAATAAAACTATGAAAAACAATTGAATAGCGAATTTGAAATTATATTATTATTAGATTGTAATTGATAATAGGAACACGTTGGTAAAAAAAAATATTAATATCCGACTATTCATTCAAGATTTATCAACGAAAATCTAAAAAAACAATTGAATAACGATTTTTAGATTATTGTAGTATAAAATTACCATCAATGAGGGGAACACTTTGGTGAGAGAATTTTTTAAATCCAAGCATCCATTCAAGTATTATTAACAAAAACATGAAAAACAGCTGAATATCGAATTTTAGATCATCACTCTATTTGAATTAACATGATGTCAAAAACTCTTTGGTTGAAGAATTTTTAAAATCCGATTATCTAATCAAAAGTTATTAACAAAACTCATA
Organism: Ontholestes murinus; assembly: GCA_963969525.1. Taxonomy (NCBI): domain Eukaryota; kingdom Metazoa; phylum Arthropoda; class Insecta; order Coleoptera; family Staphylinidae; genus Ontholestes; species Ontholestes murinus. The sequence continues at coordinate 277,905 of OZ018389.1, read as the reverse complement.
AAAACAATTGAATAACGAATTTTATATTATTACATCATAAGACCGCCATCGATATAGGGAACACGTTGGTGAAAAAAATTCTTAAATCTGACCATCCATTCAAGAGTTATGAATAAAACTATAAAAAACAATTGAGTAACAAATTTTCAATAATTATATTATTGTACTGCAGTTGACAATAGGAACATGTTGGTAAAAGAATTTTCAAAATTTGATTATTCATTCAAGAGTTATCAACGAAAAACGTGAATAACAATTGAATAACGAACGACTGACGAAAAACCTTTGGTGCTGTATCTCGCTTATTTTTTATCCGATTTTAATAAATAAAACATCAAATTAAACCATTTTTAAAAGACTTTAATAGGATCTGAACTGTTATTTTTTCTCGCATCCAGTTTTTGACAAAATACGATCAACATTTTTTTTTTTAATTGCACTGTATATATATTTTTATTGATTCGCAAGGAGATTTTTTTCTGAATATAAAATTGTAGATAAATTTATCCATACATCAAACTTAAGTCGAGAAATTGAGGATTAAAAAAATAAATAAAAAGTCAAGTATCCATTGTAAACAATAGACAGAACCTATTTTAAATGTCAAAAGTGACTATTAATTTGTCAACTTTTATTTGTCTACTGTTGACTGTCGTGGGTCTACTATGAATTATTTGCCGACTGTCATTTGTTCAATGTCGACTGTCATTGGTCTACTATTAACTGTCATTTTCTCTACTGTCAACTGTCCACTATCAATTATCATTTGTCGGTTGTCTTTTGTCAATTGTGACCTCTCCATTTTTAATTTTTTTAAATTGTTTTCGTAAAAAGGTGAATCCGTGAATAAATAAATAAATCACATGTCTACTATCAACTGTCATTTATCGACTATTATTATCTGTCCATTATAATTTTCGAAAAAACGAAATAGAATTTTAATGTATTGATCGTCAATTATAAAAATATTTCAATTATTGTAAATACAATACGTTATTATCATCATGTTTGACACGTAGTGACAAGAAACGAGTGCTTTTAAACATCTTCGAACTCATTAAAAATCCAAAGTACACCCCGACGTGAAAGGCAGTAAATATTTCAGTGCGGGCTCTTCCGATCTCTTGAATCTCTGCGTAGCTCGTTCGCACCACCCCCGCCATGGGAGCCGGGAGGAGTGATTTATCCGGCCGTAAATAAAACTACAAATGCGAAACGTACGTTTTTACGAGGCGGAATGTGATGATTTAGACCTCCCGCCCATAAATTATTTATCGGAGGGATAATTAAACGTTTTAAAACCGCCACCACTTACACGGAAGCGTCCGACTCGCTCGCCTCCGCGATGTAAAATTATAATTTACCGCCGCGCGCACAATTCTAATTAAAATTCATACACCTCGTTCTATTTTTTTCTTTTTAATATTAAATTAGTGGCAAGGGGAGGGGTGGAACGTGCAATTTTAATTACGCAAGAATTTATATTCTTGCGTAATTAATTAAATATCAACCAATAAATTCTTATAGTTATTATGTTTCTTATTAATTTCCGAATTGTCGATAATGTGTTCATTAATCACCCATGGTGAATAATTAATTATACTACCGCATACAAATTGTTTAATAATTAAATGTAAACTTCCTTCTCTCGCCCTACAGCTGCTGCAATATTCACGACTAGTTGTTGTATTAGACGAAGAGCCGATATTATTCTATGTATCATCATATTTTCTGTCAATACGGAATGATAAATCGCTTTCGGGGCAATACGAGGGTAGCGGGATGACGCGTATTAAACACGCTTCCTCCTCCTCTACTTCACTTCCATCCCCGTAATACCACCACACTATGGTCTTAACGTTAATAAAATATTGACGTCCAATTTCGATTATAATAACAAATAGAAATTACGAAGGGTGGATTATTATATAGAATATAACATGATTATAGCCATTCTTAATTGGACATTTTTTTGTTATTGTTTATGTATAGAAAAATAACATTACAAATTATACATCTTGGGACATTTTTAAGTATAATCATTATTAAGACATTAACTCTCTCCGTATTGGCAGAGAGCTGCGAGGTAAATTTTCATGAATCGAGGCGGCGCTCTCGTCACACCCAAAAACCCAATTTGTTTACACCAATAATGGCGCAGATTAATAATAATAGGAATGCTTTAATTGCGTCCCATTAACATACGAAATGTATGCAATGACCCTGCAGCAAACACACACACACATACAAACGCAAATGCGACTTTCTCCCTTTCGAATTGCAGCGGGCGATTTGCAAATGAAATGAAATTTGTCGCCACGGAATGAAAAAGAAAAGAAATATTTGTCACTTTGACAAATCGTATTATTACAAAACAATTAAAGTACGAATTTTAGATTTTTACCAAATCAAGATGTAATTGATTGCAGTAATATATTGGTGCAAGATTTTTATAAATTGGAACATATATAGCCGACAATTTGTAAAACAAATGAAGTACGAGTTTTAGATTTTTATTAACTACCTATTATTATGATAATAAATACCTTTTCAATTTATTATATATTTATTTCCGTTCAATTTATGTTTCCTCTGTAAACGTTTATAAATGTACAAGAATGACATTGCAGAATTTCCAACTTTCTTCCAATTGAACGAAAGAAAAAAAATCGCATCGCTGCACGTTCCTCCATGTGACTGAAATAGCGACGCGTAAACGAGAAAGTCCCGCGCATTATTGCCATTTTTATTTATTTATTTTTTTTCTTCATTACGCTTTAGAAAACGCAGCGACGTTGGCCAGTGCACATAATTCCGCAATCAATTTTTGATGGAGCGTGAAAGAGCAGCACACAGAAGAAAACGATATCACTCGGCATTCATTATAAGCGGAAACTGTAGAGGCAAAAGAAAAACTCATTTCCATCTCCATAAATGATGCACTCGTTTGAATGGATTAGCGATTGTGGAAAACACGTGTGCTTCTGATATGAAAGTGCATAATTTAATTAAATTACTCGTTTTAATTTATACTAACAACAAAAATAATGTAAACGTGTTGGAATATATAATTGCAGTTGGCTTCGCAAACAAAGAAAATACGACACACGTGCTTTCGGTATTAATCACTGTCTTACGTGTTCCATTGCTTCGTGCGTCAAATTTTTATTATTCGATAAATATTTTTATCCATTTACACGCACATAAATACATAAATAACCACTTGATTTGGTAATCAGCCAATTACAACTACTACTTTCTTTGTTTACTAAAACAATTTCAAAAATGTTTCACCACGGGTTAAGTGAGAAACTAATTCATCATGTATAAATTAGATTTTATTCAATTTTGTCACAGTAGGATATAATTAATTCACTGTAATGTTTGTATATTAATTCTGCCTTCTACCTATGCATAAATTGTACTCACATTTATCTAGAGGAAATTTTGAAAATGGCTTCAGCTTTAAATGCAGATATTTAAATGCGTCCAAATGAGTTTATTTACAGATTCATTAAAGATGAAGATTTGACGAAATTCATACAATGAAAGTTTTAAAGTTCTAACTGTAGTTAATTTGATGTGTGCATAACTCTCATTAAAGGAATCCCAGAAAAGGCCATTTCGCATTTCAAGCATCGTTGGGTTTTCGCACTGGAAATTTATTTAAAACGTTCTCTCGCGCAACGCACCGTCAAAAGAGTCCAATTAAAATAGTTCAATGGATTAGGCTTAAGTAGGCCAACTCACGAGGGACTTTTCGCCATGAGAACGAAACGAACGAATGATATGTTTCCTGTGCACGCGGAATTCACGCAAATCGCATGTGAGCAAGTGAGCGTGTAAAACACGGATTAATACCCGTACGTACGTATTTCTGGTGGTACTTTCGTAATCGATCTGAGCGCACACCGGAGAAAGGAATTACTGCTTGCCCATTCAGGATTTTTCTTCTTTGTGTATGTGTGTGTGGTGTGTGTTTATGTTGAAACCGACGGAAATTTCAAACATTCCACAATCTGATTCCAAGAGAAAAATGATTGGTTTTTATTGAAAAAGTATTCAAATTAGATTTTGGCTGAGATGTTTGCAAATAAAAAGTGATCGAATTTAATAATTAATTATTACCTCGATTAGAAATTTTATTCACAGATAATTTTTTATTTTTATAACTAATTTCGATAATAAAATGTATTTTAAAAAGTCCTTTGGTTCGTTGTAGAAAATTAACTATTAAAATTACGAAAACATAAATCTACAACAATAAGAGATGTAGATTTACGAAATGTTTTCATTCATTCATCAATTAATTATTACTTTTTTATTGATTCATAAAATAGACTTTTCAAAAAGCTTTTACCTGAATGTGTCAAAAATTGTTAAAACGCGAATTTCCCTCGGGCGGTATTAAATTTACTCTGATAGCATCGGCAGACATGTAAATTTTGTGTGGTTTTTTTAGGGGGTGGCGGGGGGTTGTAAGTGTGGTCTGAAACTGCCCGGGCGTGTCTGTTCCCCAGTAGTTCCCCGTCGTGTAATAATTATGTCAACACGAGGACGCGGGGTGCGTTTCCGGATTAATCACATTTTATTAATGTAACGATGCCACGGCATGTGATGCAATCGAGCGCGTCAGAGGGATGAGGGTGGTTGGTGTGTGTGTGTGTGCAGACAATAGGGCGGAGATAATGGTGGTGGACGAGGAGGAAAAGGCCGTTAACCGAAATAAATAGATGCGGATGAATCACGCGAGGAATATTATACATTTTCTCCATTTCCAATCAATAAGTCTGAGGTGTAAAAAAAACAAACAAAAAAATATACAAGTGATGAATTTAAAATTGAATTTAAATTGAAACCATCATCAGTAATAGTTAAAAGTGAAATTGGTAGAGAAAAAATTGATACAAAAACTCATGGTTTAGGCTTGATATTGGTGACAACATAATATCAATCATCTTGAAAATTTTCAATAAAAAATAGGAAATGGTAAATGATTCTTTGAAAAAGGTAAAGAATAAAAAACTCTATAAAGAGAAATTGGAATAAATATTCATAAAATCTACAAAATTCTCATAAAATAAAACAAGTATTGTATCGGATTGTGTAAATTCTCAACCAGAGCGTTTCATCTGCGACAAGTGTTGTAGAAAATTTCTAAAACGTCTAAAAATGATGTGTCATTTATTAGCGGTGATTTGTCTACTATCAACTGTCTTCTGTCCTCTTTAAACTATCATCGAAATTATTCTTAAACTCCTGAAAAATACTCTTGTTAACTCTACACCATCAACTATTACTTGTTCACTATCAACTGTCATTTTCGCATGTCATCTGTCAACTAACAAGTATCATATGTCTACTATAAACTAACTATCTTTTGTCGACTATCATTTATTATCTATCATTTGTGTCAACTGTCACATATTTACCAATTATCTGTCTAGTCACATTTGTTGATTGTCACGTTCATCTGTCTACTGTCAACTGTCGTCCGTCTACAAACAATTATCATTTGTCGACTATCATATGTCTACTATGTATTTTCACTTGTCGACTGTCATTTGTCAACTATCAACTGTCGATTGTCACTTGTCCTCTATTAATTATCATTTGCTGACTGCCTTGTGTCTACTATTAATTGTCATTTGTCTATTATTAATAGTCTTTTCTCAATTATCATCTCTTTACTATCAATTTTCCTTTGTCAACTACAATTTTTTCTTCTATCAACTGCCATTTATCTATTGTCATATGTCGTCTGTCTACTATCAAAAACATTTGTCGACTGTCATATGTTTATTATGAAATATCATTTGCCTATTATAAACTGGCTTTTGTCGACTGCCATTTCTCATATCTCTACTAGTAACTGTCAACTGTGGTATGTACAATAAAATTCATTTGTGGACTGTCTTATGTTTATTATGAACTGTCATTTATCTACCATCAATTGTCCTACTGTCAACTGTCATCGGTCTACTATCAATTATCATTTGTTTACTATAAACTTTCACTTATCGACTGTCATTCGTCTATTGTCAACTGTCATTTGTCGATCGTCACCTGTCTACTACCAATTGTTAATTAATTTCATTCATATACTGTCGACTGCTGTGTGTCTACTATCAAGAGAAGAGGATACTAGCTTCCTCAACATCATGGTAAAGAAAGGGTTTGAGTGGAAAACCATATTAAGTTGCTCTTTTTGGCCAAAATTTATTGTATGTTTTTATTTTTATTAATATATTTAATTTTTATTATTTAAAAAAGGAGACCAAAGATAAATAAATAAAACATTATCATTTGTTAAGTGATAATCGACAAATGACAGTTTATAGTAAACAAACGATATTTGCCATCAATTGTCATTTGTCTACTGTCAACTGTCCACTAAAAATTATTATTTGTTGACTGTCATATGCCTACAATAAAATATCATTTGTTAATTATCAACTGGCTTCTGTCAATTGCCGCCTGTTATCTAACAAATTATAATTTCATTTGTTTAACTACTGTATTATTATTATTTTCTGTAAATTAGATTTTCCGTTAATAAATATTATTATTACTAATTGTTATATGTCTAGTTTCAACAGTCATTTGTTTTTCAATTATTATCATTTGTCAACCGTAATATATTTATTATGAATCATCATTTGTCGACTGTCGCATATCCACTATCAGTTGTCATTTGTCTACTATCAACTGTCATTTGCCGACTGTTGTTTGTCTTATATTTACTATCAACTGTCATTTGTCCCCTTATCAACTGTTGTCTGTCTACTATCGATTATCATTTGTTAACTGAAATATGTTATTATGAACTGAATTGTCTACTATCATCAGCTGTCATTTGTCGACTCTCGTCTGTGCACTATTAACACTTTTGTGGAAAAGTTGCCAAAAAATATCAAAAAGAAAAACTCTTAAAATAATTTGTTTGAAATTAGATGAAATTTTAGTAAAACAATTGAAAATCTATCAAAAACAATTGAAATTCCATTTAAAAAATTTAAAATCTATAAAAAAACCAATTGAAAATTTATTAAAAACAATTGAAAATCTATTAAAGATAATTGAATTCTATCAAAAACAATTGACAATCTATTAAAAACAATTGAAAATTTATTAAAAAACAATTGTAAATTATTAACAATTAAAAATTTATTAAAAACATTTGAAATTATATTAAAAACAATTGAAATTCTATTAAAAATCTATTACATATAATTGAAATTCTATCAACAACAACTGAAACTCTATTTCAAACAATTGAAAATTTATTAAAAGGAATTGAAAATCTATAAAAATCAATTGCAATCCTATTGAAAACAATTGAAACTTCATTAAAAACAATTTAAAATTTATTAAAAAACAATTGAAAAATTATTAAAAACAATTGAGAATCTATTAAAAATAATAATACATTTATTTAAAAAAACAATTGAAAATTTGTTTAAAAACCATTGTAAGTGTATTAAAAGCAATTGAAAATCTATTGAAACAATTTAAAATTTAATAAAAACAATTTAAAACCTATTGAAAATTCAGTTAAAACAATTCAAAAATTATTAAAAAACGATTATTGAAAATTGATTAAAAACAATAGAAGATTTAATAAAACAACTGCAAATATATTAAAAACAATTGTAAATTTATTAAAATAACAATTGAAAATTTATTAAAAAACAATTGAAAATTTATTAAAAACAATTGAAAATTTAATCAAAACAATTGAAAATTTATAAAAAAACATTTGAAATTCTATTAAAAACACTCGCGTGCTAGTCACCGTACAGTGTAGACGTTCGCTCCAGAGTTCTTTATTTTACAAAGTGTTTAAAACCGTGCAAACAAACAATACTCATATTAATAGTGGTAATTCCACCAAACCACCATTCTCCACCATGGCTTCGGCTTCCGACTCGGAGGGGGAGTTCAAAACCCCTAAGAAGAGAGGCAGAGGAAGGCCCCGCAAACCATCATTCTCGGACTCATCGTGTATGGAGGTAACTCAACCCACAAAACGAACCGCAAAATCCAAAACTGACGATACACAAACTTCTAACACAAACCCTAAAAATCAATACAAACACACCTTCCACCTCTCCACCGCACAAGAGACAAGCCGCATACAAATGGTACAAATTTGGTTACAACACGATTTTAACAAAAACGTACTAATTATCAAAACAAAACACGGATTCATACTAAAAGCAAACTACGAGAAACAAAGCGTTATTAACGATCTCAACACACTCCAGGCCGAAAAAATTTTAACCAAACACGCGGCCGCATCGCCGAGCGCAAACCCAGAAAAACGCGACCACGTGTCAGCTCCGTCGTACAGCTGCATTATCAAGTCGGTTGAACTTGAAATAAACGATAATATGATAAGCGAACAATTAAATGAAATGGGAATCAACCATCGTTATTGCAAACGCATCATTTCCAGACAAACAAATGAAAAAACATCCCTCATACGAATAATCACCGCCTCACACGAAGCATATAGCCGTCTACTGCTAAATAAATTCCCGTATATGTGTAAAATATACCCGGTTGTAGAAAGTACAGCGCCCGAGCCAATTCCAACACCGTGCAGCAAATGCTGCAAATTTACCCATAAAACAGCTGATTGCACAAACGAAATCAAATGCGCTAAATGCGGAGGTACACACAACACATCCTCATGCACAACTACGCTCCCAGAAAAATGCACGGCGTGCAAAGAAGAAGGACACGCAGCATGGTCCCAAAAATGCAAGAAAAGACCCACCAAGCCGATCGAGGGAATCCCGAATGTAAAGATTCATTTAACTAACCAAAAAACTGCAGACATGGACAGGTCAGCAACAAAACACATACGCGTTCATAAGCCATTCTCATTACACGATTACATACTTGACACGTACGCCACGGAAGTTAACAGGCCCTCAGCTGTAGACCGCAACGAACTGTTAAAAAAACTCAGACGAAGATTTATTGAATCTTTCGACATTGACATTCATGTATCGTTTTCAGGAAACCGCATGTTCATTGTTATGTTCGACCTGAAATTCCCCGATGTCATCCCCCCCGTTCTCCCAATATCTGGTGTTTACACAGGTAATGTGCAGGTAAACAATGGCTAACATACGTATCCTTTATTCCAACATCAATTCCCTCCGTAACAAATCCCATTTACTTGCCCATTACCTATCCAATAATCCCATCCATATAAACCTCCTCGTTGAAACTAAAACTACAGACAGTTTTAACTTTAATAACTGGAAGTGTATCCAAATTCCTTCCACTATTTCAAACGAAAACCAACGAGGAGGTTCTATAGCTTCTTTTCACCCATCCTTATCATATGGAAAAGCCAACCCTCCCAGCATTAATAACCACCTGAATGAATGTCTCCATTTTACCCTACCAACGACCCATTTTACCCTACATGTCTTTTTAGTTTACATCCATCCACATTCCTCTATTGACGATACAATATTCACAAAGGCGTCGCTTTACGACCACGTAATTATAATTGGTGACTTTAACGTCAATAGAAGGAAATCCCGTCAAATCCAATTCTTCCTGTCCAACTCAAATTTCACAAAAATCCCAACTCCACCAACCTTTATCATGAGTGAAAGTCAATCAACAACTCCCGATTTAATCCTATGTACATCCAACATCCGACACTTAATCCATTCCATAAAATTAATCCCAGATCTATGTTCCGACCATCTATCCATACAGTTCGATTTCAATACCCAATCTCAATCCACCCCATCCCCTCCGGAATATATCCATCACTACCAGAGTTGCAATATGGAAAAGGTTATTAACGACATAACATCGACATTTGATTTTACGCAAGACATTAATCCTAACATTATTTCCCAATTTTGTTCATCCCTATCAGAAACTATTTTATTACATACCCCAAAACTAAAAAAACAACATTATAAATATCCCCTACCCAAGTTCATCCTTAGACTGCTGAAATACAAGAGACAATTATACAGAGACAGTAAATTCTACGAGGACAGTTCAATCAAAAACAAATTTAACAAATTAAATAAAGAAATCAAATTACTAATTTCAGAATATAAAAAACATACATGGCTGGAAGCTTGCCAAAAAATAAATAACAGTCATGGAAAAACATATTGGACAGAAATAAAGAAGCTTTCCAAATATAAAAAATCAGACAACATTGCTAATATAAAAGACCCAACTGACGGTTCAATACTGACTGACGATACATCAATAGCGAACGCATTTTCAGGACAGTTAGAGAGGACGTTTCAAAAATCATACAGCCACGAATATGACAACAACTTTTATAGTACAGTTACGGACTGGTTCAATTCATATGATAAAACACCCCTGCCCCCTCCAATCGACGATTCATTAGACGAGACCGATTACTACATACAACTGCACTCTGGTAAAAATTCTTCCCCCGGTCACGACAAAATTCCCCGTCTACTCCTAAAAAAACTCTCCCATGAAATACATATGTTTATTTTGAAAATATTCAATTATTGTTATTCCCATCAATTTTTCCCCACAGAATGGAAGGAAGGTATTGTAATCTGTATTCCCAAACCTGACAACGATCCCACCCTAGTATCCAGTTACCGCCCCATTACTCTCCTCCCCGTCATAGGTAAACTCTACGAATCCCTCATTAAACAAAAACTCCTTCAATCCGCCAACATCCACATCCCTGAATACCAGTTTGGTTTCCTGCCACAAAAGTCAACCTTACATCCTCTATCCATTTTAACCTCCAATATCCAAACCAATCACCTCGAAGGACATAAAACAACAATTCTTTTCCTTGATATACAAAAGGCTTTTGATTCGGTTTGGCATATTGGCCTCATATATAAATGTTTCCTGCTTAATATCCCTCGCCATTTAATCATCATTATCTACAACTTCCTCACCAACAGAACCTGTAAAATTAGAATCAAACAAACCTATTCCGATCCGTTTCCCATCCACCAGGGGGTTCCACAAGGTTCTCCTCTTTCCCCCCTTCTGTACAATATCTTCTGTCATGATATATTTGACCCCAACCCATCATATTTCCATCCCTCTAGATACGCCCTCCTCTTTGCCGACGACACTGCCCTGGTTACCCACGCCCCAACTCTCCAAGCCGCCCAATTATCCCTTCAATCATCATTCGATGCAATACAATCCTGGTGTTCCAAATGGCGTATGAAAGTAAACCCTTCCAAATCCAAATTATTTATCCCTCACCATAAAATCACACCGAATTCCCCTTCTATTAATATCAACAACTCCAACATCCACCCCTCCAACCCCTGTAAATACCTAGGCGTCCTTTTCGATTCCAAACTTTCCTTTACGACCCACGCACAATCAATTAAGTCAAAAATTAAGATAAGAGCTCGGCATTTCCGTGCACTCACATATAAGAACAAAGGCATCTCCATTAAAACAGCCGTAAACATTTATACATCGATTTGCCGACCTCTTATTGATTACAGTGCGATCCTATTTAACCAAATCCGTCCTTCCACTCTCCAACACTTAAATGTCGCCGAAAGGTCAGCCCTACGTTCCCTCACTAAACTAAGACACCCTATTAATCCCCTACACAATCCTTCTAATGCGCTCCTCTATGAAACCACCCAAGTCACCCCAATATCCCAACGTATAAATAGCCTAAATACCAAATTTGCCAATAACCCCTTCAATGTAACCCTACTCAATAAATTTTGCATTCCCCGAAACCCGAATATCCCCCCCAAACATAAACACCCATCACTCACACTACATCAATTCATTAGTTCGAATCATCCAGACGGTTAAGCTAGCTAGCAAAGATATTTATTTTTCACACAAAACTTAGAGTCAAGACAGGGCAGAAAGGCCGATGGTCGATAGCCCAAACGGACAGACTAACCATATTGTTTATCATTACTTGTATTTCCATATAAACTATGTTTGTAAAAAAGTGTTCGAATAAAGATGTTATTCTCTCTCTCTCTATTAAAAACAATTGAAAATCAATTAAAAATAATTGAAATTCTATCAAAAACAATTGAGAATCCATTAAAAATAATTGTACATTTATTAAAAAAAAAAAAAAATTGAAAATTTGTTTAAAAACCATTGTAAGTGTATTAAAAACAATTGAGAATCTATTAAAACAAATTGAAAATTTAATAAAAACATTTTAAAAACTATTGAAAATTTAGTTAAAACAATGGAAAATTTATTAAAAACAATAGAAGATTTAATAAAACAACTACAAATTTAAAAACAATTGAAAATCTATTGAAGATAATTGAATTCTATTGAAAACAATTGAAAATCTATTAATTGAAATTCAATTTCAAACAATTGAAAATTTAATCAAAACAATTGAAAATTTATTAAAAAACAATTGTAAATGTATAAAAAAACAATTGAAAATTTATTAAAAGCATTTGAAATTCTATTAAAAACAATTGAAAATCAATTAAAAATCTATTACATATAATTGAAATTCTATCAAAAACAATTGAAATAGTTTTTCAAACAATTGAAAATTTATTAAAAGCAATTGAAAATCTATAAAAATCAATTGCAATTCTTTTGAAAACAATTGAAAATCTATTAAAAATAATTGTACATTTATTAAAAAAAACAATTGAAAATTTGTTTAAAAATCATTGTAAATGTATTAAAAACAATTGAGAATCTAATAAAACCAATTGAAAATTTATTAATAGCAATAAATAATAAAAACTATTGAAAATTTAGTCAAAACAATTGTAAATTTATTAAAAACAATAGAAAATTTAATAAAACAACTACAAATCTATTAAAAACAATTGTAAATTTATCAAAATAACAATTAAAAATTTATTAAAAACAATTGAAAATCTCTTAAAAATAATAGCAAATTTATTTAAAAACAATTGAAAATTTGTTAAGAAACAATTGTAAATTTATTAAAAACAATTGAGAATCTTTTAAAAATAATTCTAAATGAAATAAAAACAATTGAACACTTATTAAAAACAATTGAAAATTTATTGTAACAGATTGCAAATTTAATAGAAACATTTAAAAAAATCTATTAAAAACATTTGAAATTCAACTACAATCAATCAAATTTCTATTAAAAAGAGTTAAAAAACAATTGTAAATTTATTAAAAACAATTGAAATTATATTGAAAACAATTGAAAATTTAATTTTAAAAAATGTAAACTTAATAAAAACAATTGAAAATCTATTAAACAATTGAAAATATATTAAAAACAATTGAAAATCCATTAAAAGCAATTGCAAATTTATGAAAACAATTGAAATTTTATTAAAAAACAATTGTAAATTTATTAAAAACAATTGAAAATCAATTAAAACAATGGCACATTGATCAAAAACAATTGAATTTAGATTTTAATGTGTATTTTTACTATAAAATTAATTGTCGTGCTTAATTTGTAATTTATTGTAAATGGCCTACCGTTAATAAAGAATAAATAAAAATCTACTAAAAACAATTGTAAATTTTTTTAAAACATTTGAAATTCTATTAAAAAACAATTGAAATTTTATTTGAAATAATTGTAAACTTAATTGAAAATCTATTAAAACGAATTGAAAACTTATTAAAAACAATTGAAAATTAATTAAAAACAATTGAAAACAACTGAGAATCTATTAAAAATAATTGTAAAAAAAACATTTGAAATTCTATTTAAAAAATATAAAAACTATTTAAAACACTTGAAAATTTATTAAAAACAATTGAAATTCTATTGAAAACAAATGAAAATTAATTTTTAAAAATTGTAAACTTAATAAAAACAATTGTAAATCTATTAAAACCAATTGAATATCTATTAAAATCAATTGAAAACTTATTAAAAACAATTGAAAATTTATTAAAAACATTTGAAATTCTATTAAAAATATTAAAATCAATAAAAATTCTATTTTTAACAGAAATTTAATAGAAACAATTGAAAATTCATTAAAAAACAATTGTAAATTTATTTAAAAAAATTTAAAATTTATAAAAACATTTTAAATTCTATTAAAAACAATTGAAAACCCATTTAAAATAATTGTAAATTTATTTTAAAAAAAACAATTGACAATGTATAAAATCAATTGAAAATCTATTAAAAACATTGGAAATTCTATAAAAAAAAAAAACAATTAAAATTCTATTCATGAACAATTGTAAATTTATTGGAAAACAATTGAAAATCTATTAAAAACAATTGAGAATTTATTAAAAGCAATTAAAATCTATTAAAATAACTGTAAATTTATTTAAAAAAACAATTGAAAATTTATTGAAACAAAAGTGAAAATCTACTAAAAACAATTGAAAATTTAGTAAGATCATTTGAAAATCTATTAAAAAAACAATTGAAAATTAAAATAATTGTAAGTTTATTTAAAAACAATTGAAAATGTACAAAATCCATTAAAAACATTGGAAATTCTATCAAAAATAATTGAAATTATATTAAATTTATTAAAAGTAATTAAGATCTATTAAAAATAATTGTAAATTTATATTACAAAAAAACAATTGAAAATCTATTAAAATCAATGAAAATGTATTTAAAACCATTTGAAAATCTTTTGCAATTCCCTTAAAATTTAATTAGACAAATGTTAAAATTTGCTTAGGAAAGAAGATTTAACATTTTCTAGAGACAATTTTAACCAAAAACAAACAAAAATTTTGGCAAACACTACAATTTTTTTAAGAATAATTATAAAATTTAAGAAGAAAAAACACAAATTCATTCAATTGTTATAAATTTCACGGTTTGATTTGAGTTGTGTGAAGTTATCACTATTGAATTGACAATTTAAAGACATGTAAATATTGAATCGCTTTTGATAGAATGATCAAACAATTAACGAATTGAAATAAATATGTATAAACAAATGATGTTAAATAGTAAATATTATATAGTATTCTTTGTATTGGAGTTAAGAAAAAGGAATTAAGGAACCTTCTATGAATGAATCGCTTTGGAAACGGAAACTTTCTGAATGTCTCTAAAAATAAGGTTTGCAGAACGTGCGTATGTAGACTAAATTGTTTGGATATTTGAGAAAAGGGTGGTAAGTGGAAGGGTTGTTCCGTAGTTTACGTTGAGGGGGAAAATCTAAATTGGTATTTAGGCATGGGTGCAAGGATTTTGTTGATTGAAATAAAACTACACAATTGAGAGGGTTTCACATTTATGCTTTAACTGCAATTAAAGTTAGAGCATAAACAGAAAGAATCGTCACGTTTATGCTCTAACTGCATTTGGTTAAAAAAGTGTAATTATTTTTATTATTGTGTTCCAAATAAGGGTGCAACTGACAATTAAAATTTTGTGGGAAAAATAAGGAGAAAGAATTTAAAAAAAATGATTGGAAGACATTGGAATTCAGTGAGTTTTTGTGACGGCAAAAGGGTAGTATAAATCTACTAAAACAATACTTTTCCTATATATTCTATATAGGGAAAGTAAAAAAAAAATAAATAATTGATAATTAAAATTTTTCATTTGTTTACTTTAATTGTTTATATATTGTCATCTTTTAAAAAAAACAAATGATTATAATGGATAAACGTGTGCAGATATAGAATAGCGTTAAATCGCTCCAGTTAACGAGTTGATTGGAAACGAAACCGAAAACGGGATTTTAAAAACGAACAAACGCTCACTTTCGAGATCGCCGTGTGGCGGCCGTTCGCGTCCGGCCTTGGTAAACACACACACACACATACGCACGGACACAGTTACGTTTTTTAAACGGGCGTCTCGATAAACAACAGAACACGTTGTTCACGTTGTTTGTGTACGTCCATTTCGGCCCATCACCATCACCATCATCATCAGCAGCAGCATTGCATCCGCGCGTCCGTTCAGAAAAGGCTGGCTGGCTTTTGGTCGCGGCTGTACCGCGTGTAACCTTGCACGGGAATCAAATAAAAAGTACAAACTTAAACAGGTAGTCGTTGCCGTCGTCGTCGCCGCCGCCGTCACTGGAGGATTAAAAGAGAAAAAAATGATTCATACCTCAGGTAGGTTAGAGACCAGGTTGTTGTTAGCGATGGATTCCATTATGGTGTGTTTGATGTTTTCAACTTTTCTTGTTTTAAAACATGGCACTGCGGAGGAATTCGAATTGTACGCACTTCACCGTCAACAACAACAACATCATCATCAACAACACACGCGCGCACTTATTATTGTTTATCGTTGATTGCGATGAGGAAACGTGTCGGGGGCATGCATTGCATCGAGGAGAGCGTCGTTTCTTGCTCGCGCACTCGTGAAGAAGTTGGATGGTAGTTGCAGGTATTCCGGTACGCGCGCGCTCCCTTCCCTCCGCCGAGACAACGACGACGACGACGACTCGAACTCGCCGGACTGCGTGCTGAAACTGCCCGAAACACGAAACACCGCGCGGCCTCCCTACCCACCACCTTTTACTTTAACACTCCGACCACCCTTATTCACACACGCACATGTATTAACGAAAAGGAATTATTTAACGACACTTTTTATGCGAACGCGTAAACAACAATTCGTAAACATATTGTTTCGTACTGCATTGTTTCGTTTCATGGGTGACACGATTACTTTCAAATTTTAGCGGTTGCCTCCATGTAAATTGTGTTGCCTATATTATATTAATAATAATATAATATTATATTAACAATATATGTATTAATATAACA
The DNA here is from genome assembly GCA_963969525.1 of Ontholestes murinus. Taxonomy (NCBI): domain Eukaryota; kingdom Metazoa; phylum Arthropoda; class Insecta; order Coleoptera; family Staphylinidae; genus Ontholestes; species Ontholestes murinus. Next base: position 261,180 of record OZ018389.1, on the reverse strand, counting down.
TGTAATATTAATAATATATTAACTTCACTATAAATAAATATTAGTATTTGTTATCTAATGATTCAAAGAAATTAAAATAATCAATTGTTAATAATTGAATCCATTAGTAATTAGTAATTAAAGTTATCATGTATGTGTTGAGTGGGTGGGTGTCCTCTATCCTACCCTCCAATTAGTAAAACATAAGCGAGGGTTTCAATTAAAGATTGTAAAATATAAATAAATACAAAATAATTGCAATTTATTAGAGATTTATTCATACAAATTTTTCAAATAATTTTTGATGATGTTTTACTGGTTGGAGGGTGGGATAGAGGCCACCCACCCACCCTACATATACATATAAATTATAATTCCTTATTGTCTCGCGGTTTCCAATAAAATTAATACAAAACTTTTTGAATAAAAAAGAAATTAAAAAGGTAAAATTTTTGAGTGATTAAATTAGAAAAAATTTGATGAATGATGGGTGGGCAGACTTTAAATCTCAAATAAATAAGATTAGCTATAGAAAGTCATTTATATTTAAACATAAATTTTGATTTTGTTTTATTTTTTATTACAGAGAGGGTTTGATTACTTTTAGCAGCAAAATCATCAACGATTAGGAATTAAAGTTATCATATATATGTAGGGTGGGTGGGTGGCCTCTATCCACCCTCCAATCAGTAAAACATTAGCGAGGGTTTTAATTCAAAGTTAAAAAATATAAATAAACATAAAATAATTGCATTTTTTATTTGATGTATTCATACAAATATTTTAAATAATTTTTGATGATGTTTTATTGATTGGAGGGTGAGATAGAGGCCACCCACCCACCCTACATATACATATAATTTCAATTACTGAGAGTCTTCCGTTTTGGAGTAAAATTAATTAGAAAACTTTTTGAATAAAAAAGAAATTCAAAAGATAAAATTTTTGAGTGATTAAATTAATACAAATTTTATGCGTGATGGGTGGGTGACTTTAAATCTAAATTAGATACGATTTGCTATAGAGAGCCATGTTTAAGCTTAAAATTTCATTTGTTTCATTTTTTATTACATAAAGGTTTTGGTTGTTTTTAGCAGTAAAATTATCAACGATTAGTAATTAAAATTATCATGTATATGTAGGGTGGGTGGGTGGCCTCTAACCCACCCTCCAATCAGTAAATCATCATCAAAAATTATTTGAAATATTTGTATGAATAAATAAAAAATTGCAATTATTTTGTGTTTATTTATATTTTACAACTTTCAAATAAAACCCCCACTAATGTTTTACTGATTGAAAGGTGGGATAGAGGCCACCCACCCACCCTACATATACATATTAACTATAATCACTGATCATCTTGCGGTTTCCAATAAAATTAATTACAAAACTCTTTGAATAAAAAGGAAATTAAAAAGGTAAATTTTTTGAGTGATTAAATTAAAAAAAAATGATTCATAATGGGTGGGTAGACTTGAAATCTAAATTAGATAAGATTTACTATAGAAAGCCATTTATATTTAAACTTCAATTTTGATTTTGTTTAATTTTTTATTACATAAAAGGTTTGATAGTTTTTAGCAACAAAATCATCAACGATTAGTAATTATAGTTAATATGTATATGTAGGGTGGGTGGGTGGCCTCTATCCCACCCTCTAATCAGTAAACATACGCGAGGGTTTTAATTAAAAGTTGTAAAATGTAAACAAACACAAAATATTTTTTTAATTGATGTATTCATACAAATATTTCAAATAATTTTTGTGTTAAAGCTGAATGTCGTCTTTCAACAAGCTCTAAATTTTTTCGATCTCCTCGATATCGACGCATCCTTCTACGTCCATCATTCTTCAATAAACAAAACCTGGATTCTTCGCTAAACGCGATTTTATTCCATTCTTCAACTCAACCCTTGATTCGAAGCTAGACGAGCAGCTTTTTGAGGTGGGATTAGTGGAAGATGTCTAAATAGACGGCAAGAATGGAGACCAATCGTTGTTAAATGGTCGCCATTGAAATCTGACGATTTACAGCTCTTAACCAATCTATGGCAACAGACCTAGTTGTTTGAAATCGATTTTCTGTGGTCATTCGTCCAGCTGGATGATGTCACAGTACACTTTCTTATGGCCAAGAAGACCATATTCTCGCCATAGTTGTGTGATCTCGACTAATTCTTCTGCCTACTTCTTTCATGTCGATAATTCGATCCCTATCACACTCCGAAGTTTGGGAAAAATTTGGATGTTGTCTTACTCTGACCATTATAAACCGTCACTGTGACAACTTCAGAATGTTAAATTTTAACTAAATATTCTTCAATGCCCATATAAAAAGTTCGTTCAATTTTAACGGAAAAATCTCAAAGGCTCAACTTTTTTTATTGAACCTTTAATCATTTTGTACCAACGAATAAATAATTATTTTTATATCAATTGTATTATTCTTTCTTGGTGGTGCATTTCATATGAAAGTGAGTGTATATGATGGCGGTTTCAGCTATTACAATAATCGATTCCTTATCGTTTTCACATTTTCAACCATCAAGACTTGTTTTAATGTGTTGTATATTAGATCGTCTGGTTGTTACATTCTTTTTTTGCCACTGCCTTCGTTCCTAACGGAGGCGAAGCACGCGATTTGCATACGAGACGAGAGAGAGAACAACAACGGCACACACACGCAGATCGTTTGTCTCAAACACACACCCCCGAAGTCCGTATACCCCCGGCTTTCAAGGGCTGGGGGATGAGGAATTGCCGAAATGAAAACTGTTCATTAATATCATATGCTAGGATGGACGGAATTCAATTGGATGGAAACGGGAATATGGAATTATCCCCCCATATTAATTTCAACCAGTCAACCCGAACGTCAAGTAGATAAGTAAATGTTGTAATCCATTTATTATTTATATAACGAAAATTCGTTTCAAGAGAAAAATAAAACACTTTTCATTTTATATAAATAATACTGTTGTATCCTTTCTTTACATTTTATTGACTATGTTTAAATATACAGGGTGACTGACGAAAAACCTTTGGTGCTGTATCTCGCTTATTTTTAATCCGATTTTAATAAATAAAACATCAAATTAAACCATTTTTAAAAGACTTTAATAGGAACTGAACTGTTATTTTTTCTTGCACCCAGTTTTTGACAAAAGACGATGAACTTTTTTTTTAAATTGCACTGTATATATATTTTTATTGATTCGCAAGGAGATTTTTTTCTGAATATAAAATTGTAGACAAATTTATCCATACATCAAACTTAAGTCGAGAAATTGAGGATTAAAAAATAAATAAAAAATCAAGTATCCATTGTAAACAATATACAGACCCTATTTTAGATGTCAAAAGTGACAGTGACAGCCATTGATACAATACTGCAACGATTTTTAATTATTTCATAATTAAAATGTTGCAATATTTCAAACACTGTACTAGAATTTTGTGCTTCTATAGAAATCGTTTTTCAGTTTTTGAAATCTTGCAACATTTTTATTATGAAATTATTAAAAATCATTGCAGTATTGTACCAATGACTGACACTGTCACTTTTGACATTTGGAATAGGCTCTGTATATTGTTTACTATGGGTATTTGATTTTTAATTTTTTTTTAATCCTCAATTTCTCGACTTTGGTTTGATGAATGGATAAAATCGTTTACAAATTTAGATTCAGAAAAAAGTCTCCTTGCGGATCAGTACAAAATATATATACAGTGCAATTTGAAAAAAAAGGTTGATCGTCTTTTGTCAAAAACTGGATGCAAGAAAAAATATCAGTACAGTTCATATTAAAGTCTTTTAAAAATCATTTAATTTGATGTTTTATTTATTAAAATCGGATAAAAAATAAGCGAGATACAGCACCAAAGGTTTTTCGTCAGTCACCCTATATATATCGATTGCTAAGTGCTTAGTATTAATAACAGCTTTTCATTAAATATACATATCTGAAAACATCCACCTTGAATGTTGTAAATTGTCTGCACGAATGTGAATTTCAGGTTGTGTGTTGTAAGTAAACTTTAGACGTTTATTAAAATATTAATCGATCGAAGTGAAGTTTGAAGTTAATGGATGCAGTAAGTAATAACCGAATGAGCTAAGAGGATGTGAATATTTAAGGGTTGATGAATGCAGGATGGGTGAAATGAACACTTAACGTGCACACACGGAGCAGACGGCTTTAATTCCTCATTTAATCGATTCGATAAGTACAGTTAATAGATTACGCCGCTTTCTGCCCTTTTACGCGTCTGCATTATTAATGTTGCATTGTACGAAAGCTTATTGCACACTCGGCAATTCAATTCTTTATTTCTATGCATCAAACGTTAAAAATAAATTAACGAATAAAGCACTAATAATCTTTATACTTGTATGAAAAAAAAAGGATGAAATAAGGTCGTTAAAATATTTCGACCTTCACATAAATCAAACAATCAATTTAAATATTAAATGATTTTTTTCATATAGAATTTTTGTTCATAAACCATCATTTTTTTAAATGCACCATGAAGTGAATGTCTATAGTGTCAACCAATTAATTGTGAGAAAATTATAAAAAAATACATTTATTGTAAGGTTCTAAATAACACCAACACTGAAATAATGTAAGATACTTTACTCATGATTTATTATACAAATACGTACAATAAATCAATTGATGATTTAATTAACAAAAGTCATTTATTATTATTAAAAATTTAAAAAAAAAAATCAAAGTTGTGTTATAGGAAAACTAATTGTCGATTAAATAAAAGATTTTGAGCGAAACTCTAAATGAAATTGATGAGAATTCTTATAAAATAAATAAACCCTAAGTGTTTTGAAAATTATTGTTAAATTAGTAAAACCCTCGCTTATGTTTTACCGATTGGAGGGTGGGATAGTGGCCACCCACCCACCCTACATATACATTTTTACATTCACCACTGATTCTCGATAAGTTTTCCGAAAACATCAACAGTATTTTTGAAATTTTTGTGTATAAGAACATCAATCCACTGTCTTAATTTAAGTTTTATTGTATATGTAGGGTGGGTGGGTGGCCACTATCTCACCCTCCAACCTGTAAAACATACGCGAGGTTTATACTAATTAAATAATCATTTTAAAAACACTTAGGATTTTGTAGTTCATTTAACCTTTTTTAACTTAGGATTTATTTATCTCGTTGATTGTTAAGGCACTTATATTTTGAAAATCCATTATCACTTAATATAATAATAATAGTAAACTATTTACGATTTTCAACCTTTTATTTTACTCACTACAATTGTTTCCCTACACTGTAGTTTCTTCAGGTAAAGAAATATAATTTATTTATCTTATAAAAAAATTATCATGAATTCTATTTATAATTTTTCTCAAGGTTTATATTTTTCATTAGTATTTTATTTTCTTCTAACATAGCTTTTCCCATGTTTTTATTTTTAATAATGATAAATGACTTTTTTTTAAATTAAACCATCAATTCATTTATTATACGTATTTGTTTAATAAATCGTGTATTATTAATTGTCTTATATTAAAAAATAATTTATTACAACTTGCGTTGATGTTTTATTGATCGAAGGGTGGGATAGAGGCCACCCACCCACCCTACATAAACATATAAACTTAAACTAAAACACTGTTTGTAAATTATTTAAACACATTTCCAAAAATACTGCTGATGCCTTCTAGAAACTTCTCAATATTTAATTCTGCAATTAGTAAAATATACACTAAGGTTTTACTGATTAATTATTAATTAAAGGCCACCCACCCATCCTGTAAATACATTTAAAATTAACCTAAAACACAAGTTTTTAACCACATTTTTTGAAATACTTTTAATGTCTTTAGGAAACTAAACAAGTATCAGTGTAAATGTAACCTAATTTATGTAATGTGGGTGGGCGACCATTATTCCACCCTTCAATCAGTAAAATATACGCGAGAGTTTAATTAAAAAGAAATTTTTCATCAATTGAATATTCTAAGATTTAATTAATTAATGCTTGAGGCATTAACTTCGTGATACATTTTGGAAAATTAAACAATTTTTTTTGTTTAATTCTAAGATTTATTATACACTGAAATACTTTCTCTTGTATTGTTATTTTTTAAGAAACTGTCGTTAATATTGTGATAAATTGTATATGAAGGTTGGGTGGGTGACCTCAATTCCACCCTCGAATCAGTAAAACATCATCAAAATTACTTGAAATATTTCAATGAATGCATCAATTAAAAAATGTAATTATTTTGTGTTTGTTTATAACATTTAACTAAAACCCTCGTTTATGTTTTACAGATTGGAGGGTGGAATAGAGGCCACAAACCCACCCTACATATACATGATAACTATAACTAATCGTTGATGATTTTGCTACTAAAAACAATCAAACCCTTAATGTAACGAAAAAATAAAAATCAAAATTTAATTTTAAATGCAAATTACTTTCGATAACGAATCTTATCGAATGTGAATCTAAAGTCTGCCCACCCATCAAATTTTTAATAATTTACTCATTCAAAAATTTTACCTATTGAATTTCTTTTTTTATACAAAAGTGTTGTAATTAATTTCATTAGATACGGCGAGACAATAAGGAATTAAAGTTTATGTGTACATGTAGGGAGGGTGGGTGGCCTCTATCCCACCCTCTAATCATTGAAACAACATCAAAAATTATTCGAAAAATTTGTATGAATAAATCTCTAAAAATTGCAATTATTTTGTATTTATTTATATTTTACTACTTTCAATTAAAACCCTCGATTATGTTTTACTGGTTGGAGGGTGGGATAGAGGCCACCCACCCACCCTACATATACATGGTAACTTTAATTGCTAATTGTTGATGATTTTGCTGAAAAATAATCAAACCTTTTATTTATTAAAAAAATAAAACAAAGTCAAAATTTAAGTTTAAATATAAATGATTTTCTATAGGTAATATTATCTAATTTAGATTTAAAGTCTGCCCACCCACCATGCATCAAATTTTTATTAAATTGCTCACTCAAAAATTTTACCTTTTAAATTTCTTTTTTATTAAAAAAAATGTAATTAATTTTATTGGAAATCGCGAGACGATAAGGAATTAAAGTTTATATGTATATGTAGGGTGGGTGGGTGGCCTCTATCCCACCCTCCAATCATTAAAACATCATTAAAAATTATTTGTAAAATTTGTATGAATAAATCTCTAAAAATTGCAATTATTTTGTGTTCATATTTTAAAATTTTTTATTAAAACCCTCGCTTATGTTTTACTGAATGGAGGGCAGGATAGAGGCCACCCACCCAACCTACATATGCATAATAATTATAATTGCTAATCGTTGATGATTTTGCTGATAAAAACAATCAAACCCTTAATTTAAAAATAAAACAAAAACAATATTTAAGCTTAAATATAAATGATTTTTTATAGCTAATCTTATCTAATTTAAATTTAAAGCCTTTCCACCCATCATGCATAAAATTTAATTAATTCACTCACTCAAAAATTTTACTTTTTGAATTTTGTTTTTATCCAAAAAATTTTAAATAATTTTATTGGAAACTGCAAGACGATAAGGAATTAAAGTTATCATGTATATGTAGGGTGGGTGGGTGGCCTCTATCCCACCTTCCAATCAGTAAAACATCGTCAAAAATTATTTGAGAAATTTGTATGTATAAATCTCTAGAAATTGCAATTATTTTGTGTTTATTTATATTTTACAACTTTTAATTAAAACCCTCGCGTATGTTTTACTGATTGGAGAGTGAGATAGAGGCCACCCACCCACCCTACATATACATGATAACTTTAATTGCTAGTCGTTGCTGATTTTGCTGATAAAAACAATCAAACCCTTTTCCTAACTAAAAAAAGAAAATCAAAATTTAATTTTAAATACAAATGACTTTCTATAACTAATCGTATCGAATGTGAATCTAAAGTCTGCCCACCCATCAAATTTTTACTAATTTATTCACTCAAAAATTTTACCTTTCTAATTCCTTTTTTATTCAAGAAGTGTTGTAATTAATTTTACTTCAAACCACGAGACGATCAGTAATTGAAATTGATATGTATATGTAGGGTGGGTGGGTGGCCTCTATCCCACCCTCCAATCAGTAAAACATCATCAAAAATTATTTGAAAAATTTGTATGAATAAATCTCTAAAATTGCAATTATTTTGTGTTTATATTTTACAATTTTTTATTAAAACCCTTGCTTATATTTACTGATTGGAGGATGGGATAGAGGCCACCCACCCACCCTACATATGCATAACAATTATAATTACTAATCGTTGATAATTTTATTGCTAAATATAATCAAACCCTTTATGAAATAAAAATAAAACAAAACCAAAATTTAAATAAAAATTACTTTCTATAGCAAATCCTATCTAATTTATATTTAAAGTTTGCCCACCCATCATACATAAATATTTTATTAATTTTATTACTCACTTAAAAATTTTACCTTTTTAATTTCTTTTTTATTCAAAAAGTTTTGTAATTAATTTTATTGCAAACGGTGAGACGGTCAGTAATTATAATTTATATGTATATGTAGGGTGGGTGGGTGGCCACTATCCTACCCTTCAATCAGCAAAACATTATCAAAAATTATTTGAAAAGATTCTATGAATAAATCTCTAAAATTTGTAATTATTTTGTGTTTGTTTATATTTTACAACTTTTAATTAAAACCCTCGCTATGTTTTACTGATTGAAGAGTGGATAGAGGCCACCCGCCCACCCTCCATATACATATTAACTATAATTACTAATCGTTGATGATTTTGTTGAAAAAAGCAATCAAACCTTTTATGTATTAAAAAAATAAAACAAAATCAAAATTTAAGTTTAAATATAAATGGTTTTTTATAGGTAATATTATCTAATTTATATTTAAAGTCTGCCCACCCATCATGCATAAAAATTTAATCAATTTCCTTACTCACACATTTTATTTTTTGAATTTTGTTTTTATCCAAATAATTTTAATTAATTTTATTGGAAACTGCGAGACGATAAGAAATTAAAGTTTATATGTATATGTAGGGTGGGTGGGTGGCCTCTATTCCACCCTTCAATCATTCAAATATCATCAAAAATTATTTCTAAAATTTGTATGTATAAATCTCTAAAAATTGCAATTATTTTGTGTTTATTTATATTTTACAACTTTTAATTAAAACCCTCACTTATGTTTTACTGATTGGAGGGTGGGATAGAGGCCACCCACCCACCCTACATATACATGATAATTAATTACTAATCGTTGATGATTTTGTTGAAAAAACAATCAAACTTTTTATGTATTAAAAAATAAAGCAAAATCAAAATTTAAGTTTAAATATAAATGATTTTCTATAGGTAATATTATGTAATTTATTTTTAAAGTCTGCCTACCCATCATGCATAAAAATTTAATCAATTTCCTCACTCAAAAATTTTATTTTTTGAATTTTGTTTTTATCCAAAAAAATTTAATTAATTTAATTGGAAACTGCGAAACGATAAGGAATTAAAGTTTATATGTATATGTAGGGTGGGTGGGTGGCCTCTATCCCACCCTTTAATCATTGAAACATTATCAAAAATTATTTCTAAAATTTGTATGTATAAATCTCTAGAAATTGCAATTATTTTTTATTTTTTTATATTTTACAACTCTTAATTAAAACCCTCGCATATGTTTTACTGATTGGAGGGTCGGATAGAGGCCACCCACCCACCCTACATATACATGATAACTTTTATTACTAATTGTTGATGATTTTGTTGAAAAAAGCAATCAAACCCTTCATGTAATAAAAAATAAAACAAAATCAAAATTTAAGTTTAAATATAAATAATTTTCTATAATTAATCTTATCTAGTTTAGATTTAAAGTCTGCCCACCCATCATTTATTAAATTTTTACTAATTTACTCACTCAATAATTTTACCTGTTTAATTTTTTTTATTCAAAAAGTTTGGTAATTAATTTTATTGAAAACAACGAGACGATCAGTAATTGAAATTTAAATGTATATGTAGGGTGGGTGGGTGGCCACTATTCCACCCTCAAATCAGTAAAACATCATCAAAAATATTTGAAAAGATTGTATGAATAAATCTCTAATAATTACAATTATTTTATGTTTATTTATATTTTAAGACTTTTAATTAAAACCCTCGCTTATGATTTACTGATTGGAGGTAGGGATAGAGGCCACCCACCCACCCTACATATACATGATAATTTTAATTGCTAATTGTTGATGATTTTGCTGCTAAAAACAATCAAACCGTTTTATGTAATAAAAAATAAAAAAAATGAAAATTTAAGTTTAAATATAAATGATTTTTTATAGCTAATCTTATCTAATTTAAATTTAAAGCCTTTCCACCCATCATGCATAAAATTTAATTAATTCACTCACTCAAAAATTTTACTTTTTGAATTTTGTTTTTATCCAAAAATTTTTAATTAATTTTATTGGAAACTGCAAGACGATAAGGAATTAAAGTTATCATATATATGTAGGGTGGGTGGGTGGCCTCTATCCCACCTTCCAATCAGTAAAACATCGTCAAAAATTATTTGAGAAATTTGTATGTATAAATCTCTAGAAATTGCAATTATTTTGTGTTTATTTATATTTTACAACTTTTAATTAAAACCCTCGCGTATGTTTTACTGATTGGAGAGTGAGATAGAGGCCACCCACCCACCCTACATATACATGATAACTTTAATTGCTAGTCGTTGCTGATTTTGCTGATAAAAACAATCAAACCCTTTTCCTAACTAAAAAAAGAAAATCAAAATTTAATTTTAAATACAAATGACTTTCTATAACTAATCGTATCGAATGTGAATCTAAAGTCTGCCCACCCATCAAATTTTTACTAATTTATTCACTCAAAAATTTTACCTTTCTAATTCCTTTTTTATTCAAGAAGTGTTGTAATTAATTTTACTTCAAACCACGAGACGATCAGTAATTGAAATTGATATGTATATGTAGGGTGGGTGGGTGGCCTCTATCCCACCCTCCAATCAGTAAAACATCATCAAAAATTATTTGAAAAATTTGTATGAATAAATCTCTAAAATTGCAATTATTTTGTGTTTATATTTTACAATTTTTTATTAAAACCCTTGCTTATATTTACTGATTGGAGGATGGGATAGAGGCCACCCACCCACCCTACATATACATGACAACTAATTACTAATCGTTGATGATTTTGTTGAAAAAAGCAATCAAACCTTTTATGTAATAAAAATAGAATAAAATCAAAATTTAAGTTTAAATACAAATGACCTTCTATAACTAATCTCATCTAATTAAAATTTAAAGTCTGCCCACCCATCATGCATCAAATTTTTACTAATTTACCCACTCAAATATTTAATTTTTAATTTCATTTTTATTTAAAAGTTTTGTAATTAATTTTATTGGAAACCGCGAGACGATCAGTAATTAAAATTTATATGTATATGTAGGGTGGGTGGGTGGCCTCTATCTCACCCTCCAACCAGTAAAACATCATCAAAAATTATTTGAAAGTTTTTTTAAATTAATATATATTAAATTTAATATTCATTTTTTACTAGACGCCTGCTTTTTGTTAAAATGACGAATTACGACTAAAAGAATTATTTTAGATACAATGTATAACACATAAATTATTATTATTAGTGTTATGACCCATAAAGTCACACTAAAATTGATTCAGGAATTCCAATAATATACAGGAGGTTTCATTTATAAAAAAAATGCCACTTTTATATGAATCGCCCTGTATAATAATTGCTATTTTTAGGTTGTTACCTTAAGGATTCTCCACTATATCACGTTAATGGATTTTAATAATGTACGTTAATAAAGTCTCAATCTTACTGGTTCACCTTGTAAAGTCAGTAATGTTTTAACGTAGGCAACCAAATGTACACGCAGAATAATGAGAGTCCGTTTAAAAATAAAGTTAATTCTTTTCTTTTGCTCCAGGAGTCGTCATGTTTAAATCGTTAACCTAGCTAACAACCACCTTTTTCTCAACGTATCTATAATAATATTAACCTTTAATCCTTTAATTCTTTAAAGTAACAAGCTCATTTACGCATACACAAATAAACAAATCACACAGCGGAAGGACAACGTGGTCGATAGCCAAACACTACTACTACTAAAACTAAAATTAAATATCAATTCCAAATCCGAATCGATTAAATTCCAATTCCAAAAACAGTTGAAAATTTATTCAGCGTACTCTGGACCTACCTCAATATATTAAGCGTTAGCGTAGGTCAAGAGTACGCTAGAGGTCAACACACAGTTTGTTAGGGTAGGTCGGGAGTACGCTAGGTTAATACATAGTACATTAGGGTAGGTCAGGAGTACGCAGGCACAATTAAAGATTTCGTGAGGTAGGTCAAGAGTACGCTAGATACATTTTCAACTGTTTTTGGAATTGGAATTTAATCGATTTTGTTTATATTTAATATTTAAACAATTGTAACATAAGAGAAGAAATTAATTAAAATTTATGATAATGGTTTTTCTTAAATAGATTGTTTTTTTAACAAATTTTCAACTATTTTCTTTTTAAATAAATCAATCATTTTAAAGAAATTAACAGTGTTATTTAAAACATGTTTGTGTTATGTGAAAATGAATTTGAAACTATTTTAAATTGAAATTTTAACTGTTTAATCCGAGTTAACAATTGTATCCTTTTCAAAAAAATTTCCATTATACATTCAAATATTTTTAATTGTTAAATAACAGAAAAAAGTTAAACGTTTTTCTATTATTCATTAAAAATGTACTACGAAGTGAACGCCTCAAAAATTCAAGATATTTTTGTAAAATTTTAACTACTTTAAAAGTATCTTCTTAGCAATTTTATTTTTACATATACAGGGTGAGTTTTTTTCGATGTTCTCTATGGGGATCTCGGAAACTATAAGAGATAGAGAAACGGTTAAATGGGGAAAGAAGTGTAGATTTACGAGACGAATAAAACTCCACTTTCAAAGTTTTCAAAAAAAGTCAAGGGTAACTAGATATTTTGAAAAAAGTAAAAGGTGTCAATTTTTTCAAATCAATATATCTCGGTTATTATAACAGATAGAAAAAAATTGTAAAAGACAAAGTTTTAGATAATTTTATGCAGATTAATAAAAAATAATCAGAAAATTTTTATCGCCATTATTTTCCGAGATATAACGCAAACTTACATTTTTTTAAATGGAGACCATAATTGGCTATGGCCTTATTCAAAAGATATAGTAGTTTTAAGTTTCATTATAAATAAAAAATGGATAGCCATAAAAAAGATGAAAGTAAAAAAATTGTATTTGTTTATAATAATAGCAATATTGTAATTATAATTACCTTGTATACATAATAATTTTCGAATTTTCTAATGTTTTTTAATAAACTTTCAAGTGTTTGTGATAAATCAATTTTATTAATTTTAAATAAACAATACTATTTTAATAATGACTAAAAATAATTTATATTAAAAAATCACTTTTATATCATTAAATAGGATGAATAGTATAAATAGGCATAAAATAAGGTGAAAATCATTTATTGCAATTTATTTAATGCAAACAATTAAACGAACAATTCTCAGTGCCATTGTGTGTGCATGTGTGTATGTGTTGTGTGTGTGTGTAATTCGATTTCGATCGATCAGAAAAAGGACGGGAAATTACGTTACAAATCAATCGAAACCTGGAATGGTCAAAATTACATAAGCTCAACTATTACATTTTTTTTATAACTATTAATATAATTACAATTTAAATAATCAATATGTTCAGGTGTAAGAATTAATATTCAACTATCACACGAGTGAAATTATTGAATAATAATAATCTAATCAACTTCTTCAATAGTGGGCCCGTCTTGACCACCACCATTTCCTCCTTTATGGAGTTTCGTCATAATAGGCGAACAAACTGATTGTAGCTGCTTTAATTTATACTCAAACTCATCCTTTTCGGCCGTTTGATTACTATCCAACCACTTGATGCATTCTTCGCATTCCGCCATCGCTTTATTCCGATCGTTCGCTGGCAACTTCTTCCCATGCTCCTCCAGCGCTTGTTTAACGCTATACGCGTATGTTTCTAAATTGTTCTTTACACCAATTCGATCTCGTTGTTTATCGTCCTCTTCTTTATACTTTTCGGCGTCTGATAGCATCTGTTCAATCTCGCGCTGGGATAATCTTCCTTTATCGTTTTTAATCGTAATATTTTTCGATTTTCCCGTGCTGTTCTCCTTCGCTGATACGTTGAGGATTCCGTTAGCGTCCAGATCGAAAGTGACGTCGATTTTTGGTATACCACGCGGCGCCGGTGGTATTCCGGATAAATCAAACGTTCCCAAAAGGTTGTTGTCTTTAGTCATTGCGCGTTCACCTTCGAAAACCTGGATGGTTACAGCTGGTTGATTATCCGAATACGTGGTGAAGGTTTGCGTTTGCTTACAAGGAATCCTCGCGTTGCGATCGATAATTTTCGACATCACACCACCAGCGGTTTCAATACCTAAAGACAACGGAGTGACGTCTACTAAAAGCACGTCTTGTATTTTCGAACTCTGATCACCATTGAGTATAGCGGCTTGTACAGCAGCACCGTATGCAACCGCCTCATCAGGATTTATCGATAAATTAAGTGATTTTCCAGAGAAATAATTCTGCAATAAGTTTTGTATTTTTGGTATACGAGTCGATCCACCTACTAAAACGACGTCGTGTATCATCGCTTTATCCATCTTTGCGTCGTTTAAGGCTTTCTCAACGGGCTCGAGGGTTCCCCTGAAAAGATCCGAACACAACTCCTCGAATCTAGCTCTGGAAATTTTCGTGTAAAAATCTACACCCTCGTAAAGGGCGTCGATTTCTAAATTCGCTTCAGTGCTGGAGGAAAGTATACGCTTAGCGCGTTCAGCCGATGTGCGTAATCTGCGTAACGCCCGTGGATTTGTCTTAAGGTCTTTCTTGTACTTACGCTTGAATTCTTCAGCGAAATGATTCACCAAACGGTTATCGAAATCCTCGCCTCCTAAATGAGTATCACCGGCCGTTGATTTGACCTCGAAAAGCGATCCTTCGTCGATGGTTAGGATGGAAACGTCGAAGGTTCCTCCTCCGAGATCGAAAATTAATACATTACGCTCACCACGTAAATTTTTATCCAAACCATAAGCCAAAGCCGCCGCTGTTGGTTCGTTGATGATCCTCAACACGTTTATGCCAGCAATCGTTCCAGCATCTTTAGTCGCCTGTCGTTGTGAGTCGTTGAAATACGCCGGCACCGTCACCACTGCGTCCTTAACACTCCTCCCCAAATACGCTTCAGCCGTTTCCTTCATCTTAATCAACACCATCGAACTAATCTCCTCCGGTGCGAACACCTTCATCTCACCTTTAAACTCTACTTTAATTTTAGGCTTACCACCATCGTTCACCACCTTAAAAGGCCAGTGCTTCATATCGGCTTGTATCTTCGGATCATCAAATTTTCTTCCGATCAACCGTTTAGCGTCGAAAACTGTATTCGCCGGATTCATCGCCACTTGATTCTTCGCCGCATCTCCGATCAATCGTTCGGTATCGGTAAACGCCACATAACTCGGCGTCGTCCTGTTGCCTTGATCATTAGCGATGATCTCCACTTTCCCCGACTGCCAGACGCCCACGCACGAGTACGTCGTCCCCAAGTCGATTCCGATCGCCGGTGCCTTCACCATCTTGCTAAATCCAAATCACACGGAAATTTCGTCTCGGAATAAAAATACGTCTAATGTTGTCAAAAGTGTGGAAACTGTGTGTAGTGATCCTCGCGCCGACCGTTCATTGTTTAATCGAAACGCTCGCCCACTCCGCAACTTTTATAGAATCCGCGCGCGCGGGACGCTTCTAGAAAATTTTGCAAATCGCGAACGGAACGCACGCGATCCGGCAATAAGACGGACGGAAATAAACCCGCGGCACGGAAAATCGAAATAAGACAAAATTTGTTTGTCGCCTTCGTTTGTTTCTCAACGCCAACCGAGTGCGTAATCATCGGACGCCGAGCGTAGCCAAAAAAAAAAAAAACAAACAAACGAAAAAATCGTCATCGTTCTAAAAATTACACCGCGGATAGTTTTGATTTTGCATTTAATGATTTGCATCGGTTTGCATGTACATAATAGAAGGTACACAAGGTCGCGATCACGCTACCTGAAATAAATGCCTTGGAAACAATTGCCCTTTATTATATAATCGAAAACAATGGATGCATGAGTCATTTTGCGCAGTACTTTTATTTCAGTAAATCTTTAATGTAGAATTTAAAAAAAAATACACTGAATTGAAAAATCACAAATAATTTAAAGAAAAAGTTAAACTGAATTGAAGTAAATATTTATATTTAAATAATTCAAATTAATTATCTATCAAACTATTAATAATGGTCAAAATAGACATCTGGATACAAATACAATAATGAATAAAGTGTTTTAATCAAGTTGGCTGTGATATTATTCACATTATTTATTTATTAATGCTGAAATTGTAATAAACGCGAGCAGATTGTAATTAATACAATAGGGTTTTAAACAGTTTTATGATTTAGCGAATTGTCAAGTAAAGATACATTTAACTTGCAATTCTCTTTAATAAACCAAGGGCGTTTCCAGTCAACTGGCTTAGGGGGGGTAATTTGAAAAAATGAAAATATTTTTTTATTCCATAAATAAATAAAATATAATTCTATTATTTTTAAATATAAACAAAATAATATCACACCCGAAATAAATATAGCACATATAAAATCATAATAATATATATTGTAAAATTTGAAACAGATTTTTGTAACTAAATTTATTAAAAAAACGATTTTCTTTGCTTTTTACTAATATTGTCAATATTTATATCCATATATCAATGAATATGTAATACAGCTAACTCGGTTAGACTTTTTGAGACATAGTGGCTCGCAGCCACCATTTGAATCTTTTCAATGCAGAAAAACTTCTTTCTGCAGAAGCAACGCTAACAGGAAGAGTACATAGTATTTGTAAAATTATTTTTATGTTCAGTAAATATTCGGGTCATATTTTCTGTATATATCTAAAGCATTTTCTGGTAATTGTTCTTTGATTTTCTTTTTCTTTTGCCATTGTAATTTCCAAAATGCCAATTCAGACTTAATTGCTATTGCACATGTTACGTTTTCAGGTAAAATTAATTTTATTTAAATATGTTGCAACAGATTTTGAAGTGACATCTAAATCTTCGCCAATTTGTTATCAATAAAACACTAGGTATTGTTGTGTTAAATTTGAACAAATTCATCGTGTCTTTATTAAATCTGTATTGCAGATCTGTAATAATGTTATTCAGGAGAGGTAAATATATATTAATTCGATAATAATCCTCTATTCAGTTCAGAGGAACTTAAAACAGCGAACCACGTACATGCAAAAGTCCATAAAAAAGTAAATAAGTAGTGTTAAAATATATAAAACTAAAAGGAAGTGGGAAATAAAGAAACAAATGACTACAAAAAGAGAAAGAGATATCGACAGCCCTAATTATGGATTCCAAGGATTCCAAATGAGCAATGGAGAATAGAAAAAGATAGAAAAACGAAGCAGTGAAACAAAACGTTGTAATAACAACAGGATACAAAAATAAAACAAAGGAAGATGAAAACAGAAAAAAAACTCACGGAGAAGGAAAATCTAAATATATCTAAGAACGATGTGATAATGGAGGAATTAAAGAGCATGTTTAAAGGCTCCATGAGAGAAATGACAAAGAACTAAAAGAAGAGAAAGAGCAAAAAATATACAGGGGAAAGTATGGAGATGAGAACAGAAACGAAAATGGAAAAACAATTATAGAATTATGTATAGCAAACAACCTCATTGTGACAAACACAAAATTCAAATACATACATAAACATAAACAGAAGTTAGACCAAGAAAAGAGAAATAAAAGACTACTCCTTAATAGACGCAGAAGAATGGAAAAGGTGAAAGATGTTAAAGTAATAAGACAAGCTGAAATAGGGAGCCACCACTACTTGGTAAAAATATAAATTAACATAGAAGCTGAACACTTGAAGTATACGAAGTCGAAAACAATAATAAAAAAACACATAAAGCCAAAAATTGAAAAGAAAGAAACTAGGAATGAATACCAATCAAAAATAGAGAAAAAGACAAACAAAAGATCAAAGAAATCATAAGTGAAGCAGCCGAAGAAAGCTATGAAACAATCACTATATCAAACAAACAGAGGAAGAAAAACAGGTGATAGTCAGAAGAGGTAAAACAATTTGTAAAAACAAAAGAAGAGAATTGGAAAACTTAAACAAGGAAACAAGGAAAGAATAAGATTATAGAAGATATATAATAGCAAATAAAAATGTGGAACAAAAATTCAAGATAGCAAAAAAGCAATCCTGGGAGCAGTTCGTTAAGAAACTGAAAGAAACGTTCACAGAAAACAAAAAGATGTTTAACAGCACTATTAAACAAATAAGCAATTAAAATACATTAACCCAGCCAAGTATAAAAGATAAAAACGTAAATATAATAACAGAAGAAAAGAAGATATTAGAAAGATGGAAAGAATTCTTTAATGAAATAACCAAAACAGACCAGCACGGAGATATAGAAGGTGAAACAAATGGAGGAATCAACGAAATAAGAATCGAAGAACTGGAGGCAGCAATCAAAAAAATAAAACTAGGAAAATCTCCAGGTATAGATGACATCACAGCCGAAATAATGAAATATATGGGGAAAGGGGAAGGAAGAATTCTTGGAAATAGTAAATGACATTATCAAAAATCACAAGATACCCGAGGAATGGAACAAGGGAATTCTAATATCCATACACAAAAAGGAGACACAAAAATATATGATAACTACAGAGGTATTACACTCACAATCAAACCAGGGAAAATTTTTACTAGGTTAATAGAAGCAAGAATAAGAGGAAAATTAGATCAACAGCTGGGAGAAGAACAACACGGATTCAGAAAAATAGAAGCAAACAAGATTTAATATACATAATGAGACAATTAACAGAAAAGATGATTAAAAAGGGAAAAGATTTACACATATGCTTCATCAACCTAAAAAAGCGTATTACAGGGTAAGAAGAGAGGACATATGGCATATACTCGAGACAAGAAGGATAAAAAAGCATTATAAATATAATAAAGAAATAACAAAAATAAAGTAAGAATAGGAAATAAATAATCAGAGGAGTTCAAGACCAAAACAGGATTGAGACAAGGATGTATATTAACCCCGTTACTATTTGCATCACTTAATGACGAAGCAATAAGAAATAGCAAACAAAGAGCCGAAAGCACAAAGATAGGGTATAGAAATATTAAAAACTATTAAAAATGCAAATATGTATTAATGTTTGTCGACGACATAACATTAATAGCAGATTCCGAAGAAAACCTGGAAATAATCAAAAAAGAGCTGGAAAGGATAAATATAATATCATCAAAAGAGAGCAATCACAAAATAGGGTTAAATACCTGGGATCACACGCCAGTGGTGGCGCATCGGTTACGGCCCCGAACTGACGTGCAGCAATGTTGATTCGGGTCAGTAGTCGGATGGGTGACCGGTACCATTCACCATTGGGATACAATTAATGGTGCTTTAGAGTGACGGGGGCGATCCTTTAAAGTAACAAGCTCATTTACACACACACAAATAAACAAATGACACATGGCGGAAGGACCACGTGGTCGATAGCCTAACACTACTACTACTACTACCTGGGATCAACAATAGAGGAAACAGGGAAGATAGAATCAGAAAAAGATGAAAAACTAGGCAAAGCAGGAATGATCTACAACACAATAAAGAAAACATTCTTAGAGAAAAAAGAGATTACAAAAACAATAAAAACAGAAGTATATAAAAGACATTAACTGCTATATATAGTCCATCCGTTGGATGTTCCGTCCTACGTCACAAAATATCGCTTCGAGAAACGATATAAAAACATTCAGTCTGATAAAGTAAACCAAATGCGTTAGAAAAAGAACGCACTGTAAAACTTTCGTTTTTTGAAGCGATAGTTTGTGATATAGGACGGAAGATCCAACGGATGGACTATAGTAGTGAATCGTGAGTAACCACAGAGAGTAATAACAAAAAAAACAATGCAATGGAAATGAGATACCTAAGAAAGATAAAGGGAATTAGGGAGGCCAAGGGTTGGAACGAGCAAGTACATCAAGCATCAAGCAGCGGAAAGAAAAGGAATAGAATGGAAAGAAATAAGAAAATAGCACAAGCTACGCAACAGTGGTAAAGAAGTGTAAAAGAAATTAACTGAGACATATTGTAGAAAATAAGTCTGACACCCATAATGGATAAAAGGGAAAAAGATAAATAAAAATAATCTGCTATAATAGGTTTATCCAGGTTTGGTCTATTCCTCTGGCATTTGGTAATTCGCGGTTTTGTCATTTAAATTTGTAATTCGTTTAAAATATTGACTGCATCATTATAAATTGTTTAAAAGATGTGGCAGTATATTTCCTCTTGTTGGATAAAACATCAATAGTGTTATTTATAAAGTTATTTGAGCAAGATTCATTTTATTTATTCTATTTACTCAAAGTCACTGTAATTCAAGAGACATTTGTGAAATATGTTTAATGGTTTTCCAAATGATTTTTTAAAGTTGTCACCAGATGCAATTCGAAATGTAGAATTTCACAAAAATTGCCCTCGTTTGTAATAGATTTTGTATTTAAGAGAGAACCAGCATCACGATGATCTCGTAAGGGAATATTTTGTTTCCCCTAAATATGATACTTTTGATTATTGGTTTGAATCTATGTCTATTTTCTTCAATTTGTCGAAGTCTTTCCATATTTAATTTATTTCTTATATCTCGTGATTTTATAAAACAATTTCGCATAAACAATTGAATTTTTATGGTAATATTTTTATAACACAACATTTTTACCTGATAATTTAGAATATTGAGATACTGTCTGAGATACTTATTTTTGCAATGGCACTTGTTGGTGCAACCCACCAAATTTTGTAAAAAAGAAGCAATATTTGCAAAAGAATCTGTTTAAATGATTAGAAAAGATTAACCAATTAAATTGTCTAAAATGTTTTCCAGACAAGTAATATTTAATATCCTTCCTCCTTTTTATGTACAGAATAGGGTAAAACAAAAGTATCTTTTACAATTTAAAATTCGAAATTTCTCAATTTCATTAACATTACTAAATTTAACTACATATGAATGTAAATTTCAACATTACTATATGTACATGTTGTATGCTTCTTTTTCTCATGATGGAAACAACCTAGTGAAGATTTCTACTGCTAAATGTCAATAAAGATGTAGATGGATGATTTAAATTGACTGTTGACATAGATCGATCTTTATTTGTTGAAAAATGGTGTTTTTTTAATTTTCAGAACAAATGAATCCAACGTAGATTATCAATTTTTATTTACTTAATTACAACAAAAATCAGGAATAAATTAATTTAAAAGAATGCATATATTATTCCTAAAATCAAAAAAATACCTTATGTATAATTGATCGAATTATAATAAATTGGTAATTTATCAACAATCACTAAAAATTTAGGATTTACATGCGACGTGTAAACAGTTTCGGTTTCTATCTTTTACATTTAAACCAAGTAAGACAAGAAATATTATAAATTAAAGTAAGAAATGTGAATCGCGCTCTTTTAATGTAAAACAATGTAACGATTTACGATACCAAAGAGGCGAATAGTATCAATATATGTCGGGTATTATTAGAAAGGGAAACCCTCCGTGCAAAGGAAGTCATCACTTTTCTAACGGTGCTTGCGCAGATAATTTTAATTTGTGTACATAGAAAAATGCACTGTCATAGATCGCTGACTAAAATTACCAACAGTCAAACTTGTTTGTTTGAAATATTAGTAATTTTTAAGAATAAACAAAATAAGCGAATAAATAATTCTTAGGGGGGGTAATTACCCAATTACCCCCCCCCCTGAATACGCCACTGTAATAAACGTAATTGAAACGACCGTTTCCGTTCGATAAATTTCAACGAGAAAGACTCGTACGTTGGGTTGCATAATACACGTTCAAATTCCAAATGGTATTAAGATCACCAAATTCTCCACAAGAACAATTTTATAAAGGTGAGATAGGGACAGATTAAGGATGTAATAAATCTTCTTCCAAAAGCGTGAAGGAATAGTTGATTGAAGAAGGAAGTGCCTCCCAGGAACAGACCAGGAGGACTGCCATTTTAGACGGGTACTGGCTTTCAGGACTCTGAAGAAGAATTACATATATTCAGAAAGGGGAAGCTGATGGGCAAACTTATCAGATTGGTCGGCAAATTCATTACCTTCAATACTCATATGGATGAGTATCCAGCAAAATATAATAAAGAAGTCAGATAGAGTGGTGAGACGAAAGTAAATGAAACGAATTTATAAAGTTTTCGAAAACTTTCCGAATGTATGAGAAGAGAACAATTGGGCGCTACCTAAGGGGGGGAGGATGGTCTTCCAGGTTCTAAGGAAAGGGCAGATTATTTGCTCATTCCCGATCTCTGGAATTGTACTATTTTTTAGACACTCATTAAACAATGGCAATAAGCTTTACCTAAAATAATTGAATACGAAATTCCATATTTCCCGAGAGAGAAATCCTTAAGACTGAGTTGCTTAGGGCCTGTGAGAAGGAAGGACTTCCTGAAAATTTTAATTGTCTTCCATACTGAAGAAATAGGGATGTAATGTAATTTTTTTGCTCTCTTGGCTTCAATAAAACTTTCTGAGGTCCCTAGCTGAAAATAATTAGAAAAACACGAAAACATTTCGTAGATCCACAACAAATGAGTCTTATTAACACTACAAAACAAATCACTTACTGAAACAACTACTTCTTTACTGCTGAAAATATTGTTTAATTACTTTTTTCCGGGAGACTTTTGCTTCAGGATAGGATGGGAATAAGGAATACACAAATCGGAAATATAGCAATAAAGGAGGAATAAGAGTCATCATCTGAAAAGGAAGATTCAAGGTCTTGGGAAAATTCTGTCCAGCAAGCTAGTCGAAAGTTGCGATGGGAGATGGAAGGTTGATAACGTTGAGGGTTTGCAAACTAAGGGTAAGTGATTTCATTAATCATTAGAAAGTGATCACTGCCGAAGGAGTCTTGAAGGATAGAGGCTCCCCAAAGATGAATAGGTGAGAGACAGATCAATTATGCTAGAAGTTAAGTGATGGGGGACCAATCGTGTGGTTTAGTAGTTATTAAGGACAACTAGATTATAGGACTATTATCTAGTTGAGAATTAAACCATCTGAATTAAAATAAGAGCCATTAAATTGGTTAAGATGACAGTTAAAGTCACCAACTAGTAGAAGAGGGTAGTCAAGATATATGAGGTAATTTCAGGACGAAAGAGGACAGCGAACAGAGGAGGTATAAATCCGGGCATGCGAGTAAAGATACGGAATAATAATATTGAAATGAATTCAGCAAGATCAGGAATGAGAAAAGTATTTACATTGATTTCGGAAATGAAAGGGCAATTCTCATCAGTTCCGCAACACCACCCTTGCCACCAGGACTGTTACCGGCGGTTAGTTTACCTGAACGTCATAACAAATACGTAATTACATTTTATGAGCTACCCATTGCTCCTACTAATAATTTGCATACATTTCCCATTACTGAAACATTCAAATCGAGATAATTTTCCAAGATATGCAGCTGCTTGTGCAGAACGTTAGGAGGATTATTACCTCCTCCAGGAATTTCGGTGCTTACGTGACCGAAACAATGCCGCGGTATCGAAGAACAGTCGTCTTCCTTCAGCACCTGATCGACTCGGCTGAGTTAAGCCTTGCCCTTGTAAATAAATTGTGTTTTTTTGTGCAATATTTATATTCTTCTGGCGCTCATGTGCAAGATCGTGGAGTGGAAGATCAGAACCGTTCGAGGTTTGCTGCAGGTCGCAGCTCCCACTCAACGTCACCACTTCACGTTACGCATTAACAGAACGAAGAAATCCTTAACTTTAATAGAGCTAGATTCCTTGGCCCAACTGAAAACTCCCAATGTTCCTTTACATTAGCTTTAGACCAGTGAGGGAAAGAATAGGAGGGTATCGAATGGGATTAGGTTTAAAATTGCCTTATCAACGTGTCCCATTCTTGCCTCTCTCACTACCCTTCGACTAGGGGTATGTTTTGGGTTTTCCCCATGGTATAGACAATAGAAATGCAGACACTTCTTAGAAGACATGGAGGATATAGTCCTGAGCCTGCAACAAACAGAATTTACTTAAATTTCCATCCATAATACCGAAATATTTTCGCAGATGAGATTTCACATCGATTCAGGAGCTGTAAGGATACAAACCGAAGAGTAAGAAAACTTGCAACAGGACAAACTACATTACGTAACCTCGACTGAACCAGCCACATATTTATCAATAGGAGTCGTTTTATTTAAGAAAAAAGATGGAAAAGAACAGGTCATGCCCAGTTCGTCTATCCGGGACATAAGGGAATTTACGGTCTTCCTCACAGACAATATGTACTTGTTATGCAAGAAAGGCATTAACAATTGTGAAAAAAATATTCCACAACCAAAAAGAAAAGCCTTGGCATTGTATGAAGAATCAGAAAATGCATTTCTATTTAGAAGATAAGATTATAAATTCACAGTAATTACTGATCATCAAAGATTGAAGTAGCTGTACTCCATGATAACTCCAACAAGAAGAATTGCAATATGGATTATGGAAAAACAACAATACGACTTCGACATCACATACCGACAAAAGATCTATAATCAAGTTGCAGATACTTTATCCAGGAATCCTATAGATGTTGCACCGTCAGAACAAATATTAGTATTAACCAAAGTAGACTGGACGCATGTTCAAAAAAGTTTAACGTGATACAGAACGACACAAAGATTTTTTTGCATTGGGAAATCTGAAATAGGATTTTTTGCTATACTTGAGAACTTAAGATACCTAAGATGAAAGTTGTTAAAAAAATCGAGAAACCTTGAAGAGCAGAACATATTTATATGGTATTTAGTAGAAAAACATTTAAAAAATCTATATTCCTGGGCAGAAAGACCATTAGATATCATTTGTAAATGTTTATAATTTTGTATATATTCATGTTCGAATAAAGATGTTATAACCTTTAATGCTTCGCAGAATATTCTGAAAAATCCTATTTATCGAAATGAAAAATTATTGTAAAATTCAAGAAAATCATTTGAAAATTCTATAATCGAAAAGAAAAGTATTGATTAAAAATTATATTTCTCCCAAATTTAAATATGTATATTAAAGTAGAAATTTCTAAAAAGAAAAGTAAAATGCTGAGAAGTTCAGAAATTTTGAGAATAAAAAGTGTAGAAGCCTTTAAAAAAATGTGTCAATTGAATCATAAAGTGTTGGAAAATTTAATGAAAAAAAAATGTTAAAATGGTAGAATCCTTTTTGTAATTGTGATGAAAAAAAATATGAAGAAGTACTTTTGTATAAAATTAATAGAAATTTTGTTGGAAATTTTTGGAAAGAAGGAACTAACTTAAAAATTTTGCTATAACACTTGATATATCCAAGAGAAAAGTTTGAAAATAATTACAAAAATGCACTTTGCATAAGAAAGTATTGGATAATCTAAAAAAGAAAAATTGAAAAATAAAAATCTTGCTGAAAGGTTCTACAAACTTTGAAAAGAAAAGCTAATTAAAAATTTTAAAACTATTAAAGAAAATTCCTGCAATGTAGAATGAATTAATTAATATTTAGAATTTGTACGCTTTAAAAAAATGTTGATTATTTATGAGAAAACTTTTTCAATTTGCAACAGAAAATACTGAAATATTCTGAATAAAAATAGTAAAAAGTTTTGAAAATTATGAAGAGAACAATTGTAGAAGTCTTGAAACTTGAAATAGAAAAATGCAAAAAAGTCCTAATATATTGAAAAATAATTGTTAAAAAGTTCTAAAAATTTTGAGGAGAAAAGTTTATGGAACATTATAGAACTGTTGAATAAAGTACTGGCAATTTACAATAGAAAATGTTTAAAATTCTGAAAATTAAGAAGATGAAAATGCTTAAAATTTCTAGAAATATTGACAAGAAAAATTGTAAAACCCTTGAAAAAAAATTCTTGCAATTTGTAAAAACATTTTAAAAGCTTGGGAAAGAAATGCTGAAAAAGTATAGATTTTGCAAAAAGGGCTATTAACAATTATGTTTTTTTAGAAAAAAATAATAATTTTTGAAAACTTCTGTAACTTTCCAAAAATATTCTTTCAATATATAATAAAAAATGGTTGTTCTAATTTGTCATACCATATTTACTCACGAACAGTTTTAAAATTCTTGCAATTTGGATAAGATTTTACTGAAAATTTCCAAAAGTCTGTAAGAACAACTTCTGAAACTTACAGAACCTGTCATAAGAATTTTGAAAAGGGAATTATTAGGAAATTTTGAAAAAATAAAAGGAACACCACAGGGCTTGCAAAGAAAATTTGAAAGAATTGAATTCATGAAAAATTCAATAGATTGTAATGAAATTCAAAAACTGTAGAAGAAAATTTTCATAGTAATACTGAAAATTACAAACACTTGCGGAAACTTTTAGAAAACGAGAAGACACTTTTACATATTATAAAATAAATGTTGGAAAATTTTAATGTAAAAATTTAATGGTTTTTAGAGTCCTCAAATTTTTGTTATTTAATTTTATAAATGTTTATCTGAAATAGAAACATCGAAAACAATTATTACAATTTTAAATATCAAATATTTAAAGGCTCCACAAATTTTTTTAGATGATTTTAGCAAACATTCTTTTTGAGATATTTAAAATAAATTTCCAGCAATTTTGTTTTTCTAAATTTATACATTCCCTTCCCATTCGCAAAAATTTTAAGAGCTGTAGATTTTTTCAAAAAATTTCTTCCAGATTTTTAGAATTTTTCACAAGTATACAGTTTGAAAGAAAATTTTCCTAAAATTTTTGCGAATGGAAAGGGAATCTAGAAACCTGAAAAAAGTTTCTGGAAATTTCTTCTAGAAATCTCTTAAAGAATTGATTTTATTGTAAACACTACATTTGTTTCGCCACACTGTGGCTTCTTCAGGTGAAGAAAATATGTTCTTACAGATACAGTGTGGCAAACATATGTAGGTTTTACAATAAATCCAATTTGAAAATTTAACAGTTTTGTTATCTAAATATTGAATATGGATTTTCAACACTTAAGTGCCTCAACAATCAATCTCTTAAAGAATGTTTGCTAAAAATTTCTAGAAATTTTGCGGAGAATAATTTTGAAACTCATGAAGGAAGTTCTTGAAATTTAAAACAGAAATTGCTGGAAGAAAATTCGAAATAAAAAAGTTATTTTGAGGAGAAAATTTGAAGGCTTCTAAAAAATGAAAAATTCTACAATTCTTAAAAAAAATTCTTGCAATTTGAAAGAGAACATATAGGAATAATATAGAAAATAAAGTTTGTTGAGAAATAACAAAAAAAACCTATTTGTAGAAGAAATCATGGAAAATTCTAGAACTTAAAAATTTCATTTTAAAAGAGATAAGGATGAAAAATTCTTAAAAAAATTAAGAACTACATGAAAAACTCTATTCAGCAGTTGAGTTAATAGATGCTAACATACATTTCACTACAGTCTTATCCTCATTTATTCTACCTCTAATTTCTACTTAATTCGATTTCGTTATTTTGTATACGATAATATTTTTGGCCCTATTCCGTTGTTCTTTAATTTTGGAAACAACCTTAAGTGTAAAATCAGGCAATTCTGGGATGGTTCTTCTCTTTAACTACTCTACTTCAGTTTTTAAACACTGATTTTCCAATTCTAAAGTAGAAATTTTGTTTATTAATGTTTTGATTTCATCTAAGAACTCATTTTGTACGTTTGAAAATTGCTCCTTCAAGATTTTAACAAATTGTGAGTTATTTAATCGATTGTTAATGATAAAATCAACTGGAATAGTGAAAAGTGGTGACTTTAAATTGTTGGTACCAATATTCGCTACGCGTTTTCTACAAGCGGACTTTTTATCCTCGTCTTTGAAATATTCAAGTTGTAAAGCGTCTGAATCAACACAGGTCGGGTGAAACCACTTGTAATCCATGTTACCGACGGTTAGTTTACCTGAACGTCGTAACAAATGTGTAATTACATTTCAATCCACTTTATGAGCTACCTATTGCTGCTATTTATAATTTGCATAAATCTCGCATTATTGAAACATTCCAGACGAGATAATTTTCCAAGATGTGCACCTGCTAGTGCAGAACAATAACAGGATGGGCCTTTTTCGACGAATGGAGGATTATTATACCTGCTCTACCGTCACTACTGAAAGCAGATGACTGGTAGAACATCTATAAAAGAGGAAAGTAGAGGAAACGAAGGGGATTGTAAAGTAAAAAAGTTACGAGGAACAATGTTAGCATCCGACTGTGACATGGACTTGGGATCGATGGGAGGTAGTTGTTGTAGAATTAACAAGAGGGAAATAACAGTAAATCCAAAATTAAGCAAATTGTTAAGAATAGCCTCATAGTTTTCGAGAAAAAATTAAGAAAAGTACTATGATGACCACATAACCACATTCATTCATGATTTTTGTTTTACATTTTGTAATTTTTAATTAAAACCCTCGTTTATGTTTTACTGATTGGAGGGTGGGATAGAGGCCACCCACCCACCCTACATATACATTGAAACTTTAATTGCTAATCGTTGATGATTTTCCTGCTAAAACCAATCAAACCTTTTATGTAATAAAAAATAAAACAAAATCAAAATTTAAGTTTAAATATAAATAACTTTCTACAGTTCATTTTATGCAATTTAAATTTAAAATCTGCCCACCCATCATGCACAATTTTTTACTAATTTACTTACCCGAAAATTTTATTTTTTGAATTTATTTTTTATTCAAAAGGTTTTGTAATTAAAGTTATTGCAAACCGCGAGGCGATCAGTAATTAAAGTTAATATGTATATGTAGGGTGGGTGGGTGGCCTCTATCCCACCCTCCAATCAGTAAAACATCATCAAAAAAGATTTGAAAACTTTGTTTTGTTTCGTTTTTAAGTAATTTTAATTTTTGATTATTTTCCATAGTTTTTATTTTTTTAGTGTTTTTTTGCAATTGTTTTTATTTATTTTTTTAAATATTATATAAAATGAAACAGAACTAATGAAAATTAATTAATTTCCACAAATACGGCAAGGCAGTAGCAATAATTGAATAAGCCGAAAAACATTTGAAAAATTGTATTTATTTTTTAATCCATAATCAAATAAAGAAAATAAACAAAAGAAGGATAAAGTAGAAGAAATTTCTATTCTATTAAATAATGTTTTGTTTTATTTTGTAGTTTACTTATGGATTATTGTCCATAGTTTTTTTTTAGAATTGTATCCACTTATTTTTATTTCCCAATAGTTTTACTTGCAACTGTTTTTATTTAATTTTTAAATAATATATAAAGCAATTTTAACAATTAAAGTAAAACAGTAGAAACAATTGAATGTCCTATAAAACAATTGAAAAATTTTGTTTATTGTTTTTAACAATAATAATTGAAAATGAAATAATTTCCATTAAAAAGGAACAGTGGAAATAATTAAATATGTCAACAAAACAATTGAAAAAATTAATTAACCACTTTCTAAAATAAATAGTTGAATAAGGAAATTAAACAAAAGAAAGATACGATAGAGAAAAATTATATTTGGCAAAATATTTCTTTATTAATTTTTATTTTTTTGTTTTCTTTACTTTATTTTTGATTATTTTCCATAATTTTTAGTTTTTTTAGGAATTGTTTCTAATGATTTTTATTATGGTATAAAAATTTGGAGGGTGGGATAGAGTGCAACCCACCCACCCTACATATTTATTGAAACTTTCATCACTGTAGGAATTTAATTTCCCAAAACCTTAAACATAGATTTTGTTGAAGTTGCTAATACATTTAAAACACACTATTATGGTTTGAGTTTCATTGCATATGTAGGGTGGGTGGGTGGCCACTATCCCACCTTCCAATTTCAAATTACGAGCGACGGTTTCGTAATAAAAATTCAAATGTATAAACATATTGTTTACATGTTAAATATAGTATAAAACTTCTGGGAATTAAATTGATATCCAGCAAATAATTCGTGTATAATATGTAAGTTAGAGGGTGGGATAGAGATCACCCACCCACCCTACATATATTTTGAAACTTTTATAAGTGAAACAGTTTTAATTCACAAAAACTTAAACAGGGATTTTGTATGTAATAAAAAATAAAGCATAATCCAAATTTAAATTTAATAAAAATGAGCTTCAATAGCTAATCTTATCTAATTTAGATTTAAAGTCTTCACACCCATCATGCATACAAATTTTATTGATTTATTTATTCAAACTATTTACCTTTTGAATTTATTTTTCATTCAAAAAGTTTTGTAATTAAAGTTCTTGCAAACCGCGAGGTGATCAGTAATTAGAGTTAATATGTATATGTAGGGTGGGTGGGTGGCCTCTATCCCACCCTCGAATCAGTAAAACATCATCAAAAATTATTTGAAAAATTTGTTTGAATAAATCTATAAAAACTTGCAATCAAATTATGTTTATTTGCGTTTTATAACTTTTAATTAAAACCCTTGCTTATGTTTACTGATTGGAGGGTGGGATAGAGGCCACCCACCCACCCTACATATACATTGAAATTTTAATTGCTAATCGTTGATGATTTTGCTGCTAAAAACAATCAAAACCTTTAGGTAATACAAAATAAAACAAAATCAAAATTCAAGTACAAATATAAATGACTTTCTACAGCTAATCTTATCTAATTTAGATTTAAAGTCTGCCTACCCATCTTGCATCAAATTTTTACTAATTTACTCACTCAAATTTAGCTTTTGAATTTCTTTTTTATTCAAAAAGTTTTGTAATTAATTTTACTGGAAACCATGAGATGATAAGGAATTAAAGTTTATATGTGTGTGTAGGATGGGTGGGTGGCCTCTATTCCACCTTCCAATTAGTAAAACGTCATCAAAAATTATTTGAATTTTTTTTCTATTAGAATTTGCGATAATGTTGTTTATTTATGTTTTACAACTTTTAATTAAAACCCTCGCTTAGATTTACAGATTGGAGGGTGGGATAGAGGCCACCCACCCACCCTACATATATTTTAAAACATTCATCAATGTAAGAGTTTTAATTCCCAAAAATCTCTACACACATTTTATAGAAGTTTACATAAATTTTATAAACACTATTGCAGTTTAAGTTCCATTGTTTTTGTAGGGTGGGTGAGTGGCCACTATCCTACCCTCCAGTTTCAAATTATAAGCGACGGTTTCGTTATTTGAAATAAAATATTTAAACATGTTAAATCTTGTAAAAAACTGCTTGTAAATAAATTAGTTTTCAGCAAAACACTTGTGTACGATATAAAAGTTGGAGGGTGGGATAGAGGCCACCCAGCCCACATGCACATTAAAACTTTCATCACTTTAAGAGTTTTAATTCCTAAAAACTTAAACAGGGAATTTGTATAAAGCGTAATCCAAATTTAAGTTTAAACATAAATGGCCTTTTATAGCTAATTATATCTAATTTAGATTTAAAGTCTGCCCACCCATCATGCATCAAATTTTTATTAATTTAGTCACTCAAAAATTTTACCTTTTGAATTTATTTTTTATTCAAAAAGTTTTGTAATTAAAATTATTGCAAACCGCGAAGCGATCAGTAATTCAAGTTAAAATGTATATGTAGGGTGGGTGGGTGGCCTCTATCCCACCCTCCAACCAGTAAAACATCATCAAAAATTATTTGAAATATTTGTTTGTATACATCAATAAAAATTCAATTATTTTGTGTTTGTTTACATTTTACAACTTTTCATTAAAACCCTCGATTATGTTTTCTGATTGGAGGGTGGGATAGAGGCCACCCACCCACCCTACATATACATGATAACTTTAATTACTAACCGTTGATGATTTTGCTGCTAAAAACAATCAAACGCCTTAGGCAATAAAAATAAAACAATTGTAAAACGTAAATAAAGATAATATTATTGCAAATTTTAATAGATTTATTCAAACAAATTTTTCAATAATCAATAATTCTTCATGCTATTTTGTTGATTGGAGGGTGTTACACCCATCCTACATATATTTTGAAACATTTTTATTTTAATTCCCAAAAATCTCTACACACAGTTTGTAGAAGTTTATATAAATTTTATAAACACTATTCCAGTTTAAGTTGCATTGTTTTTGTAGGGTGGGTGGGTGGCCACTATCCTGCCCTCCAGTTTCAAATTATAAGCGACGGTATCGTTATTCGAAATAAAATATTTAAACAAGGAGCTTCAATGTTAAATCTTGTAAAAAACCGCTTGTAAATAAATTAGTTTTCAGCAAAACACTCGTGTATGATATAAAAGTTGGAGGGTGGGGTAGAGGCCACCCACCCACCCTACATATGTATTAAAACTTTCATCACTGTTAGATTTTTATTTCACAAAACTTTAAACAGACATTTCGTAGAAGTTGTTAATAATTTTAAAAACACTGTTATGGTTTAAGTTTCGTTGCATATGTAGGGTGGGTGGGTCGCCACTATCCTACCTTCCAATTTTGAATGTATAAACTAAGTTTATGATAACAACAAAGTGAATTTCATTTATCGTCCTAATTTTCAAAATGTATAACAAAGTAATGGCTTCAAGAATCAACTATATAAACGAAGTGTTTATATGTTAAATGTAGTATAAAAGTGTTTGTAATTTATTTGGTAACTTATAAAACACTTGTGAATGATATATGCATTAGAGGGTGGGATAGAGGCCACCCACCCACCCTACATATATTTTTAAACATTCATCAATCTACGAGTTTTAATTCCCATAAATCTCTACAGGCATTAAGTATCTTCACCTAACTAGATTAATTCTTGAATTTTGGAATGATGCAGTTTTGATTTTTTAAATTTATGTTTTTACGTTTAAGTAACATAAATGATTAATTAATTAATTGTTGAAAAATAATACATACATACATTTATTGACAAACTATACATATTTACATTTAAATAATGAATAATGGATGATGTGTTAGTGAGTTAGTTCGTCAAAAGGCTATCGATCAGAGGTCTTTCTGCCTTTAATTGTTGATTATTCGACTTTAATTTATTTCGTTTATTTTCGTTTAATGCAATTATTAGTTTGCGTACCTTTTTCAGCAGGAAATTATTCCACGCGTTCCTCTGCCTCTTCCTCCTCTTGCTCCTCCTCGAACCAGCAGCGCTCCTCGCCGTCCTCCTGCTGTTGCTGCTGGCGTATTGTTGTTGGACATCCTTGGGGCACATTTCCGGTCTGCTAAAAGTGTTCGACCTAGTTGTAACGCGAGCAAATTTCTGCGGCTTCCCTCTCGCCTACTGGAAAAATTTAATCGAGTAAGCGAAATCCGATATCGATCCATACAACGCCTCCCACATTAAAAAAAATAATAATAATAACAACAAAACACTCATCACTTTAGTAATTAATTAATAATATAAAAAGCTAGTTATAACAATAATTATTATATTAAATAATAACCTTCACTATTAGTTTCTGTATAAGATTGCTAATAATTTGAAATTGTTGCAATTCTTTGTAAATTAAAATGTACACTTCTTGAATAATTTTTTGACTTATCTCTTGGTGAAACATTATGAAATAATTGATCAATGATTTACTTAACATATTAAAATCATTACATCGAGTAGTATGAATAAAACAAAGTCAAATTCAAATTAAAACGAAAACCTCTTCTGTAATTTTTAATCAAATGTTTTTACTATCTCAGGCGAGAACCGGTTGAACATACCGTAATATGACCGTTGCCTTTTACTATCTCATTTAATACAATTTATTATTTTATGCTAAATTAAAATGGAGATTGTTGAATATTGCACAACAAGCACCAATTAAATAAATATCGATTTTTTAATCAATTGCATAAATTACATTTTGCTTTTTTGTATGGTTTGTATGTTTTGTTTTATTCATTTGTTTTTAAATTCCTATAAAATCATATTTTTAATGCCTACTTATAATAATAAAAATGATTTCTTATTAATATACAAAGGTAATATTTATTGAATTCTAAAAGTACATGAAAATATTTATAATCAATCTTGATTTATTTTTTCTTTGTTGTTGATAATGATAATTTTTTCAATTGTTTTATTTAAAGGGTTATATTTAGAAGATAAAAGATGGCGCTGTCACGATTAATCTTTCACCAGATCGAATCGTACAAGTTTGTAATTGTATAATTGTAATTGTGTTAACGTACAAGTTGTGAATTGGTTTGTATTGAAGAAAAGAGGAAAGTGTTGAAACGTCGTCGTCGTCTAGACAGACGTACGCGTCGCAGAGGTTTGCGAACCTGGAAACGTCAGCCCGTTGGCGTCGTATCGATTCAGACGCAGCGCGTCGCGACGACGCCGCCACTTCAGCCCATCCACTGACCTTTAAGCCGAATCACCGTCTATTTTCGCACAATTATTATGTCAACCTACGCCCTTCACGACCATTAGTGTAAGTACGTATTGCCACTAATCACCTTTAGACGTTTCTGTAATCAAATTTCTCAATAATTTAATAAATACATAAAAAATAAAGTTTCTGTATCAAACAAAGTACAAACATTAATTATAAAATCCTTTACATAAAGATAAATCATTAATTAAAATTAAATCAAGTTGGCTAACGATGATTTTTACCTTTTAACATTCTAATTTAGTATTTAAGTATGTCATAATATTTTAATGTGTTTTGTTTGTTAGCTTATCAATCATATTACCCATTTTTTAAATGAATCTCGTCTTGCTACAGAATTTAAAATATCTTTGATATACTCAATATTTTTATGACTTGTGTTAAACAATATTTTATGTTATTGCACCAATAAAGATATTATTATTATTATAAGAACTAAAATTTAAAATTAAACTAAATTAACACATTTTTATTTGCATTTATAGTATTTATATAAATGACTATTTCATATACTTGAATGGAAATTACCTTACTTTTAAAAAGGTTGTATTTACTGCCTCACAAAGCTATGATTTGATTGAATTAATGATTTGATTTCGTTTCTCACTCTATGTTTAAAATAATTGCGTTCGAATGGCCTTCGTTTCTCTATACCATAATTATATCGTGTAAGCACACAAGTGATTCGTGCCACACGTATAATTTTACTATTGTTAATAATTCCAAACATTCATAACGAAAATGAATTAAATTTACTCTTTACAGATATGAAATATTGTATTGTCGTACTCTGCCTTATAAATCCTTTTTAAATGTTGAATTGTGGAGGCGTTTACTTTGTGGTACATCTTGAATATAAATAAATAAAAAGTGGTAAAACAAAGAAATCCTTTTTAAATTGTCTATCCAAGAGAATTGAATTGAATTTTGAGCTACAATACAAAACATCTTTATTAACGAGAAAAAATCAAATATAATACATCTAACAAATAAAATAATTTCTGATGTAAGACACTGGCTTATAGTTTTCTTTAGTCTTTCAGTCAAAAAATTAAATACAAAGAGATAAACATCTTTATTGAATATTTATATTATTGTTTTTTAAGTTACATGAAGAGAAATTTCAATTAATAAAACACGTTAGAATTCACTTTCTTCACAATTTATTTTGTATTTACTAGATGAATGTTTCGAGCACTAAGTGCTCATTATAAATTAACTATTAGCTATTGATAAGGAACACTTAGTGCTCCAAATGTACATCTAGTAAATACAAAATAAATTGCGAAGAAAGTGAATTCTAACGGTATTTTATTAATTGATCTTAATTGAAGGTAGTATAACAATTATAATACCACCCAACAATTACTATGCTGTTTCTATTCTTTATTTATTTATTTATACACGGTTACACCTTTTATACAATATATAAACAAAAATAATCTCTAGAGATCAATAACTAACATTAATTATCAAAAATATATTATAATAATTGTAAAGTTAAATATTTTTCTGCATTAATTGAAATTTCAAACAATGCGATTTGGATTGTGTAAGTGTTATCAGTGTCACCATCGGGTAGTCCGTAAAATTTCATGAAATTTGATACCCAACATGACGTATTTGGTGCGCAAACTAAAAATACTACAGCGGAAAATGTATTTTTTCAAGGACGACTAGATTGAAATTTCGAAATTTTATAAAAGCGAATCGTTGAGATGGTTTCATTTATTTATTCATTCATTTCATTTGTTTTTTTTGTTTGTATATTATTTTTGTAACCCTATTAATGGACTTTGAATCTCCTGGAGTTTGTAAATAAATAAATGAATGAATGAATGAATGAATTAATTAATTAATTAATTAATAAGTAAATAAATAAATAAATAATTAAATAAATAAATAAATAAATAAATAAATAAATGAATAAATAAATAAATCAATCAATAAATTCTCTTTACTTAGATTAGATTAAACTTTTACAGTTTTCGAAGTTTTAAATTTTTGAATTTTTATTGATCATTTTGATTTTGATATCTTGAATTTCTGATTTTTTCTAAAATTAGAGTTTTTGGTTATTTGAATTCGTTTTTTTCTTTTGTTTATCATTTCTGATTTTTTCAATATTTAATTAATTTGAGTTTAGGACTTTTGAATATTTGAAATTTTTGACTTTTTGAAAATCTGAAATTTATGAATTTTTCAAATTTTGAATATTTCAAATTTTAAATATTGTAATTATTAAAATTTTAAATTTTTGAAATTTTTTAATTTTTACACATTCGAATTTTTGAAAATTTAAAGTTTTCGAATTTTTGATTTGAAATTTTTGAACTTTTGGAGTTTTGAATTTTTAAAGTTGTGATTATTTGAAATTTTCAATTTTTGAATTAATGAATTTTGAAATTTTTAAATTTTTAAACAATTAAATTTTTGAAAATTTGAAATCTTCAAGCTTTTAAAGATTTAATTTTCCATATTCTGATTATTTGAGAATTTGAATTTTTTGAAGTTTTAGGGTTTTAGGGTTTTGAATTTTAAAATTTTGGGAGTTTTTGAACATTAAATATTTGAACATTTTTAGTTAAAGACAGTTAAAGATTAAAGAAGTTTTCATTTTTGAGACTTTAATTTTAGAATTTACGAATTATGAAAGTTTTAAAATTTTGAATTTTGAAATTTTTGAAATTGTTAACATTTGAATTTTTGAAAATTTGAAATTTTGGAGTTTTTCAACATTAGATAAATTTTCCAATTTAAAATTTATGAATATTTGAATATTCTAAAATTTGAATTATTCATTTTTGTATTTTTGAACATTTGAATTCTGGATTTTTGAAATTTTGGAATGTTCAAACTTTAGATAAATTTTCCAATTTAAAATTTATGAATATTTGAATATCCTAAAATTTGAATTATTCATTTTTTGAACATTTGAATTCTGGATTTTTGAAACTTTGAAATTTTGGAATGTTCAAACTTTAATTATTTGAGCATTGTAAGTTTTCATTTTTGAATTTATGATTATATGAAAATTTGAAATTTTTAAATTTTTGAAGTTTTAAACATTTGAATTTATGAATACATATTTGAAATTTTTGCATTCTGGAAGTTTTGAAATTTAGAATTTTAAATATTTTGGATTTTTATAAATTTGAAATTTTTGAATTTTTTAACTTTAAATAATATTTAAATATTTCAAGTATACATTTTTGAATTTTTTACTTAAAACTTTAAGTTTTCATTTCAGAGCTTTTGGAGTTTTTTTGATTTGAACTTTTAGATTTTCCTTTTTTGTTTGTATTTGGATTTTTTTATTTGAAAATTTAAAATTTCAAGTATTTATTTTAGAAATTTTGGAGTTTTTTTTGGATTTTAAAATTCTTTACATTTGAATTTTTGAAAATTTGAAATATTGGAGTTTTTAAACTATAAATATTTGAACTTTTAGGTTTTCCTTTTTTGTTTGTATTTGAAAATTTATGAATTTTTCAATATTTGTATATTCGTAAATTTAAATGATTGATTTTCGTATTTTTGAACATTTGAATTTTGGAATATTTAAATTCTGGATTTTTGACTTTTTAAACTTTAAATGTTTGACCATTTTAAGTTTTCACTTTTGATTTTATTATTTGAATATTTGAAATTTTTGAATTTATAAATTTTTCAACATTTACATTTTTGAAAATTTGTAATTTTTGAATTATGGAAGTTTTCAAATTTAGAATTTTTTATATGTATTTTGGATTTTTGTAAAATAAATAATAATATTTAATATTCAAATATTTGAATTTTACATTTTTTATTCGAAAATTTGAAATTATAAGTTTTCATTTTAGATTTTTTTGAGTTTTTTTTGATTTGAACTTTTAGATTTTCCTTTTTTTTTGTATTTGAAAATTTTAATTTTTAAATTTTTGAGAATTTTGAAGTTATGGAGTTTTTTAATATTGAAACTTTTGCATCATTCAAAATCATTTGAATTTTTAAAATTTAAAATTTTTGTGCTTAGAATTTATGAATTTTGAAAGTTTTGAAGTTTTAAACATTTGAATTATTGAAAATTTGAGTTTTAAACTTTTTAATTTAAAATTTTTGAATTTCTTAACAATTGAATTTTTGAAAATTGGAAATTTTGGAGTTTTTAACTTTAGATAAATTTTCAAATCTAAAATTTATGAATTTTTCAATATTTGTATATTCGTAAATTTAAATGATTGATTTTTGTATTTGTAATTTTTGAATTATGGAAGTTTTCAAATTTAGAATTTTTTATATTTTGGATTTTTGTAAATTAAATAATAATATTTGATGTTCAAATATTTGAATTTTACATTTTTTATTTGAAAATTTGAAATTATGTTTTCATTTTAGATTTTTTTTGAGTTTTTTTTTATTTTAACTTTTAGATTTTCCTTTTTTTGTATTTGAAAATTTTAATTTTTAAATTTTTGAGAATTTTGAAGTTTTGGAGTTTTTTAATATTGCAACTTTTGCATCATTCAAAATCATTTGAATTTTTAAAATTTAAAATTTTTGTGCTTAGAATTTATGAATTTTGAGTTTCGAAGTTTTAAACATTTGAATTTTTGAAAACTTGAGTTTTAAACTTTTTAAATTTAAAATTTTTGAATTTCTTGACAATTGAATTTTTGAATATTGAAAATTTTGGAGTTTTTTTTTCGCGTTTTTTTTTCGAATCTAAAATTTATGAATTTTTCAAAATTTGTATATTCGTAAATTTAAATGATTGATTTTTGTATTTGTAATTTTTGAATTATGGAAGTTTTCAAATTTAGAATTTTTTATATTTTGGATTTTTGTAAATTAAATAATAATATTTAATATTCAAATATTTGAATTTTACATTTTTTATTTGAAAATTTGAAATTATAAGTTTTCATTTTAGATTTTTTTTGAGTTTTTTTTGATTTGAACTTTTAGATTTTCCTTTTTTTTGTATTTGAAAATTTTAATTTTTAAATT
Organism: Ontholestes murinus; assembly: GCA_963969525.1. Taxonomy (NCBI): domain Eukaryota; kingdom Metazoa; phylum Arthropoda; class Insecta; order Coleoptera; family Staphylinidae; genus Ontholestes; species Ontholestes murinus. Next base: position 221,502 of record OZ018389.1, on the reverse strand, counting down.
TTTGAGAATTTTGAAGTTTTGGAATTTTTTTAATATTGCAACTTTTGCATCATTCAAAATCATTTGAATTTTTAAAATTTAAAATTTTTGTGCTTAGAATTTATGAATTTTGAAAGTTTTGAAGTTTTAAACATTTGAATTTTTAAAAAATTGAAGTTTAAACTTTTTAAATTTAAAATTTTTGAATTTCTTAACAATTGAATTTTTGAAAATTGGAAATTTTGGAGTTTTTAACTTTAGATAAATTTTCGAATCTAAAATTTATGAATTTTTCAATATTTGTGTATTCGTAAATTCAAATTATTGATTTTTGTATTTGTAAATTTTTGAATTTTGTAATATTTGATTTCAGGATTTTTGATTTTTGAAATTGTTCAAACATTAAATATTCGAAAATTTTTAGTTTTCATTTTTGAATTTTTGATTATTGAAAATTTGAACATTTGAAGTTTTATACATTTGAATTATGTAATTGAAAATTTGAAAGTTGAAGTTTTGAATTTTGGAAATTTTTGAATTTTTTCACATTTGATTTTTAAAAATTTGAAATTTTCGAATTTTTGGATTTTTGAATATTTGAAATTTTAAGTTTATATTTTAGAAATTTTTTGATTTTTAAATTTTTTACATTTGAATTTTTGGAGTTTTTGAACTTTAAATGTTTGAACTTTTAGGTTTTCCATTTTTGTTTGTATTTAATAATAATAATTTATTGGATATTTTTAGTTTTTGATTTGAATTTTGAAAGTTTTAATTTTCATTTGTTTAATATTTGAGAATTTGAAATTTTTGAGTTTTGAACATTAAAATTTTTGAACATTAAATATTTAAAGTTTTGATTACTTAAAAATTTGAAATTTTTTAATTTTTGAATTCTGCAATTTTGAAGTTTTGAGTTCTTGAATATTGAAACTTTTTCATCATTCAAAATCATTTGAATTTTTGAACTTAGAATTTATTAATTATGTAAGTTTTGAAGTTTTAGAAAGTTTTGAATTTTCAAAATTATTAGAAAATGTGAATTTTTTAATTTTTTTAAACATTTGAATATTTGAAATTCATATATTCGAATTTTTGTAGTTTTGAACTTTTGAAAATATACATTTTTTGAACTTTAAATACTTGAATATATTGTCTTCATTTTTGAATTTTAGGTCATTTGAAAATTAGAAATTTCAAGTTATTACAAGCATTTTAGAAATTTTGGAGTCTTTTTTGAATCTTTGAATTTTTAAACATTTGAATTATTGAAAATTTGGAGTTTTTGAACTTTTAGGTTTTTATTTTTCAATTTTTGTTTATATTTGAAAATTTCGAATTTTTGAAATTCAAAATTTTTAAATTTTTGAAGTTCTTGAGTTCTGAATTTTTAATCATTCAAATGTTTAAATATTAGAATTTCTTAAATTTGAATGATTGAATTACTACTGTTTAAATTTTGAACTTTTGAAAATTGTAAATTTTTTAATATTAAAATTTTTGAATTTTTAATTTTTTATATTTTCAAATTTATGAATTTTTGTATATTTGAATATTTCTGTGAATATACAGGGTGAATAGGTGAATATTTTCAGATGTTTTAGAGTTTTCGAAATTGAGAGTTTTGGAGTTTTAGAGTTTCAGAGTTTTATAGTTTTATAGTTTTATAGTTTTATAGTTTTATAGTTTTATAGTTTTATAGTTTTATAGTTTTATAGTTTTATAGTTTTATAGTTTTATAGTTTTATAGTTTTATAGTTTTATAGTTTTATAGTTTTATAGTTTTATAGTTTTATAGTTTTTTACAGGATAAATTTCTATAGATGTTCTTTATTGATATCTCGGAAACTGTAAGAGATAGAAAAACAGTTAAATCGGAAAGGAAGTGTAGTTTTGTGAGACGAATAAAATTCCACTTTTAAAATTTTCAAAAAAGTCAAGGGTAACTAGATATTTTGAAAAATGAGGTAAAAAAAAAAATCAATTTTTACAAATCGATATATCTCGGTTATTAAGACAGATATAAAAAAAATGTAAAGGACAAAGTTATAGATAATTTTACGCAGATTAATAATATATATTCAGAATTTTAAAAAGATGTAATTTATGCAATAATAATAATAACAATGGACTATTTGAGTATATTTTGTAATATTAAAATTTGTCTCCTAATATTATTTTGATACTTTATACGGTTTTTCTCATCTTTGTATAATAATTACAATATTGCTGTTAGTATAAACAACTGCAATTGTTTTAGCTTTTTTTCATGGCTTACTATTTTTTTTATTTATGGTAAAACTTAAAAATGATTGTGGGTCACTTATTTTTGGAAATAACTGTGTCATGTGTGATATCGGATTAAAGAGAAAAAAATTATCTATCGAATGAGGCCGTAGCCAACTATGGTTTCTATAAAAAATGTAAGTTTACGTCATATCACGATAAATAATGGCGATTAAAATTTTTCTCAGTATATTTTGTTAATCTACGTAAAATTATCTACAACTTTGTCCTTTACAGTTTTTTTTCTATCTGACATAATAACCGAAATATTTTGATTTAAAAAAAATTGACACTTTTTACTATTTTTAATTATCTAGTTATCTTTGATTATTTTGAAAACACTGATGGTGGAATTTTATTCGTCTCATAAAATGACACTTCTTTTCCTATTTAACCGTTTTTCTATCTTTTATAGTTTTCGAGATACCTATAGAGAAAATTTAAATTAATTTATCATGTTTAAATAAAACTGTAAAATTCTAAAACTCTATAACTTTAAAACTCTAAAACTCTAAACGTCTATAACTGAAATTCTAAAGCTCTAGAACTTCAAAACTCCAAAACACCAAAACTCTAAAACTCTAATTGACAAACTGAACAAATTTTGAATTTTTGAATATTTTAATGTTTGTATATCTCAAAAACCCTAAAACCCAGCAGCTCTAGAATTTAAAGAAAAATACTGAATGAAGAATTATTACTGAAAAATAAAGTCTTATGTTCTTTTGTTTTGAAGCGTGTTGATTATAGTCAAACAATGCTAATATTTCGCAGTAAATTTCCACCTTATTTTTTTTCTAAGAAATGATAATAAAGACTGTCGGAATTAGTGAACAAAAGGTTGTTTTTGTGGAAATTTCACGAAATGACTCGTTAGTATTTACACAGCGGAAATAACGAGGTGCAAATGACGCGCGTACATGACGTAAAGAAATAAACATCGCCTTGTACCCAATTGGAATCTATTTTTTTGTCAACGAGTGAATTAAATGCGATTAAAGTATATTAACGCTAAACTTGGCGCAAATTGTATTATTTACAGCGCGTATTAAGGCATATTTTTAAAAAGTTTTATTATATTCAGTGTTGATCTCTTTTATACTTCAGAGAAATATTTGATTGGTGTAATTATAATACACATAAAATAATTATTATTATGCGAAATAAATAAACTTTGATTTCAACAAAGTAATTCTCCAAGATGTATCACGAAGTTAACGCCTCAACCATTAATCAATTAATTCATTAATGGCGTTATTAAATTACAATCTTATCGTGTAATAATCGAGCCCATAAAAAATGACTGTAATTTAATATAAAGCTTTTTTTTGCGTGATTTATTGGGGGAGTTTGAGGCATATGTGTGTGTAGAGGATGAGGTTTGCAGGGAAATGGGTCGCGCGCAAAACCTCTTCTAACGAATTTTTAATGATCCGCCTATCGATCCTCCAGATAACCTACAGAAACTCGTTTAATATGATAACATGTAATCATAGCTCGTAGATTCGACGTAATGTCTTCATGAATTTCTTATCAAAATTTGAATCAAAATAATGTATACAGTTAAAAAAACAATAAATATTTATTATTTTTTTTTAGGTTTTGTGATAGAAGTCCAGCGTGGAGCCCCTATCAAAATGAACTATACAACAAACTCGAAACTCAGAGTGTTCGTCATCAATAAAAATAAAGTAAAACATTTAAATAGTGGCGAACAATTACAACAGTTGTTACAGTGGACTCAATTTTAATAAGTGTGTGTGCGTGCAACGTGATAATTTTCCGATAATTCGAGGCACGTGCCCCCCACCCCCTTACGTACACCGTGCGTTAAAGCGGCAGCAGCTGAGGCAGCAGGAGAGCAGGAGAACAGGAAATTATAAATACGAGAGGCAGTACATTCCGCGTCAGTCGTTTGTCGGTTGTCTTCTGAAGAGGACACACAGTAAGCGGAAGAATAGCGAACGGATCGAGGGCTTCAACGTAGTGTTTAATTCGTTTTCTTTTTTATTTTTGCCTTCCTATTGTATGGGTGAGTACACTTATCAATAATAACGCATTCATTACAAATCTGATTTAGTAGTTGAGCGTTTAAAACGTGCCTGCCTTTGTTATCGATTGTGGTAAGGTGGAGAGGGGTTCTGCAAGTCGGGACACCCTTATTATTATTTTTTCACCGTGGTGAAATTGGATTTTTAGGTCAAGTAAATGAATCACTACCGGTGAATGGTGATTTCGGGTTTTGCCTAATCATTAATGACGCAAATATGAAACAAATTTAACTGAAGAACTTTCCAGATGGAATACAGTATTAAATAATTATTTATAAATGAAATTAACACACAGTTTATTCCTGTTGAAGCAAATGAAGTAAGGATTAAACTGTGTGTTATTTTCATTTATAAATAATTATTTATTTATTTAATTTTTTCATTGAAAAAGACAAACGCAAAAAAATTCTAGAAATCCGCACTTGAGATTACCCCAAAGAAAATTCTTGCAACTTGGAAGGAAAAATACATAAAAGTTCTATACATCTGAAAGTGAAATCGTTTAAAAATTCTAGAACTCATGAAAAATTTCTTCGTTATTTAGAAAGAACCACAAAATTTTTTAAGAGTTGCTGAAATATAAAAGCTAATTTTAAAAATGCTAAAACTCGACAAAATAAATCCTTGAAATCTCGAAGAAAATTGAGGCAATATTTTAGAACCTTCAGAGCAAAATTCTGAAAGACAATAATCAATAATCGAGCAAAATCTAGGAAAATTGTAAAAACTTAAAAGACAATTGAAAAGCCCTTATAGAAAATTATCGAAATTAGGAAGGGAATTTACTTAGAAATTTTATGCATCTAAAAGAGAAATCTTGTGAAGAAAATTGTCGTAATTTAAAAGAGAAAATGTAAAAATCAATTGTTTTTGTCTTAAATTTTCTTATCCTACTTTCCGTCTTCTATCAATCGTCACTTGTGTGAAACTGCTGAATTATAACAGCTGATTTAAAACATTCTAAAACCTAGGGAAACAATTCTTACAAACTATGGTAGAAGACTAAAATGTTTTAAAATTTTAAGAATGAATAAAAAATTGCTGTATTATTTTAAAAATTTAAAATATTTGCAACTGAGATTACTCAAAGAAATTACTTACAACCTGAAAACGAAACAATGCTTCAAATTTCTATAAATTTTGAAAGAGAAATCTCTGGGAGGAATTCCAAAATTCATGAAAAACTTGTTACGGTAAGAAAAACAAATTATTTTATTGGAAATTCCACTTTATTCATTAACATACTCTCCTTCAAAAGTGATACATTCATTCCAGCCCACCTTTAACTATTCGATGCCCTTTATGTGAAACCATTTGTCTCTGTTTAGATAACAAAACTGTTAGATTTTCAAATTGGTTTTATTGTAAACACTGCATATGTTTCGCCACACTGTGGCTTCTTCAAGTGAAGGCGAAACATTTGTAGTGTTTACAATAAAACCAATTTGAAAATCTAACAGTTTTGTTATCTAAATAGTGAATATGGATTTTCAATATATGTGTGCCTTAAGAATCAATCAATTTGTCTCTGCTCTCAAAATAAGGCTAAATTTCGGCAATCACTTCTTCATTTGAACAAAATTTCTTTCCCTGGTCTATCTTTTTCATGCCTTTCAAGTACGATGATTGGGAAAGCAATTCAAAGCGTAATTCATCCAATTCAAACATTATTTTCATCAACTTGTGACACAGTACATTGTCCTGGTGAAACAGCACTTTTTTCTTTTAAATATGGGACCGTTTTTTCTTGATTTCTGCACTTAATCGATCCACTAATACCATGTAATATTCACTATTGATAGTTTTGTCTTTCTCAAGATAGTCGATGAACAAAATTCCATGCGCGTCCCAAAAATACGATGCCATAATCTTGTCAGCTGATTTTTGAGTTTTTTTTTTTGTATTCGAAGTAATCCATTATTAATTGGTTTTGTAAATATTTAATGTGGGTGTTATATAGTACTACCAATTAATGAAAGGTTTAATAATATTTATTAAACATTTTCTTAATTGGTAGTACTACATAATACCCACATTAAATATTTTGAGTTTTTGGTTACTTTAGACGGTTTTCACCGGCTGCTGTCCACTCAACTGATGATCTCTTTGATTCAGGCTGTAGTAGTAGATCCGCACTTCATCTATAGTCACATGCTGATGCAAAAAATCCTTTTTATTTTGCTTGAACAGCTTCAAACAGCTCTCTGAATCTTCGACGAGTTGTTGTTTCTTTCCACTTCGAAAGCAACTTGTGTATGTCTAAATTTTCATCTAAAATTGCATTGATATTTACAAAGTATCAGCTATCTCACAGAACTTCAGTTTACGGCTTTTTAAAACTTTATTATGGGCATTTTTTTATGTTTTCTGCAACAACTACTGATTTTGGACGACTTGAGCGTTCAGCATCATCAGTGCTTGTACAACCTGATTTAACTTCAGCATGCCAGTTAATAATAGTTGATTTCTCTCGTGCAGAGTCCCTAAAATGCTTATCAATCGACTGTTTAGCTCCAGCAGCATTTTTCTTCATCAAAAAATAGTGTTTAATCAACACACGAAATTCTTGAAAATTACAAAACTGTGGTTACTAAAATGACTGTAACTTCTAAACTAACGGTCAGAATCCCATGAAATTTTGATACGTACTTTTTAAAGATTAGTACTATCCGGAAATCACATGGGTCTGTCAACAATGTTTCCATGTATGTGTCAGACCAGGGACTTATTGAGTGACGTATTAGAATATTCAAAGATTGTTCTTATAATTTAGCTAAAAATTTCTAGAAATCTGCAATTGAGTTTACGCAAAGAATTCTTTCAACTCGAAAGAAAAAACTGCTTAAAAGTTGTATAAAACTGAAAGAGAATTCTAGAACAGACAAACATGTTATTTGCTATTTAGAGGGAACATGAAAAATTGTAAAAATATTTGCAATAATCTAATAATATATATAATATAAACAAGTGAAGTAAGGAATAAACTGTGTGTTATTTTTATTTTTATTTCTAATAATATATAATAATTGATGCCTCTGCATTACCAACTCTTATTTTTTACGTGAATTTCCTACAGATCATCCAATTTTAAAATTCTGATTAGTCTGATTATTAAAATATGAAGAAAGGAATATAACTGTATAATAAAATATATTTGTATGTTTTTTTTCATCAATTTTCAAAATATCTATATTATTACCATGTTTTGATAAAGCTTAAATAAAGATAAAGATAAGTCCTTTACGTTGTAGTTCATTTTACAGAAAGAAATACTTTCAAACTAGTGTTGCTTTGATAGCCTTGCTATTTTGTAACACGCCGAAAATTACTTTTGTATTATTCCATGTCTGTCGAAGTATTAGCCAGAGAAGTAGTTGTTTAAAAGGTGGTTTATTCTTGTAGTCTTAATAAGACTAATTTGTTGTAGATTTTACGAAAATATTTCGTGTTTTTCTGAATATAACTGTGTTTCAATTAAGTAGCCTGATTATTATAGTTATTGTTAAAAAAACTTGATAAATAATGCATTTCCTGATTCTCCTATTAATAAATCTGTGTATATACTAGAAAATGCAGCTTTGACTTTAATATTTCTTGAATTATTTCTCATGTAACATTTTGTAATATAGAAATATATTTGACATTAATATTTAAACATTCTTCTTTATTCTCTTATTATTTATAACTTGGATCTTCTTTCTTATGATATATTTACAGAATGTATAAATTACTAGAACACGTACACAAATTTTTACCTGCGGAATTCATTAGTTTTTAATTGTTTGTTCTTCCACTCAGACTCACATCCATCCACTGCTAAGTAAAACATGCTGACAGTTTCTGAATTATTCTATTGAGAAACAGTAATATAATAGACATATTGCTGATAAATAATTCGAATGAATAATAATTGATTAATAAATACGGTCTATAATATCACTAAATTAAATTTAAATATTTAAATTTCCCGCACAATTTCCATTGGTCCGAAATTAATGATGGTTCCCCTCGTTACCATAGCAACCAGGCGGCGGCCATCATTTTTCGGGCGGTACCGCGCGTTGTCATGGCAACGTAAACAACGGTCCCTTACCGTTCGAAATGTTCCTCCGAAACGTTGAAAAAATTTTTCCGTCTATAATTTTTTGAAAAATTTTAAACAAAATAAATATTATAAATGTGATTATAATAAAATCAACAATTGTGATATATTTAATAAGGAACGTATAGAAATTAAGGGAGGAAATTTTTTTAATCAATTTTTTTTTGTGTTTTATAACATTAAAAATTTAGTCTAATTTTCCACTATGTTTTATACAGGGTGAGTTTTTTTTTTATGTTCTCTATGGGAATCTCGGAAACTATAAGATATAGAGAAACGGTTAAATGGGGAAAAAAGTGTAGATTTACGAGACGAATAAAATTCCACTTTCAAAGTTTTCAAAAAAGTCAAGGGTAACTAGATATTTTGAAAAAAATAAAAAGTGAATTTTTTCAAATCAATATATCTCGGTTATTATAACAGATAGAAAAAAACTGTAAAGGACAAAGTTTTAGATAATTTTATACAGATTAATAAAAAATAATCAGAAAATTGTTATCGCCATTATTTTCCGAGATATGACGCAAACTTACATTTTTTTAAATGGAAACCATAGTTGGCTATGGCCTCATTCAAAAGATATTTTTTTTTCTCTTTAATCCAATATGACATATGACATAGTTATTTCTAAAAATAAGTGAGTTATTGTCATTTTATGTTTAATTATAAATAAAAATTGGGTAGCCATGAAAAAGATGAAAGTAAAACAATTGCAGTTGTTTATAATAATAGCAATATTGTAATTATTGATTTTACAGAGATAAACCAAAATGAAACAACAGTATACTAGAATTACAAAAAAACTACGTCATTGGAATTCGCTCATTGTTATTTATGCAATAATTTAATTGTCGTATAAATAATCAATTGAAGAATATAAATATGAAGTATATTCTTCAATTGATTATTTATTTATACGACAATTACATTTTTTTGCATTGTTGAGTAACAATGAGCAATTTCCAGTGACGTAGGTTTTTTTTATTACTGTTTGAAGGTTTCGCGGAATTAAAGATAAAATTTCACGCTGACTCATTTTATCAGCTGCACATGCTTTAGAAGTTTCTGCCTGCCGCCAGTTGACTCATCGTTCGGTGAAATCGGAACATAAATATACACGTCCAACGTTCACGCTTTAATCGATTCTTAGAAATTGGCAGAAATTTATGTTGCAACATAATTATAATAGTAATTTAAAAAATAAGATTTATAATTATCAATATAATACAGTAATGTTGAAGTATATAAATTTTAAAATAAAACACAAAGTAATTTAGATCATTGTATAAAATTCTAACCAACCCTCCAATCAGTAAAACATAAGCGAGGGTTTTAATTAAAAGTTGTGAAATATAAATAATCATAAAATAATTGCAATTTTTAGAGATTTATTCATACAAATTTTTCAAATAATTTTTGATGATATTTTATTGATTGGAGGGTGGGATAGAGGCCACCCACCCACCCTACATATACATATAAATTATAATTACTGATCATCTCGCCGTTTGCAATAAAATTAATTACAAAACAAGGTTTGATTGTTTTTAGCAGCAAAATTATCAACGATTAGTAATTAACATTATCATGTATATGTAAAAACAATTGCCGTCGATTTAAAATATACGGAGCATACTTAGTATAGATAAGGGTTGATAAACGACTGAAAATTTTCTAGATATTTTAGCTCTGGATTTAAAAATAATCAATCGAAATTAAAGAATGGTGAATTTTTTTACATTTGCTTATTATTAAGTAGATTATAAGTGCAAAAACAAATTCAGACAATGTAAAATATGCGAAGTATATTTAGATAACGGTTGATGAATAATATATTATCATTATTATAAATATATTTAGATAACGGTTGATGAATAAGTAAAAATTTCTAGATTTGAAAATAAACAAATTGTGGTGTAAATTTTGCATTTGCCTATTATCAAGTATATTATAGGTGCAGAAACAATTGCCGTCGATGCCAAATATATGAAGCTACATTAAGAATAGATGAGGGTTGACGAGCGAGTAAAAATTTCCAGATATTTTAGCTCTAGATTTGAAAATAATCAATCGAAATCAAAATGAGGTGCATTTTTTGCATTTGCAGATTATCGAGTAGATTTTAAGTGTAAAAACAATTGACGTCGATGTAAAATATACGAAGTATATTTAGAATAGTCAAGGGTTGATTAACGACTAAAAATTTCCAAGTTATTTTATTCTAAATTTGAAAATATTCAATCCAAATCAAAGCGTGATGCACTTCTTGCATTTGCGGATTATCAAGTGGATTATAAAGGAAAAAACAATTGCCGTCGATGTATAATATACACAGTGTATTTAAAATAGATGAGTGTTGATAAACGACTAAAAATTTTCGTATATTTTAGCGCTAGATTTGAAAATAATCAATCAAAATGAAAGTGTAGTGCATTTTTTTGCACTTGCGAATTATCTATTGGATTATAAGTATAAAAACAATTGCTATCGGTATAAATTAAAAATAAATAAGGGTTTATAAATGATAAAAAAAATTCAATTCTACATTTGAAAATATTCAGTCGAAATTAAAGTCTGGTGCCTAGTTTGCATTTAGTTGATTATTGAGTGGATTAAAAGTGTAAAAACAATTGCCGTCGATGTAAATTATATGGATTATATTTAAAATAGATAAGAGTTGATGATCAAATAATTTTTTTTTAGATATTTTAGCTCTAAATTTGAAAATAATCAATCGAAATCAAAGAGTAATACATTTGCGAATTATCAAGTGTAAAAACAATTGCTATCGATGTAAAAAATACTTTTTGTATTTAAAATAGCTGAGGATTGATGAGCGATCTTAAAGTCTTCAGATATTATAGCACTATATTGAAAAATAATAAATCGAAATCAAAGAGTGGCGCATTTTTTGCATTTGCGAATTATAAGGGTAAAAACAATTTTGCGGCGATGTTAAGTATACGGGGTATATTTAGAATATGAATATGATGAACGAGTGAAAATATCCATATATTTCAGCTATAGATTTAAAAATAATCAATTGAAATGAGAGTGGGGTGCATTGTTTTGCATTTGCGTATTATAAGACTGAAAATGTTTAAAAACAAAAGCGATCTAGTTGAAATACCTTAAAACAGTTCTAAAGACTTTCAAAAAGGGTATCTATTTTAGAAAACTGTAAATTTCAGACGCCAATTTCGAGATATTTTGATGTGAACCCTGTCTATTGTAAAAATAATTTTTTAAATATTATTTAGCATGAAAAAAAATATAAAAACAAAAGCTATCGATTTGAAAATCCACAAAACAACTCCATGTATGTTCAAAGTTATGAAAATTAAAAAAAAAGAAATTTTAATCTACAATTTTTGATCATAGTAGTGTGAAAATAATTGTTGAAATTTTATTAAGCTTGAAAAAAATATAAAAACAAAAGCCATTGGCTTAAAATACCTTGAAGTAACTCCAAATACTTACAAAAATGTGTCCAGTGGGTGGGTGGCCTGTATCCTACCCTCCAATCAGTAAAACATAAGCGAGGGTTTTAATTAAAAATTGTAAAATATAAATAAATATAAAATGATTGCAATTTTTAGAGATTTATTTTTACAATTTTTTGAAATAAATTTTGATGATGTTTTACTGATTGAAAGATAGGATAGAGGCCACCCACCGACCCTACATATACATATAAATTATAATTACTAGTCGTCTCGCTGTTTCTAATGAAATTAATTACAAAACTTTTTGAATAAAAAAGAAATAAAAAGGTAAAATTTTTAAGTGATTTAATTAATAAAAATTTGATGCATGATGGGTGGGCAGACTTTAAATCTATATTATAGATGAGATTAGCTATAGAAAGCCATTTATATTTAAACTTGAATTTTAATTTTGTTTTATTTTTTATTATATAAAAGGGTTTGATTATTTTTAACAGCAAAATCATCGACCATTAGCAATTATGGTTATCATGTATATGTAGGGTGGGTGGGTGGTCTCTATCCACCCGCCAATCAGTAAAACATTAACGAGGGTTTTAATTAAAAGTTATAAAATATAAATAAACACAAAGTAATTACAATTTTTAGAGATTTATTCATACAAATATTTCAAATGAATTTTGATGATGTTTTACTGATTGAAAGGAAGAATAGAGGCCACCCACCCACCCTACATATACATATAAATTATAATTACTAACCGTCTCGCCGTTTGCAATAAAATTAATTACAAAACTTTTTGTATAAAAAAGAAATTCAAAAGGTAAAATTTTTGAGTGAGTAAATTAATAAAAATTTAATGCATGGTGGGTGGGCAGACTTTAAATCTAAATTAGATAAGATTAGCTATAGAAAGTCATTTATATTTAAACTTAAATTTTGATTTTGTTTTATTGTTTATAGCATAAAGGGTTTTATTGTTTTAACAGCAAAATCATCGACGATTAGTAATTATGGTTATTATGTATATGTAGGGTGGGTGGGTGGTCTCTATTCCACCCTTCAATCAGTAAAACATAAACGAGGGTTTTAATTAAAAGTTGTAAAATATAAATAAACGCAAAATAATTACAAATTTTAAAAATTTATTCAAACAATTTTTCAAATAATTTTTGATGATGTTTTACTGATTGGAGGATGGGATAGTGGACACCCACCCACCCTACATATACATATAAACTTTAATTCCTTATCGTCTCCCGTTTTCCAATGAAATTAATTACAAAACTTTTTGAATAAAAAAGAAATTCAAAAGGTAAATTTTTAAGTGAGTAAATTAATAAAAATTTGATACATGGTGGGTGGGCAGACTTTAAATCTATATTAGATAACATTAGTCATAGAAAGTCATTTATATTTAAACTTAAATTTTGATTTTGTTTCATTTTTTATTACATAAGGTGTTCTATTGTTTTAGCAGCAAAATTAGCGACGATTAGTAATTATGGTTATCATGTATATGTAGGGTGGGTGGGTGGCCTCTATCCCACCCTCCAATCAGTAAAACATAAGCGAGGGTTTTAATTAAAAAATTTAAAATATAAATAAACACAAAATAATTGCAATTTTTAGAGATTTATTCATACAACTTTTTCAAATAATTTTTGATGATGTTTTACTGATTGAAAGGTAGGATAGTGGGCACCCACCCACCCTACATATACATATAAATTATAATTACTGACCGTCTCGCCGTTTGCAATAAAATTAATTACAAAAAAAGGTTTGATTGTTTTTAGCAGCAAAATTATCAACGATTAGTAATTAACATTATCATGTATATGTAGAAACAATTACCGTCGATTTAAAATATACGGAGCATACTTAATATAGATAAGGGTTGATAAACGACTGAAAATTTTCTAGATGTTTTAGCTCTGGATTTGAAAATAATCAATCGAAATTAAAGAATGGTGCATTTTTTTGCATTTGCTCATTATTAAGTAGATTATAAATGCAAAAACAAATAAAATGAATAAGTAAAAATTTCTAGATTTGAAAATAATCAAATTGTGGTGTAAATTTTGCATTTGCCTATTATCAAGTATATATAGGTGCAGAAACAATTGCCGTCGATTCCAAATATATGAAGCTACATTAAAAATAGATGAGGGTTGACGAGCGAGTAAACATTTCCAAATATTTTAGCTCTAGATTTTAAAATAATCAATCGAAATCAAAGTGAGGTGCATTTTTTTGCATTTGCAGATTATCGAGTAGATTTTAAGTGTAAAAACAACTGATGTCGATGTAAAATATACGAAGTATATTTAGAATAGACAAGGGTTGATTAACGACTAAAAATTTCCAAGTTATTTTATTCTAAATTTGAAAATATTCAATCCAAATCAAAGTGTGATGCATTTCTTGCATTTGCGGATAATCAAGTGGATTATAAGGAAAAAAAAACAATTGCCGTCGATGTATAATATACGCAGTGTATTTAAAATAGATGAGGGTTGATAAACAATTGAAAATTTTCGTATATTTTAGCGCTAGATTTGAAAATAATCAATCAAAATGAAAGTGTAGTGCATTTTTTTGCACTTGCGAATTATCTATTGGATTATAAGTATAAAAACAATTGCTATCGGTATAAATTAAAAATAGACAAGGGTTTATAAATGATAAAAAAAATAAAGTTATTTTACCTGTACATTTGAAAATATTCTGTCGAAATTAAAGTCTGGTGCATAGTTTGCATTTGTTGATTATTGAGTGAATTAAAAGTGTAAAAACAATTGCCGTCGATGTAAATTATATGGATTATATTTAAAATAGATAAGAGTTGATGATCAAATATTTTTTTTTTTAGATATTTTAGCTCTAAATTTGAAAATAATCAATCGAAATCAAAGAGTAATACATTTGCGAATTATAAGTGTAAAAACAATTGCTATCGATGTAAAAAATACTTTTTGTATTTAAAATAGCTGAGGATTGATGAGCGATCTTAAAGTCTTCAGATATTATAGCACTATATTGAAAAATAATAAATCGAAATCAAAGAGTGGCGCATTTTTTGCATTTGCGAATTATAAGGGTAAAAACAATTTTGCGGCGATGTTAAGTATACGGGGTATATATAGAATATGAATATGATGAACGAGTGAAAATATCCATATATTTCAGCTGTAGATTTAAAAATAATCAATTGAAATGAGAGTGGGGTTGCATTTTTTTGCATTTGCGGATTATAAGACTGAAAATGTTTAAAAACAAAAGCGATCTAGTTGAAATACCTTAAAACAGTTCTAAAGACTTTCAAAAATGGTGTCTGTTATAAAAAACTGTAAATTTTAGAAGCCAATTTTGAAATATTTTAATGTGAACCCTGTGTATTGTAAAAATAATTTTTAAATATTATTATTTAGCATGAAAAAAAAAAATATAAAAATAAAAGCTATCGATTTGAAAATCCACAAAACAACTCCATGTATGCTCAAAGTAATGCAAATTAAAAAAAAATTAAATTTTAATCTTCAATTTTTGGTTATATGGACGTAAACTCATAGTAATGTGAAAATAATTGTTGAAATTTTATTAATCTTGAAAAAAATATAAAAACAAAAGCCATTGGCTTAAAATACATTAAAGTAACTCCAAATACTTACAAAAATGTGTCTAGTGAGTGGGTGGCCTCTATCCTACCCTTCAATCAGTAAAACATAAGTGAGGGTTTTAATTAAAAGTTTGTAAAATATAAATAGACACAAAATAATTGCAATTTTTAGAGATTTATTTTTACAATTATTTCAAATAAACTTTGATGATGTTTTACTGATTGGAGGGTGGGATAGAGGCCACCCGCCCACCCTACATATACATATAAATTATACTGACCGTCTCGCCGTTTGCAATGAAATTAATTACAAAACTTTGTTAATAAAAAAGAAATAAAAAAAAGTGAGTAAATTAATAAACATTTTATTCATAATAGGTGGGCAGATTTTAAATCTATATTAGATAAGATTAGTCATAGAAATAGTAGTATATTTAAACTTAAATTTTAATTTTGTTTTATTTTTTATTGCATAAAGGGTTTGATTATTTTTAACAGCAAAAACATCAACGATTAGCAATTAAAATTATTATGTACATGTAGGGTGGGTGGGTGTCCTCTATCCACCCTTCAATCAGTAAAACATAAGCGAGGGTTTTAATTAAAAGTTGTAAAATATAAATAAATGCAAAGTAATTGCAATTTTTAGAGATTTATTTATTCAAATTTTTCAGTTAATTTTTGATGATGTTTTACTGATTGAAGGGTGGGATAGTGGCCACCCACCCACCCTACATATACATATAAATTTCAATTACTGATCGTCTCGTAGTTTCCAATAAAATTAATTACAAAACTGTCTGAATAAAAGAGAAATTAAAAAGGTAAAATTTTTGAGTGAGTAAATTAATAAAAATTTGTACATGGTGAGTGGGCAGACTTTAAATCTATATTAGATAAAATTAGTCATAGAAAGTCATTTATATTTAAACTTAAATTTTAATTTTGTTTTATTTTTTATTACATAAAGGGTTTGATTATTTTTAACAGCAAAATCATCGACGATTGACAATTATGGTTATCATGTATATGTAGGGTGGGTGGGTGGCCTTTATCCACCCTCTAATCAGTAAAACATTAGCGAGGGTTTTAATTAAAAGTTATAAAATATAAATAAATACAAAATAATTGTAATTTTAGAGATTTATTCATACAATTTTTTCAAATAATTTTTGATCATATTTTACTGATTGGAGGATGGGATAGTGGCCACCCACCCACCCTACATATATACATGAATTTCAGTTACTGATTGTCTCGCCGTTTTCAATAAAATTAATTACAAAACTTTTTGAATAAAAAAGGAATTAAAAAAGTAAAATTTTCGAGTGAGTAAATTAACAAAATTTGATACATGGTGGGTGGGCAGACTTTAAATCTATATTAGATAAGATTAGTCATAGAAAATAATTTATATTTAAACTTAAATTTTGATTTTGTTTCATTTTTTATTACATAAGGTGTTTTATTGTTTTTAGAAGCAAAATTAGCGACGATTAGTAATTATGGTTATCATGTATATGTAGGGTGGGTGGGTAGCCTCTATCCTACCCTCCAACCAGTAAAACATTAGCGAGGGTTTTAATTGAAAGTTGTAAAATATAAATAAACACAAAATAATTGTAATTTTTAGAGATTTATTCATACAATCTTTTCAAATAATGTTTGATGATGTTTTACTGATTGGAGGGTGGGATAGTGGCCACCCACCCGCCCTACATATACATATGAATTTCAATTACTGATCGCCTCGTGGTTTCCAATAAAATTAATTACAAAACTTTGTTAATAAAAAAGAAATTAAAAAAGTGAGTAAATTAATTTAAAAAAATATGCATGATGGGTGGACAGACTTTAAATCTAAATTAGATAATATTAACCATAGAAAGCTATATTTATTTAAAATTAAAATTTGATTTTGTTTTATTTTTTTAGTACAAAAGGGTTTAATTGTTTTTAACAGCAAAATCATCGACGATTAGCAATTATGGTTATCATGTATATGTAGGGTGGGTGGGTGGCCTCTATCCATCCTCCAATCAGTAAAACATAAGCGAGGATTTTAATTAAAAGTTGTAAAATATAAATAAACACAAAATAATTGTAATTTTAGAGATTTATTCATACAATTTTTTCAAATAATTTTTGATCATATTTTACTGATTGGAGAATGGGATAGTGGCCACCCACCCACCCTACATATATACATGAATTTCAGTTATTGATTGTCTCGCCGTTTTCAATAAAATTAATTACAAAACTTTTTGAATAAAAAAGAAATTCAAAAGGTAAAATTTTTGAGTGAGTAAATTAATAAAAATTTGATGCATGATGGGTGGGCAGACTTTAAATCTCAACTAGATAAGATTAGCTATAGAAAATCATTTATATTTAAACTTAAATTTTGATTTTGTTGTTTTTTTTATTTCCAAAAGGGTTTTATTGTTTTAGCAGCAAAATCATCAACGATTAGCAATTATGGTTATCATGTATATGTAGGGTGGGTGGGTGGCCTCTATCCACCCTCCAATCAGTAAAACATTAGCGAGGGTTTTAATTAAAAGTTGTAATATAAATAAACACACAATAATTGTAATTTTTCGAGATTTATTCATACAATCTTCTCAAATAAGTTATTTTAATACAAAACTGTACTATTTTCAAAATGACATCGTATAAAATTTTATAAACCTATTTACCTTTGGAAACATTTCTCTTACCTATTGCGGATATGAGGAAAAACTGCCGCATAATTGTGCCAAAAAATTTAAAAATAATCACCTATTTTTGTGTTGCTAATTAAGAGCGGAGTTTTTTTTAAGGTCGTCTATTTCTAACACATGTATTATTCTTTCCTTGAACTTGGAACAATTACAATAATAGAAATATGCATTTTTGGAACGTTTGTCTGGTGCGCAGTTAGTTTGCGTTGTGCAATAATTTCGCATATCAAAATTTGCTCTTTTATTATCTGCGTTTGATAAAATTTCTGCACACAACTTCATAATTTACTAAAAAATATTATTTAAGTTATTTTACACTATTGCAATCGCCTGATTAATAGCTCATTATGTAAAATTAAATAAATTTCTCATGATGCACAATTGCAATTTACTGATTATATGTAATTATTGAAATAGTTTTAGGAATACGTACAAGGTTTTCGAAACCTGTTCCTTTCACCACTTTTATTATTTAGTGAGGAATTTTTTGGTGTAATAATAAAGCGATTAACACATTTTCTTTTTATATATTCTATTCATTTAAAAAAGTAATAAGTATTTATGAGTTAATTAATTAAGATTAGAACGATAAATGAAATTCACTTTGTTGTTATTACACAAGATGAGTGATAACAACAAAGTGAATTTTATTTATTATCCTAATTTTCAAAAACGTATTACACAGTAAAGTAATGGCTTCAAGCATCGACTATCTTATTAAGATTATAAAACGAATCAATGTTTTCGTATTTTAAAATTATTAGTTAATATTCTACAAGGGGTTTAATACATTTTATTTATAAGTTATGTGAAGTTGAATGATTTAATTAATTAATTGTTTTTTTCAGAGCGTGAGAAAAACAGCGCAATATTAAAGTTACTGTGTACAGCTGACCAGGATGCAGCTGTACACGGGTCCGGCATGTCTGGGGCGGCGACAGCTGCCGGTGGTAACGGCGGTGGCGGTGGCAGCCTCCCCCTGGGACTGTCGTCGAGCGAGAGGGCGTTCGTGCCCACCGTCGGCCGCTGGGGCTGCGAGTGGCCGAGTTGACTCGAACAAGATGCACTGTGGGCCCCAGAGAGGCCCCTTCTTATAGGGGGGGTCAAGACCGGACAGGATTCCGGCGGTGGTTACGACTCACACACACATCACAACAACAACAACAACAATGAAGAGGACGACGACGTCGGCGGCGGTCCCCTACTGGAGGCGACGCAGGTGGACGGCGTCTGGCCCGTCGAGCATCCCTTGCCGTTGCCAGCGTGGGACGTCCGTGAGAAGGACGTCCTCAAGATCAACTCGGGGACGGAGTTTAACGAGATCATCAGCTCCGTAGAGTCGCACGTGCAGAAACTGCTGGAGGAGCATAATTATAACACCGTCGGCAATTTTATCTCTCTGCACGAGGGTTTTAAGAATAGTTCATGTTCATATCTAGCTGAATTCTTTCAAAGGTAAAACATAATTCATAATCATTAAAAAAAAAAATTGATTATATAATAATAATAATTAATTTATTTCTAATATTTCATACACGTTAATTACAATTTAGTTTAAGTAAAATAAATGTGAATTACAAGAAATTATGTTGTTATTCGAGTTTCTTATTCTCAAAGCTTTACGCTGAAGAGATTCGTAATAGATCGAAACCTATTCGTGAAAAATAATTAATGTTTACATTTGATTACTAAATTAAGTTTAAATAATACTATCATTACTTATCATTACTTTTTATTTATAGTTACTCACCACCAATAACATCCAAACATCACACGTGCGTCGGTTTAGCTTTGGAGCTATGGAAGAAGCTGTTCGAACTGGACAGACGGTTTCTAGGACTTACAAGTCATCTCTATCTGGTGTCGTGTGAGGAGAGCGTCGGCGTCTTCAACGCCTATCCAGGAATGTACGAAAACATCGAGAAGGTGGGCGCCATCGTGGAGAAGGAGCACGTGCTGCTGGCCATGAAGTTTGAATTGTGCGGACGTCCAGGGATGATACTCTGCGATCCCGGTTATCACGTCGGAAGGGTCGTCACCATCATGCACGATAAGAAATTTCCTCACACAGGTAATTACTGAAATAAATCATAAGTAAATTATACGTTTTAATTCATTAATCTATTATTATACTATATAGATATGATTCTATTAATTGAAAATCATATATAAATATAAATAAAAAACTTTTTAACTGACTTTATTAAGTAACTACAGTTTCGACAATTTTAACTTGTCATTATCAAACTAGAAGTAATAAGAGTCGCTTAATAAAGTCAATGTTATACAAACAAAGTTAAAAAGTGAAGAATAATGTATAACGAAGCATGCAGCATTTTAACACTACATAAATACGGTGATCTTTCAGGTTGGTTTAGACAATCATCAGAAGGCAACGTGGTGAAAGAGTACAAATACGCATTCTCAACAAGCAATAGCAATTTCATCGAATGGTACGACCGTACGACCAGGAACACCAAAGTGGAGGAGATCCACTCCATCATCTACGTGCAGAGGCCTTATCTGACGGCCGTTGACGTCACCGAACGCAGGAACCTCGTCTACACGTTCAGGAGCCTGCTGTCCAGAGACCAGAAGGGTCACGTGCTGGCCGGCATCTACTTCAAGCTGGTAGAGAACTCTGACGAGTTCACCATATTCTATCAGGACGAGGGCAAGCAGAGGATCAAGCTGAATTTCTCAGAGTTTAAAGATCTTGATAGGGTAAGAAAAAACAGGCAGTAATTCCATATCGCTTAAAATAAAATACTGACAGAGTCAAAAATGTTTTTATTAGTCTACCTGACGAAGCCACATTATCGTAGAATAATAAAAACATATGTTTTGATAATGGCACATTGAGATGCCGAAACTATAGTCAGTAATAAATAAATTGTCTTATAC
Source organism: Ontholestes murinus (assembly GCA_963969525.1). NCBI lineage: Eukaryota > Metazoa > Arthropoda > Insecta > Coleoptera > Staphylinidae > Ontholestes > Ontholestes murinus. The sequence goes on along the minus strand of OZ018389.1, from coordinate 200,389 downwards.
AAACAAAGTTACAAAGTGTTTATTATTTATACTCAACATGTATAACGAAGTAGAAGCCACAAAAATCAATAATATAATAAAAACACTTTTAAAACCATGTATTGTACTTGTTTGTATTGTACTGTATTAGAATTTAAATTGTTCCTTATAAAATGGATATAAATATACCAGTATTAGCCAATATATTCCCTAAATGCTAAAAAATACGTTGCAGAGAATGAATTTAATCTTTAATGATTGTTGAGTTACGCGAAGATGTACCGTACTATAAATGAAAGATTGAGTGAAAGAAAGGAGACTCAATCTTTCATTTACAATGAATTTCATCATCTAAAGCAGAAAGGTTCTGAGTGGAAGAACACATGGTGAACTCCACCCGCAAGTGACCTAAATTTTTGTATTTTTTAATATGTATATCTCAATTTTGTTTACCTTGTTTTAACAGGATATTGTAAAGTAAAAATGAATGAATAATTATTATTATATTATTGCTGTGTCAGTATTTTATTAATTAAGAAAAATATTTTACCTTTTCAATATTTAATTTATTATTATTGTTTGTAGATAAATGAAAGGATATTAAACATCGTCCGTAAATGCAACAACCAATTGAACCTCAAAAAGAACGAGCTGCTGTCGATCTTAAACGAGATGTGCGAGATCATCAACGATAAAACCTACATCCGCCAGCTGCTGGATATTAACAGCTGCATCAACGATATGACTGAAGTAAACTAGCATAAAGCAAATACGTTAACCTTCGACCATCAGTTGTTTCATTTCCTGTACTCGTACGGTTACGTTTTCGCCTTTATTCTCGTAATTGTAGGTTGTTTTCTGTTCGATTAGGCTGTTTAATTGTTTCGTGTAGAGTTTTTCGTAGGTGGTGGTTTTTGGGTATTCAATAAAATTATATTTAGGGATTACGATGGAGAGGCGTGGTGATGATATCGATATTTAACCGAACACTTGTAACAAGTATATTAATATTAACATTTATTGAAGTGATAAATATTATCATGTATATGCTATATGCTAGGTTTAATCTAATAAAGATAGTCATGCTTTAGTTTTTGTTTGTTTTATTAATTAAACATTTGTAAATTCCTAATTAAAAAATAACAATTTAAAATGATTTTTATGATTATAATTAATAATTGTAAATACGACATTAAAATAGATTTTAATTTCAATGTGCAAAAGCTATTAAAACTCATATAAGATCCAAATTAAAGTTACCAATTAATTTTGTCATGAAATCAATAATTAATTATATTCATTTCACTTCATATTAATGTTGATTGATAAATGAAAATAACACATAGTTGATTGAGGTTGTAGGCACTTACTTCGTGATACATTTTAATTAGATGAAAAATAAAAAATACTTTTACTTAGTTAATATCACAATGTTTATTGAATAGTTAACACATAGTTAATTACTTACTTCACTTGTTTATTAAGTGCTAAATGTTCATTTCATTCACAAGGTGAACTGTTTGTTTGTTATTGAAGTAAAGAATAAACTGTGTGTTATTTTCATTTTTAAAACACTTCACATAAACTAAAAGCAACAATAATTGATTGATGAATTACGTGTAGTTGATGGAATATAAAATAACTTATAATCACTTTCTCTTTCACTTCGTGTTGTTGTTTGTAGAAAATTTATTGCTATCTAAATTGTGATTTGGAAACTTTAAACAATTTTTAAATGAATTCGAACGTTGTATAATTACGACAGCTTGAATATTGATAAATACTTTCGTCGATTTCCAATTGCTTGGAAAAACATTTTTGTTTATCGATTTCTGATTTTTATTTGAATATCTCAACAGTTTTAATTTTTCAATTTATCTATTCGCCTGAATAAAAAAGTACTATGTTTTCTCGTTAGTTATAAAACTGATTTTTTTATTTTGTACACAAACCAATTTCATAATCTGTTTTTGTTTTAACATTTTTCTGTTGTTTTTAATTCAAATGTTTCATAAAGAACTGTTTTTACTAATAATTTTTTAAATCTCTTTTTATTTTTGGCGAATTTCAACAGGCATTAAACAATACTTTATCGGAATATATTATATTAAGTTATTAGTGATAAAACAAGCGTTTTTTAGTTTAATATCTTCATCTAGCGAATAAAAATAATTTATGAAGAAAGTCCTGTATTTAATAACACCGTTAATTGAATTATTGTACAATATTTCAACCAACAATAAAATTTTCTTGTAGTGAGTGCACATAATACACCAATTAATTAGTTACACATCTCCAAAACGATGGAAATTAAGGCAAATATTAATGGTAAATAAAAAGAAAGAGGGAGTCTCACAACCTACCAGAAACGAGGATTAGAGTGGAAGATCATCGCAGCTGTGGAGTTCATGCAGCTGCATCCAATAAAAAAATTTCTTCCTTTTGTATATTTTTGTATATTCATATGTATTTTGTTGGAATAGAAATCTAATAAACATAATCATAAAAAATAATTTTTCATTACACCCAATTGTATATTAGGTTGCCTATATTACAAACTCAAAAAATGTATATTATTGTTTATTTAATAATAACGCATGTTTTAATTTTACTTTTTAAAATAAAATAATGGCGTTTTGTTATAATTTTAAATATTATAGTATATTATATTTCATGGGAATTATGCTTAATACGAATTGGACGTAATGAAACCCATTGACGTCACCGTTTGTTGTAGCTGAGCTGTCAGATTTGACAGTGGGTTAATCTCGGTGGTGCGAGCGGTGTGAAATATGGGAAACGTTGATACGAAATTGAACTTTCGAAAGGCCGTCGTGCAGCTGACGTCGAAGACAGAGGTCAGTTTAACGTGTACAGATAAATCATAACGCGTATAAAATGTATTTATCACCCCTGCGGACCTTCAATAAATTATTGCACAGTTTCACTCTTTTGATTAATTGATACAATAAAATTAATTCAAAAAAAGAATAAGAATTAATAAAATCAGGGTGAAAACGAAAGAAAATATATTACTCTATATTTCTTACACAAATATGTATTACCAATTAATTTATTTCCTTAAACATTACTTAAGTATTTACTACGCAGTAATGTTTATGAATAAATAAAACAGATTATTACTTATTGTTTTAAAACATACTGTTTTACACACACACACACACAGAGATGAAAACATTTAAGTTGCTTTATTGTAATCTTTAGGGACTTGAATGAAAAGGTCAGTGAAATGTCATATTGGATTTGTTCTGAATGTCTGTTTTAATATTAAAACTTGATTTATTGAAGATGATGCAATATCTCAGCTTAAATTGAAAATCCTTACACAAATAATTTATTATTTCTTTTCTAGTTTTGATAGTAAATTAAAATCGATGAATCAAAACTTGTCAGAGAGAAAAAAGTTAAACGTTTAATTGTGAAGGCGTTCACTTTATGGTACATCTTGAATATAATGAAGAAGGAGACATGAAGACTTTATCTAAAAATAAATAAAATCATTGTGCCTCTTTCTTCATTAATCGTTAAAATTACCTTATCATTCTTCCAAATGATGTATGAGCTTAAAGTCTAATCGAATATAAAATAAACAATTAAATGAAACAAACCAAGTGAATTTTTTCAACAACCTATTATTAGCATAATCTTTATTTAGGGTTATTATTCAGTTTTCTTTACCACTTCATTTATTTATATGTATTTTTCCTTTATTACATATTCAAATTTTGTAATTGGGTTATCCTGTTGGACAAATAAAGATATTATTATTACTATTATTATAATGTTTCACCAAGTGAAAATGAGAAACAAATACAAATACAAATTTATAGTTAAAACTACTAGTTGTAAAGCTGTTAATACTCAAACTCACACAGATAATTTTTATTGCGCGGTAATTCATTCTAAATTCTATGGTTTATACAGTAAATTAATAATTATACCACACATTTTTGTTTATTTTATCTGTAGCCTATTGATGCGAACGACGAGTCGTTCTGGGACCAGTTCTGGTCGGAAAACGTGAACAATGTGCAGGACATCTTCGCGCTGGTGCCGGCGGCGGAAATCCGGAGTTTACGCGAAGAAGCGCCCTCGAATTTGGCCACGCTCTGCTACAAGGCGGTGGAGAAGCTCGTGAAGGCCGTCGACAACAGTTGCAGGACCCAGCACGAACAACAGACAGGTATAAGCAGTATTAAAATTTAAAAAAAGTATTGCAAATATAAAACGCCTTAATTAGATTTACAATTATATATACTCGCTAATTAATTTGATGGAAATAATCACCAACAAACTAATTGTTACTTGATTTAAACAATTATTAAAAATATTTAATCAGTTATTATCCAACCATTTATTGAGTTACTGCAAAAATAATGGGAAACAATTGACGACGAATATTTATTAACAACACCAATTAAAAATGTTTCGTAATTGAAATAAAATATTGAAGGTTTTTTTTAAATTCGTCTATTCATTAAAAAGTATTGCGAAAACAATTAAAAACAGTTGAAGATCGATCTTTAATTTTTACGCCATTAATAAATAGTGAAGGAATTTTTGCAATACGACCTTTTTTTACCGAGTTATTGCAAAAACAATGATAAACAATTGAAGGTCAAATTTTAGTTTTTTACACCATTAATAAGTCTTCGATAATTGAAAGCGAATGGTGAAAGAATTTTTGAAATGCGACCATTTATTAATGAGTTATTGCAAAAACAATGCGAAACAATTGGCTATCGAATTTTTGTTTTTAACGCCGATAATAAATGTTTGGCATTTAGAAACTAATAGTAAAGGAATTTTTGCAATACGACCAATTATTAAGGAGTTATTGCAAAAATAATTAAAAACAATTGAATATCGATTTTTAGTTTTTACGCCGTTAATAGATTTCCGATAATTGAAATCGAATAGTGAAGGAATTTTTTCAATGCGACCATTTATTAAAGAGTTATTGTAAAAACAATGAAAAACAATTGACTGTCGAATTTTTGTTTTTAACGCCGATAATAAATGTTTGATATTTAGAAACGAACAGTAATGGAATTTTTGAAATAAATCCATTCGTTAAGTAGTTATCGCAAAAAAAATCAAAAACAATTGAATATCGAACTTTATTTTTTTACGCCGTTAATGGTTTCCGATAATTGAAATCGAATAGTGAAGAAATTTTTGCAATACGACCTTTTTTTGCCGAGTTATTGCAAAAACAATGATAAACAATTGAAGGTCAAATTTTAGTTTTCTACGCCTTCAATAAGTTTTCGATAATAGAAAGCGAATAGTGAAAGAATTTTTAAAATGCGACCATTTATTAAAGATTTATTGCAAAAATAATCAAAAACCATTGAATATGGAACTTTAGTTTTTTTATGCTATTAATAAGTTTCCAATAATTGAAATCGAACAGTGAAGGAATTTTTGAAATCCGGCTATTTGTTGAAGAGTTATTGCAAAAACAATGATAAACAATTGACTATCGAATTTTTGTTTTTAACGCCGATAATAAATGTTTGATATTTAGAAACGAACAGTAAAGGAATTTTTGAAATAAATCCATTTATTAAGTATTTATTACAATATAATAAAAAACAATTGAACGAACTTTGTTTTCTCACGGCGTCGACAAATTTTTGATAATTGACATCTGAATTCTGAATAAATTTTTGAGATCCAACTGTTGAAAAACAATTCTAAAGAAATTTTTGAAATCCGACTATTTATTAAAGAGTTATTGCCAAAAAAAAATACTAAACAATTGAAAATCGAGTTTTAGTTTTTTATGTCACTAATAAGTTTTGGTCAATTTGAATTGAATTTTGAAGGAATCTTTAAAATCCGCTTATTTATTGAGAAGTTATTGCAAAATAAATGAAAAACAATTGAAGATCGAATTTCAGTTTTTTGCACCATTAATAAGTTTTCGATCATTGAAATCGAATGGTGAAGGAATTTTTGAAATTCGACCATTTATTAAGGAGTTATTGCAAAATAAATTAAAAACAATTGAAGGTCGAATTTTAGTTTGTTACAATTTAATTTTAAAAGAATTTTTGAAATCCGACTATTTATTAAAGAGTTATTGCAAAAACAATGGTAAACAATTGAAAATCGAGTTTTAGTTTTTTTGCACCACTAATAAGTTTTGGGTAATTTAAATAGAATTTTAAAAGAATTTTTGATATCCGTTTATTTATTAAGAAGTTATTGCAAAATATATGAAAAACAATTGAAGATCGAATTTTAGTTTTTTTACGCTATTGGTAGGTTTTCGATAATTTAAATCGTATGGTGAAGGAATTTTTGCAATGCGACCATATATTAAGGAGTTATTGCAAAAACAATAAAAAACAATTGACGATCGAATTTTTTTATTTAACGCCGATAATAAATGTTTGGTATTTAGAAACGAAAAGTAAAGGAATTTTTGAAATAATTCCATTCGTTAAGTAGTCATTATTGAAAAACAATAAAAAAAAACAATTGAAAATCGAACTTTGGTTTTTTGCGGCATGGCATAAACAAGTTTTTGATAATTGACATCTAATTCTAAAGAAATTTTTGAGATCCGACCGTCATTAAAGAGTTACTGTAAAAACAATTGAATATCGAACTTTAGTTTTATTAGTTGTTACAAAAATAATCAAAAACAATTGAATATCGAACTTTAGTGTTTTGTACTATTAATAGGTTTTTGAAGATTGAAATCGAATAGTGAAGGAATTTTTGCAATGCGACCATTTATTAAAAAGTTACATATTGCAAAATAAATGAAAAACAATTGAAGGTCGAATTTTAGTTTTTCACGCTATTAATGAGTTTTCGCTAATTGAAATATGATTCTAAAGGAATTTTTGAAATCCGACTATTTATTAAAGAGTTATTGTTAAAAAAATAGTAAACAATTGAAAATCGCATTTTAGTTTTTTACGCCACTGTGAAGTTTTGGGTAAATAAAATTGAGTTTTGAAGGAATTTTTGAAATACGTTTATTTATTAAGGAATTATTGCCAAAAAATGAAAAACAATTGAAAATCGAATTTTAGTTTTTTATGCCACTAATAAGTTTTGAGTAATTTAAATTGAATTTTGAAAGAATTTTTAAAATCCACGTATTTATTAAAAAGTTATTGCAAAATAAATGAAAAACAATTGAAAATCGAATTTTAGTTTTTTACGCCATTAATAGTATTCGATAATTCACAGTTAATTGTGAAGGAATTTTTGCAATGCGACCATTTATTAAAGAGTTATTGCAAAAACAATGAAAAAACAATTGACTATCGAATTTTTGTTTTTAACGCCAATAATAAATGTTTGATATTTGGAGACAAATAGTAAACGAATTTTTGAAATAAATCCATTCGTTTAGTAGTTATTGGAATATAATCAAAAACAATTGAAAATCGAACTTTGGTTTTTTACGCCATCAACAAATTTTTAATAATTGACAACTAATTCTGAAGAAAATTTTGTGATCCGACCGTTCTTTAAAGAGTTATTGCAAAAACAATTGAATATCGAACTTTAGTTTTTTACGCCATTAATAGGTTTTCGATAATTGAAATCGAATAGTGAAGGAATTTTTGCAATGCGACCATTTATTAAAGAGTTATTGCAAAAACAATGAAAAAACAATTGACTATAGAATTTTTGTTTTTAACACCACCAGTAAGTTTTAGGCATTTTAAATTTAATTTTGAAGTAATTTTTAAAATCCGTTTATTTATCAAGGAGTTATTACAAAATATATGAAAACCAATTGAAGATCAACATATACCGGGTGTTCGATAAAAAACGCCCAACGCCATAACTTTCTTATTTATGAACCGATTTGAATCAACTAAAAAATAAATTTAATAGCCGTTTAAATACTATGAAATGACATTGACTATATATTTTTTCTAAATTAACTTCATTGACAAATGACAGTCAACTTTAAATTTTTAAATGGCTGCATATACTTTTCTTATTTTTCTATAATAGACATTATTTTTCTGAATCCAATGATGTCCAATATGTTGATTCTAATTTGATATTTCTGTCAGAAAATAATAATATTAAATCTTATTAATATGACATTTTCGTATAAATTTAGTGTGCCTTGAAAAAAAAATCGAAACAAACAAACGTCATTTGTTGTAAAATACAGACTAATAACAAATGGTTGACATTACTTTACAACAAATGACATTTTTTCCATGGCGTTGGACGTTTTTTTATCGAACACCCGGTATAATTTTAGTATACACTCAAACAGCATAAATAAATGTGTACAGAATATAAATTGTGTTTATTTTAATAACAATGTAATTATTGTGATTATTTGAATAAACCTTAAATTATCCTTTTTTGACATTTATTGTAGTTTTGAATTGCGTGAGGCTATTGACGAGGGTTCTGCCGTACATTTTCGAGGATTCGGAATGGAAGGGATTCTTTTGGTCCTCGTTGCCGGCACAAAGTGAGAACGAGGAGGAATCGATTCCGCTCGCACAGTCACTGCTCAACGCAATTTGCGTATGTTGTTATTAATTGTCGCCGTTGTTTAGTTTCGTACGAATAATACGTTTGCAATTACAGGATCTGTTGTTCTGTCCAGATTTCACGGTGATTAACAGCAGAAAAAGTGGCCCAGTAAGTGTAATTAAGTGATATATACTTATTAAAAACATTATTACCTTTTTATTAATACAGTAGAAGACTCCACAATTGTTTATTGATTTGTAATTGTTGTTTTCTTGAGGTTAGTCAAATTTCTTGTTCTTGTCAAGGAAAATAATGTAAGGACTGTAGTTTTATATATTAATTTTGGTGATTTCTTTTAAATGGTTGAAAATTGTACGTGTATTTTGTTTAGGATAAAGCTGAAGACTTATCGGCGATAGACAGTTGCGAATATATATGGGAGGCTGGCGTGGGTTTCGCGCATTCCCCTCAACGCCATCCGTTGTTGGATTCCAACAGGACGGAACTCTTGAAGCTCCTGTTGACTTGTTTCAGTGAGACGATGTACCATCCCCCTGTCGACATTTCTCAGCAACCGAATAAGTGGATAGCGTAAGTGATGAACAATACATATAGGAAATAAAATTTATAAAAGATTTATTAGGTATTTAACATCGGCGGAAAATCGTCACGCTCTCCCCATGTTCACATCGTTACTAAACACGGTGTGCGCTTACGATCCGGTCGGTTTGGGCGTACCTTATAACCACCTAATCTTCAACGATTCCCTCGAGCCCCTCGTGGAAGCAGCCCTGCAAATTCTGATCGTCACATTGGATCACGACACTAGCATGTGCAATCCTTTGGAACCTGGAGATGAAGTAAGTTTTATTTAATGTTTGTGTAAATATATACATTTTTATTATAATAGAATAATTCACCGGACAACCTCTTCATCAACTACCTTTCGAGGATCCACCGCGACGAAGATTTTCAGTTCATCCTGCACGGCATCACCAGGTTGTTGAACAATCCCCTCGTTCAGACCTACTTGCCCAACTCGACGAAAAAGGTGCACTTTCACCAGGAGCTGTTAGTTTTCTTCTGGAAAATGTGCGACTATAATAAGGTATTGCAATAAAATCAACGCCAAAAAACAAAAATGTTGCATCACAATTATTTTGCAGAAATTCCTGTATTACGTTTTGAAGAGTAGCGACGTTCTCGAGATTCTCGTTCCTATTCTGTACCATTTGAACGATTCAAGAGCTGATCAATGTATGTATAATTAAATTGTTTCATTTAAAGTCAAGGTATTTCCTTGATTAATAATTAATGCTAATAAAATATGTGATATTATTGGTAGCTCGTGTCGGCCTTATGCATATTGGCGTCTTCATCCTGCTGCTGCTCTCAGGCGAGAGGAATTTCGGCGTCCGTCTCAACAAACCGTACACAGCCACCATTCCGATGGACATTCCCGTTTTCACCGGCACCCACGCCGACCTTCTCATCATCGTCTTTCACAAGATCATCACCACCGGCCACCAAAGATTACAGCCTCTCTTCGATTGCCTTTTAACCATTCTAGTCAACGGTAAGTTTTATATCAACAATTTTTATCAAACCAAATCATTAATTTCTATTCTAGTATCTCCATACTTGAAAACTCTATCGATGGTCGCCAGCACAAAGTTACTGCACCTCCTCGAAGCATTCAGCACCCCTTGGTTCCTATTTTCATCTCCGACCAATCACCATTTGGTCTTCTTTTTGTTGGAAATCTTCAACAACATTATTCAATACCAGTTTGACGGTAAGTATTAAAATTCGAAAAATATGAAATTGATTGTGAAGAAATTTAACTTTGTTAGTATGTAATACTCTTCCTATAATAACTATACATCTTTTCTTCCTGCAAATATTATAACCATTTGTAGCTGAATGGTTTATAGTTCAAAGCATATGAAAAATTGTTAGTACTTTTAATTTTATATATGTAATTCACTTGTTTGTATAATTTATTCATTGTATTTTATGTTTATCAAAATGATTAGCTTGCCATTCTCAGTCTAAACACACTTCTTAGTAAGCAAAGTAATTGAAACAATTGCTGTTAAAAATTGAAAGTGTATTTATTGTAATACTTACACTGAATTGAAAAATTCAATATGTTTATTATTTGTATTTATTGTTGTAGGTAATTCGAATTTGGTGTATACGATAATCCGTAAACGTCAGGTGTTTCACAGTCTGGCGAATTTACCGTGCGATTATTCGGCGATAACGAAATCCCTCAACAAGAGGGTGAAGAATAGACCGTTGTCGAATGCCACGAGTAACGAGAACGTGTCCGAATTGGCGATGGAGGGTTCGCATCCGGCCCTGCCTGCAGAACCCGGTACCCTGAAGGCGACACTGCCCGACACTCCGGGCATCATACAGATGACGGAACGGGAGAGCGCACATCCCTCCTACCAACAGATCGATCAGCTCTCCATCACCAACGGTATGGCGACCGTTAACATTAGCTCACCGCCGCAGACGACGGGTTTACCCAGTGAAACTATTGATAAGGTAAAAAATACTTTTAATATATACAAAAAAAATGGTAATGTGACCATCATAATACTTGGTGGGGTAGAGGACACCCACCCACCCTATATATACATATTAAATTTATTTACTGATCGCCTTACTGTTTGTAATAACTTTAATTACAAAATTTGTATGAATATATCTCTAAAAATTGTAATGATTTTATGTTTATTTATATTTTAAAACTTTTAATTAAAACCCTCGCTTATGTTTTACTGATTGGAGGGTGGGATAGAGGCCACCCACCCACCCTGCATATACATCTAAACTTTAATTCCTAATCGTCTCGCGGTTTCCAATAAAATTAATTACAAAACTTTTTGAACGAAAAAGAAATTAAAAAGGTAAAATTTTTGAGTAAGTAAATTAGTAAGAATTTAATACACGATGGGTGGGCAGATTTTAAATCTAAATTGGACAAGATTAGCTATAGAAAGCCATTAATATTTAAATTTTGAATTTGTTTTATTTTTTATTACATAAAGGGTTTGATTGTTTTTAGCAGCAAAATAATCAACAATTAATGATTATAGTTATCATGTATATGTAGGGTGGGTGGGTGGCCTCTATCCCACCTTCCAATCAGTAAAACATAAGTGAGGGTTTTAATTAAAAGTTTTAAAATATAAATAAACAAAAAATAATTGCAATTTTTAAAGATTTATTCATAAAAAAATTTCAAATAATTTTGGATGATGTTTTAGTGATTGGAGGGTGGGATAGAGGCCACCCACCCACCCTACATATACATATTAATCTTAATTACTGATCGCCTTGTGGTTTCCAATAAAATACATTACAAAACTTTTTGAATAAAAAAGAAAATAAAAAGGTAAAATTTTTGAGTGAGTAAATTAATAAAAATTTGATGCATGATGGGTGGGCAGTCTTTAAATCTAAATTAAATAAGATTAGCTGTAGAAAATTATTTATATTTAAATTTTAATTTTGATTTTGTTTCATTTTTTATTGCATAAAGGGTTTGATTGGTTTTAGCAGCAAAATTATCAAGGATTAGCAATTATGGTTATCATGAATATGTAGGGTGGGTGGGTGGCCTCTATCCCACCCTCCAACCAATAAAACATAAGCGAGGGTTTTAATTAAAATTTGAAAAATACATACAAACACAAAGTAATTGCAATTTTTAAAGATTTATTCATACAAATTTTTCAAATAAAATTTGTTGATGTTTTACTGATTGGAGGGTGGGATAGTGGCCACCCACCCACCCTACATATACATGATAACTTTCATTACTGATCGCCTCGAGGTTTCTAATAACATTAATTACAAAACTTTTTGAATGAAAAGGAAATTAAAAAGGTAAAATTTTTGAGTAAATTAGTAAAATATTTATGCAGGATGGATGGGCAGACTTTAAATCTAAAATAAATCAAATTAGCTATAGAAAGTCATTTATATTTAAATTTAAATTGTGATTTTGATTTATTTTTTATTACATAAAACTTTGATTGTTTTTAGCAGCAAAATCATCAACAATTAGTGATTATAGTTATCATGTATATGTAGGGTGGGTGGGTGGCCTCTATCCCACCTTTCAATCAGTAAAACATAAGTGAGGGTTTTTATTAAAAGTTGTAAAATATAAATAAACACAAAATAATTGCAATTTTTAGAGATTTATTCATACAGTTTTTTCAAATAAATTTTGATGATGTTTTACTGATTGGAGGGTGTGAAGAAATTTGTTTCCTCTATATATTTATATAGGGAAGGTAAAAATTAATTAATAGTGTTAAAAACTTTTAAAATTATTATTGTAGACAAAACCGCCACGAAGTCCGTCCCCTGCGATTTCGACGGCCAGCAACGCTGAAAAAAGTCCTACACCATCGAAGAAGGGAGGAGAATCTCCACCGCTCGCAAAGCAGAGTGTTAATACGGTAATATTTTTAATTCCAAACATGAAAACTCGTTTTTATGATTAAACCAATCAACAGCGCAACAGTTTGAGGGTCATGCCCACCGATGAGCATCCTAGCGGACAGTGGGTACCCACGGCGGAATGGGTGCACTCATGGAAGACTAAACTTCCTCTACAAACCATTATGAGGTTGCTTCAGGTCCTCGTGCCACAGGTTGAGAAAATATGCATCGATAAGTAAGTTAAATATTACGATTGATATCAAAACTGTTAAATTTTATAAATAAAACAAGAAACTTTCGAAAAGTTTTACTTTTTGTTTGTAGTGTAATGAAACTGAAGCATGTATTTCAGTATCAAAATAAAATATACATGTATAGAGGCAAGGATTATATATATATGAACATTAAAGCTAATTATTAGGGGAATGAAAAGCAAACAAAACTCTTAATACGATAAATTAATTTCTCACTTAACCAGTGGTGAAATATTTTTGTATTAATTCTATTGTTGATTAAAATGCTTCGTATTATTTGACTTGTTTTTCTCCTTGAGAATGACTTATAGTTAAAAATAGTTGGAGTAGAATAAAAAACAAGTGAAATGTTTTAATCCAACAATCGAATTAAAACTCTTACAGAAATTTGTTGTTGAGTTACGTGAAGATATGATTAAAACTTGATTAATAAACGTTGTGTTTTAATCAAGTTTTAAAACTCTTAATTAATTTAATAAGTTATTTACATTTATTATTTTTTATTCTATTGATTGATGATATTTTTCTTTTGTAAACAGAGGCCTAACTGATGAGAGTGAGATACTGAAGTTTCTACAACACGGCACACTAGTGGGTTTATTGCCGGTACCTCATCCCATATTGATAAGAAAGTACCAAGCGAATAGCGGAACGACGACCTGGTTCAGAACTTACATGTGGGGAGTTATATATTTAAGGTATAATATTTCTTATAACTGTTTTTCTTGCTTATAATATAATTACAAAAGATTACGTAAATTAATGATACAAATACAACAAATTTAGACAGTTTAAATCACTGGATTTCAATGACCTTTCACTCAAATGCATATTTTATTTATTTAATAACCCAATAGGAAATTATTGCACAATTACAGAAAAAACATCTAAACGTATAATAATAACATAACATCCACTGTCCAATAAAACATGCTGACAGCTTTTGAATACTTCATTTAAAATGTATTTTAAGCAAATATACTGTTTTTTTGTTTTCGTCATTAGAACTGTTTTGAAAGTATTTATTTTTTATTTTTCAGAAACATGGACCCTCCAGTCTGGTACGATACCGACGTCAAGTTATTCGAAATACAGAGAGTTTAATTACACGTTAACCCTAGTAAGATAAATTGTTGCTTTAAAAGTTGTTTAAGAAATCCGTACTTATTTTTTTCGTGATTACATTCCCAGAATTTTATAATTTCTAATTGTCAACGTGGAAAATTGTATATTTATCTTGTTGTACATAAACGTTGAGCTTTTTTAAAAATTCTTTCGGACGAAGACTGCTTTACTGTTTCTTCTTTTTTTTTACTTTTTATTAAACAAGACGTTTTAATAATAACCATCCATGTGCGTGTGTTTTAATTAATTTCATAAGGAATTGTCCATCAGTTTTCTTATGAAGTAAACTATATCACAAGCATGTTGTTGCGTTGTTTATTTATTGTAGACAATATATAATCGAGATGTGCGTGTGTAAAGAATAAATATTTATTGTATTTATTTCATAAAATTGTTGGTATTTATTTATTGACCCATTCACGATTTTCAGCTTTAAATTTGTGCACAAAAACTCTAATCATTATTGAGTTACAATACGAATTGACAGATTAAAATGTATATTGGAATCTTGTAGCGGATATTTCCATTGAAAAAAGTGTTCTAATTGATGAGTCACTTGGAAAATGATAATTTCATATTGAGGTAATACATTTATTTCATTTAAAGAAGTGTTTTAAATAACCCAAATTTGTAAATATTTGATTGTACATCTTGAATAAGTTCTACTTGAAACATGATAACTTTGTTTTATCCCTATATTATATTCATATAAAATATAGTTATAAATCAAAGTTATCGTGTTTTAATTACACCAAATTCGTAAGTATGACTCTCATCTTATCTCAATATTATAAAGGATATCTCAAAGAATGTTTATTTTTAGTACACGTATTAAAAAAAAAGTAAATCTCCACATAACGCTCTGATTTGATTAACATATTATGAAAAATTCAATAATAAAAGGATTAATTAAGCACTTGGTTATGTTTCACTATTTTTATATTTCTCCGACTAGTTTCGACCGTTGGTCATTTTCAAGGAGATATTCAATATTTATTAATTAATTTTTTGTGATGAAATAAAACGAATGAAAAATTAAATTTACATTTTATTCTTCCATAAACATAACGTTATGAAAAATCGAAGAAGGTACACGAACTCTCTTCCCCCCAGTCCTCATTACACTTAGATTTAGATACATTATGATACAAAATATCGGATATACAATAATAAATTCATCAGCATATATTATTTATATTTTTGTAAGATTAAGTAGCGCATCTCCAAAATCGAAATAAAAATTGTTACAATACAATTTTTTGTAGATGTCCCCTTCACTTATATTGATTGTCCCTTAAGTACTAGTTTAAATTCAAAAAATTACAATTCTTTATAAAGATACAAATACTCTATTTATATAGATAATTGTAATAATAATAATAATGCTAGAGATGATGTAAAGTTTCATTATAATACCGACTAACTTAAGATAATTATCACATTTAAATAGAAGTAAGGTTTTATACGCAATTAACAAGTGCTCGAAATTAATTAGTAAATACTTTTCTTTTGTGCGTTTTGATGTCCACTAATATGTGTAAAAGCTATCCCTCGTTGGACATCGGTAAGGAATGGAATTTAAATATTATCACCCATATCCTCTAGTATCAAACTTGTTAAAAAAACTACTCTCGTGGCACGGTAATTATACAAATACAAAAATCGTATATATAATCTTTTGGCTAAACCAGTATAAAGACTTTTTATATAATTAGTACATGAACACAATTACTGAATGGATATACATAATTAACTTTACACGCCCCAACGTTTGAAGTTTTGAAGTTGTTAAGATAGATTTTTAATTATTATCGTTATTTTTCCGTCCTAAGCTTCGAGTAGAGAGATATATGTGAATTTTTATTCAGTAAATGCGCGCTTATGTGACCGCCTTCTCGTAAGTGGGTGGCGGCGAGTCTTGGATGACCGCCAGGCGCTCGTTGTTCGTTGGCAACATGACCGCCAGATGGTACGGTGGAGGCGGCAGCTCTATATGGTTGGGGGTGTTGTTTGTTGGCACTTGGGAAGATTCCTCGAACGTCTCGTTCTGCTCGCTGGATATCTGCACGGACGGACGGCGCGCCCTCTTCGATCCGAAGGCCTCGAAGAGGGACAGGAAACCACCCACTAGCAACACCAGGATCAGAATCGCGCAAAACGTTAATGCTTCCATACCCATATTTTCCTAAATAAATTAAAAAACAATTAGCCCTGAATTAAAAGAAATTGACCTATTGGTTTTGATCCAGCTGTCCAAGCTGTTTATTTTTCAATGCGAGATTCCTTCTAGTTTTGTCATTGTCAACCAAGGATTGATTGCTTTGGAAAATAAATACTCACCCCATTGAAGTAGTACTTTGCCGCCACAACGAAGAACGGAATCAGCCCGATGACAGCCCAAACGCCACATTTCAACTTTGCCGTGGGATTGTTCACACCATTGATGGGGGTGATCGTGTTGTGGTCCCCGGCCGTGACGTACTCTGTGGAAGCATGTCTCACCCTCTGACTGTTCGACGCTCTTGGTGCACTGGTCGGTGCACTCGACGGATACTCGAAGATATTTATGTGCCTTTAAACAATGTAATTATAATGAGTTAATTTTATACATTTTATACATTGACAATTATATCAATTAAATAAACACATGAAGAAGCTCCATAAAATTTCTTGAATGACTTTCTCATTTAATTTGTATCTTCATCAGTAATTACTACACAATACATTAAAATAAAACAACTTAATTGTAAGGGTTTCTCTATTATTTTCGATCATTGCAATACGTTTCACAAAACAATGGCTTCATCACATAGATTAATTATGTGTGGTTGAAACATGTTGCAGCGATCAACAATAGAAGTGTTGTATTGTTTTAATTTCAATATAAATTAAATCGTAATTATTGTTCCCTATCAACGTGTAACATTTAGACAATTAATCCTTTATGGTAATCCCTTAATACATTTAATTTGTTAAAATTATCACTATGACTTTTTCTTTAAATCATTTTTGAATTGAATTCACCAGGTGGATATATGATGAAACTCATAAACAATAACAAATTGAAATAAAACAACATGTTTCGCCACACAGTTTAATTATTATTCATCTACCTGATGAAGCCACTGTTCAAGAATACATGTGAAACCCTCTCAACTGTGTTGTTTTATTTCAATAAATCATTTTTATTTCGTTTTAAGTTTTAAATTATTTCATTAGTATTATTACATTCATTTCCCATTTTCTTTTCTCTTTTATTTCTATCTTTTTTTATTATCCTATTAACAATTCATGTGTGTCGTCCGTGTTATGGCACTGGAATGGAGCCAACAAGTTCTTTGTCATGGAGGAGGACATGACGATAGCGCGCACGAGACCTTGGAATGCTCTCTCATGCTTTTAATCTATTAAAACGGAATAATCTCCCTTGTCCAATAATGTGCACGCGTACTCCGCAATTTCCACATCTTATGTCATCCCTATTGATCACAAACGCTTTCAACAGTTTTTGTTTGCTTACTTAACGAGACGTAATTTTAATAGATTTTTTTTTAAATAGTATTCCAAGATTTCAATATGATAATGGGTAATTAAATTAAAAAACACTGAGTTTCAATATAGAAATTTGTTGTTGAGTTACGTGAAGATATGATTTAAAACTTGATTAAAACACTAACACTTTCTTCACAATTAATTTTTATTATATCAATAGCTTATAACAGTTATAAGCTATTGATAATAGATGCATAGTACCCGAAATGTACATCTGGCGAAATAAAAATTAATTGTGCAGAAAGTGTTAGTGTTTTAATCAACTGAGTTTCAAAATGATAATTATTGTTTTGACATATTTAAACAAATCCTTCACCTACTCCAATATGCTATATCTTGTCCTAAACTATTCTCAATTTTTTTTTCTTATGATAGAGTGATCTTAACTTATTATAACATCTAATTCCTTATCCCACCCTACATATGCATTTTAACTTCTAACACAATCACTGTTTTTATTGTTTTTTTCTAACTTTAACAGTGTTGGTGTGGGTGGTGTTCAAGAATTTAATACAGTGTTTTAGTGTAATGTTAAAATGTATATGTAGGGTGGGTGGGTGGCCACTATCCCACCCTCCAATTACCTACACCACGAACGATGATTTTCAAAATATTAATACACAAAATAGATTTCACGTAGTTGAAAATTTAATTCTTTTTCTATTTGTAAAGAAAACATTCGATTAAACTCTGTAGCATGATTTAGTGACTGGAGGGTAGGATAGTGGCCACCCACCCACCCTACATATGCGTTTTAACTTTAATCACTATCACTGTTTTCTGTTTTTTTTTAAACTTTAGCAGTTTTGGTGTAATTAGGAGAAGTAAAACTCTTGTTATGTTCCATTTCTTTATTTTCAGATAACTGACACGTGTTTCTGTCCTTGCGGATCATTATCAAAGTTAAAACTAAATTAACAGTTATCTGAAAATAAAGAAATGGAACATAACAAGAGTTTTACTTCTCCTAATTTGAAAATTTGCTTCCATCAAGAGAATGGCAGAACAAGTATCGATTATAGTTTTGGTCTAGATGGTGTTCCAGAATTTAATACAATGTTTTAGTGTAATACTTAAATTTACTTGTAGGGTTTGTGAGTGTCCAATATCCTACCCTTCAATTACATACACCACAAATGAAGAACTTTCATATACAATAAATAATATTTATGTAGATAATAAAATCCTAGTTTTCTAAATGAAAGAAAACATTAGATATATCCGTGTAGTATGTTTTATTGATTGAAGGGTGGGATAGTGGCCACCCACCCACCCTACATATATTTTAAAACTACGATCACTGTCACGTTTTTTAGTTTTATAAAACTACAGCAGTGTTAGTATAGATGATGTTTCAGAATTGAATGCAATGTTTTAATGTATTATTTAAATTCAATGTAACGTGGGTGGGTGTGCACTCTCCTACCTTTCAATTATATACACCACAAACATTGAATTTTCAAGGAAATATGCAATAAATAATATATTTATGTAGATAACGAAATCCTAATTTTCTAATTAAAAAAAAAACATTAAATTTATCCTTGTAGTATGTTTTACTGATTGGAGGGTGGGATAGAGGCCACCCACCCACCCTACATATACATAATAACATCAATTGCTAATCGTTGTTGATTTTCCTGCTAAAAATAATCAAACCCATTATGTAATTAAAAATAAAATAAAATCAAAACTTAAGTTTAAATATAAATGACATTCTATATTTAATTTAAATTTAAAGTCTGCCCACCCATCATGCATCACATTTTTACTAACTTACTCACTCAAAACTTTTACCTTTTTAATTCCTTTTTTATTCAAAAACTTTTGTAATTCATTTTATTGGAAACCGCAAGACGATAAGGAATTAAAGTTTAAATGTATATGTAGGGTGGGTGGGTGGCCTCTATCCCACCCTCCAATCATAAAAACATCATCAAAAATTATTCAATTTTTTTTATGAATCAATCTCAAAAAATTGCAATTATTTTCTGTTTATTTATGTTTACAACTTTTAATTAAAACCCTCGCTTATGTTTTACTGAATGGAGGGTGGATAGAGGCCACCCACCCACCACCCTACATATACATGATAACTTCAATTGCTAATTTTTGATGATTTTGCTGCTAAAAACAATCAAATTCTTTATGTAGTAAAAAATAAAACACAATCAAAATTAAAGTTTAAATATAAATGATTTTCTACAGCTAATCTCATGTAATTTAGATTTAAAGTCTGCCCACCCATCATGCATCAAATATTTACTAATTTACTCACTCAAAAATTTTACAATTTTAATTTCTTTTTTATTCAAAAAGTTTTATAATTAAAGTTATTGCAAACCACTAAGGGATCAGTAATTAAAATTAATATGTATATGTAGGGTGGGTGGGTGTCCTCTATCACACCCTCCAATCATTAAAACATCATCAAAAATTATTCAAAAATTTTTATTAAGCAATATCGAAAAATTGCAATTATTTTTTGTTTATTTATGTTTTACAACTTTTAATTAAAACCCTCGATTATGTTTTACTGATTAGAGGGTGGGATAGAGGCCACCCACCCACCCTACATATACATGATAACTTTAATTAGTAATTGTTGATGATTTTGCTGCTAAAAAACAATCAAACCCTCTATATAATAAAAAATAAAACGAAATCCAAAATAAGTTTAAATATAAATGACTTTCTATAACTAATCTTATCTAATTTAGATTTGAGTATACCCACCCATCATGAATAATTTTTTTATTGATTTCCACACTGAAAAATTTTACTTTTTTAATTTCTTTTTTATTCAAAAAGTTTTGTAATAAATTTTACTCCAAACAATGAGGCGATCAGTAATAGGAATTTATATGTATATGTAGGGTGGGTGGGTGGCCTCTATCCCATCCTCCAATCATTAAAACATCATCAAAAATTATTGGATAAAATTTGTATAAATCAATCTCTAAAAATTACAATTACTTTCTATTTATTTATGTTTTACAACTTTTAATTAAATCTCTCGCTTATGTTTTATTGATTGGAGGGTGGGATAGAGGCCGCCCACCCACCCTACATATATTTCATTAATTTCAATTACTGACTCTCTATTCGCTTCGAAGAAATTCCACAGAGGTTTGTTATTATGGTTTTTAAAAATTTTAATAGTGTTGTGGTCTTAGTTTAAGAGTATATGTAGGGTGGGTGTGTGACTACTCTCCCACCCTCCAATTACTATATTGCAAACAATGATTTCTCAATAAGAAATTAGGTAGTTAATTAATTAAACATATTCTTATAAATCACTGGATATTCAATAAAGGATTGGGTGTTTTATATAAATTGGAGGGTAGGTTAGGAGCTACCCACCCTCCCTGTATATATTTCTTTAATTTTAATCACTCACTGACTAATTGTTTCCAGAAAAATAGCAGAGTTTGTGTTGATGATTTTCAAGAATTTTAAAACAGTGTTATACCTGTAGTTTTAATGTATATGTAGAGTGGGTGGGTGGCCTCTATCCTTCCCTTCAATCAGTAAAACATCATCAAAAATTATTTGAAATAATTGTATGTATAAATCTCTAAAAATTGCAATTATTTTGTGTTTATTTATATTTTACAACTTTTAATTAAAACCCTCGCTTATGTCTTACTGATTGGAGGGTGGAATAGAGGCCACCCACCCACCCTACATATGCATGATAACTTTAATTACTAATCGTTGATGATTTTGCTGCTAAAAACAATCAAACACTTTATGTAATAAAAAATAAAACATAATCCAAATTTAAGTTTTAATACAAATGACTTTCTATAGCTAATCTTATTTAATTTAGATTAAAAACTGCCCACCCATCATGCATCAAATTCTTATTAATTTACTCACACAAAAATTTTACCTTT
Organism: Ontholestes murinus; assembly: GCA_963969525.1. Lineage (NCBI taxonomy): Eukaryota > Metazoa > Arthropoda > Insecta > Coleoptera > Staphylinidae > Ontholestes > Ontholestes murinus. The sequence goes on along the minus strand of OZ018389.1, from coordinate 178,617 downwards.
TGAATTTCATTTTATTCTAAAAGTTTTGTAATTCATTTTATTGGAAACTGCAAGACGATAAGGAATTAAATTTTAAATGTAGATGTAGGGTGGGTGGGTGGCCTCTATCCCACCCTACATTTAGTAAAACATCATCAAAAATTATTTGAAAAATTTGTATGAATCAATCTCTAAAATTGCAATTACTTTCTGTTTCTTTATGTTTTATAATTTTTAAATAAAACCCTCGCTTATGTTTTACGGATTGGAGGGTGGGATAGAGGCCACCCACCCACCCTACATATACATGATAACATAATTGCTGATTGTTGATGATTTTGTTGCAAAAAACATAAAACCTTGTATGTAATAAAAAATAAAACATAATCCAAATTTTAGTTTAAATATAAATGACATTCTATAGCTAATCTTTTTTAATTTAGACTAACCCACCCATCATGCATCAAATTTTTATTAATTTCCACACTCAAAAATTTTACCTTTTAAATTTCTTCTTTATTCAAAAAGTTATGTAATTAATTTTATTGGAAACCGCAAGACAATAAGGAATTAAAGTTAATATGTATATGTAGGGTGGGTGGTTGGCCTCTATCTCACCCTCCAATTGCAATATCACAAACACAAACTATGTGTTTTCAATAGAAAATTTGTAAATAAAGAATAATTAAATAATTTGTAAACAAACATTTTCTTAGCAATTACTGATTATTTTTATAAAGTATTGGGTGTGTTATATAAATTGGAGGACGGGGTAGAGGCCACCCACCCACCTTACATATATTTTTTTAACATTAGTCACTCTCTCTATTTATTTCCAAGAAAAACTGCAGACTTTGTGTTTATGGTTTTAAAGAATTTTAAAGCAGCGGTGTACCTAAAGTTTAAATGTATATGTAGGGTGGGTGGGTGGTCACTATCCCACTCTCCAATTACAATATCACGAACAATCATTTTTTCAATAAAAAATGTTTAAGGAGAGAATAATTCGTAATTAATTAAACAAACATTTTCTTTTATAAATCACTGGATATTCTATAAAGTATTAGGGGTATTATATAGATTGGAGGGTAGGATAGTGGACACCCACCCACCCTACATTTTTTTTTTTAATTTCAATCGCGCACACTTTATTATTTCTAAGAAAGAGTGTAGAATTTGTCTTGATAGTTTTAAAGGATTTTAAAGCAGGGTTCTACTTAAAGTTTAAATGTATAAGTAGGGTGGGTGGGTGGCCAATATCCTACCCTCCAACTACAAACACCACGAAAGACAATTTAAAAAAAAAGTAATATGCAAAAAAATATTCAAGTAACTAGGGTACAAAGAATAATATGTGGTGATATTGTTTGATAAAGGAATTATACTCATTTCATTATTTCTTTAAAGTTTCTAGAATAAAGAAAACGTTGATTTGAAAAATTTTCAATCACTTTTCAAAATTTCTTTAAATTTCCCATAATTTATTTGAGTTTACAATTTTTTTACAGATTTTTAAAACTTTTAGCAACTTATTTAAAAACCATTTCCAGAAATTGATTTCCCTGATTACAAAAACTTTCTACTACAATCTAATGATTTTTCTTCAAGATTTTTACAATTTTTTTCATTTGTTATTTTTTTTTAAATGTAATAGAATTAGTTTTTTTAGGTTACAAGAATTTTCTTTAGTAAATTCAAAAATTTTCAGCAAATTCTCTCTCAGAATCTATTCCACTACTTTTTCTAAATTTTCTAAAGCTTCTTTGATGCTTTAGAATTGTTCAAATATATTCCTTTCAGATTTCTAAACAATTTCAACTATTCTTCTTTCATTTTTTTTGAGAAGTTGAGAAAGGAATTTATTTCTTTAAGAGTTGTAAAATTGTCCAAACATATTTTAGCTTCTTAAAAACTTCTAATATTTTATATCAACTTTACAAAACTTTCTATAATCATCATATATATTATGTATATATACCGTGGGTGGGTGGCCTCTATATCACCCTCCAATCAATAAAACATTATTAAAAATTATTTGAAATAATTATATGAATAAATTTCTAAAAATTGCAATTATTTTGTGTTTATTTATATTTTACAACTTTTAATTAAAATACTTGTTTATGTTTTACTGATTGGAGGGTGGGATAGGGGCCACCCACCCACCCTACATATACATATTAACTTTAATTGCTAATCGTCGATGATTTTGCTGCTAAAAACAATCAAAGCCTTTATGTAATACAAAATGAAACAAAATCAAAATTTAAGTTTATATATAAATAAATTTCTATAGCTAATCTTATCTAGTTTAGATTTAAAGTCTGCCCACCCATCATACATTAAATTTTTATTAAGTTACTCACTCAAAATTTTTATCTTTTTAATTTCTTTTTCATTCAAAAATTTTTGTAATTAATTTTATTGGAAACCGCGAGACGATAAGGAATTTAAGTTTAAATGTATATGTAGGGTGGGTGGGTGGCCTCAATCCCACCCTCCAATCAGTAAAACATCATCAAAAATTATTTGATAAAATTTTAATGAATAAATCTTTAAAAAATGCAATTATTTTGTGTTTATTGATATTTTACAACTTTTAACTAAAACCCTCGCTTAAGTTTTACTGATTGGAGGGTGGGATAGAGGCCACCCACCCACCCTACATATATTTCATTAAGTTCAATTACTGACTCTCTATTCACTTCCAAGAAATTCCACAGAGGTTTGTTATTGTGGTTTTTAAGAATTTTAATAGTGTTGTGGTCTTAGTTTAAGTGTATATGTAGGGTGGGTGTGTGATTACTCTCCCACCCTCCAATTACTATATTGCAAACAATGATTTCTCAATAAGAAATTAGGTAATTAATTAATTGAACATATTCTTATAAATCACTGGATATTCAATAAAGGATTGGGTGTGTTATATAAATTGAAGGGTGGGGTAAGCGCTACCCGCCCACCCTATGTATATTTCAAAATTTTAATCGCTCACTGACTATTTGTTTCCAGAAAAACAGCAGAGTTTGTGTTGATGATTTTCAAGAATTTTAAAACAGTGTTATACCTGTAGTTTTAATGTATATGTAGGGTGGGTGGGTGGCCTCTATCCCACCCTTCAATCAATAAAAAACCATCAAAAATTATTTGAAATAATTGTATGTATAAATCTCTAAAAATTGCAATTATTATGTGTTTATTTATATTTTACAACTTTTAATTAAAACCCTCGCTTATGTTTTATGGATTGGAGGGTGGGATAGAGGCCACCCACCCACCCTACATATACATGATACCTTTAATTACTAATAGTAGATGATTTTGCTGCTAAAAACAATGAAACCTTTTATGAAATAAAAAATTAAACAAAATCAAAATTAAGTTTGAATATAAATGAATTTCTATAACTAATCCTATTTTATTTAGATTTATAGTCTGCCCACCCATCATGCACCCAATTCTTATTAATTTACTTACTCAAAAATTTTACCTTTTGAATTTCTTTTTTATTCAAAAAGTTTTGTAGTTAATTTTATTGGAAACCGCAAGACTATAAGGAATTAAAATTTGTATGTATATGTAGGGTGGGTGGGTGGCCTCTATTCCACCCTCCAATCAGTAAAACATTATCAAAAATTATTTGAAATATTTGTTTAAATAAATCTATTAAAATTTAAAACTTTTTAAAGAACTAAATAAATTACTCAAACATTTAATACAAGTTTATAATCTAACTGTAATGTTTTTGGCCAATTTGAAAATAATAATTGTTGTGGAGTAATTCGTGTATAAATATAAGTATTATTACTAATTAAATTTAATTTTAATATGAGGGGAGTCCCCTTGTTAACTTACGAATGATTCGATTGCGGTCCAGGAAATCTGGTGTGGAATGGTGGAGCCCTGGAGTGTCGATGTCCCCCCGATGCAACACTTTCAATGGACTGAAAGCGGTGTACCGGAGTCACCATTGGTTTCGGATATAACCCACTGCACTGGTTTCGTCTAGTGCCTGAAACCACAAGCACACTCACACACTCGGACACTGATTTGTATAAAAATAGATGCCAGGAAAAATGGTGCTCTTCTCTGCACTACAATCCTCTCTTCTCTCGTGCTGGTTTGAGTGTGAATGTGTGCCAGAATGCCATGAAAACAATGACAGCAGCAGAGAGAATGAGTCATAGTGCAGAGGAGCACTACTCTTCCTGCTCTATTTGTTATTGTTGTTTCCCTTCCTCAATGACAACATTGTTGAAGGGGTTTCGGCGGGGGATGGGACGGTAAACAACCTGAAGATATAGACGGCGGCACGTATCTACCATTAAATCCACAACCTTGGCTTCCCTTGTTGATCCAAAAATGCATTTATGTTAGTGTGAGGGTTCCTCCTCTTCTTGCACAGTACGCGGCAACTCTTAACACCTGTTTAATTCGCGGGGGCGCGCATTTATTCTACCGTTGCAATTCCGCATTATTAATATTAAATATATTTTCAAACCAGAGAGACCGACGCCGAGACTATTATTGTGTACGTCCGCACTTCAGCGGTCCCGATTTATTTGGGGGGTGATGTGATGGCGTCGTCGGGGCCGCTGTGCAGACGCCCGTTTGGTACCACTGGTGGACGCCATGGCGACGCGCTCCCAGAACCGGCGTCGATACCGACGACCGTCGGTCCCTACCATGACCTACGTTTTATAGGTCGTTTTTTTTCTTCACTCTTCGCTTTATTACGACGCTATTTCCAATTACGATCGTTCCTCCATCCTTAATTAGGGTGCGCGTCTTAACGACTACACCCCCCACCCCCTCAACGGACGCTTTGTTTTATGTCCGTTAGACCTATCATTTACACATTTACATAATTAGATAGTTTCCTTGCCCTTTTCTATGCGGAACTGTTTAACGTTCTTCTAATTATAAATTTAATTTATTAAATTAAATTTAAATTTAAAACACACACAATTGAAGTAATTAAAATGAAAAATCTTTGAAACAAACAGAAAAATTCCTTTAAAAAAAAATGAATTTAATTGATTTTATTGTCACAAAATATTAATTTAATTTTAATTTGTGGTACATCTTAAATATACTGGAGAAAGAAAACAGGATCACTTTGTTTTAGCACTTTTTATTTGATAATGACTACTTGATAGTCGAAACTATAGTCACGTGTAATTTGTTAAATAAAAAGTGGTAAAACAAAGTGATCCTGTTTTCTTTCTCCAGTATTAATTAAACTCTTTGCATTATTTAAAAGATTCATTTTAACTTACCTACAATTAATTCCTAAAAATTCACACTAATAATACTGTTATTAAAAAGAATCTAAATTAATAACAATGGATTTAAAATCATACATCACAAATTATTCTGTTCTTTCTTCTTATTGTTATTATTATTATTTCAATACTATTTATTTTGTTTTATTTAAAAGCAGGTAATTTTGTTTCTAGTCTAAAAATACAAATCTGTTTTGTGTGTAGCGAAAGGGGTGACAAATCCACTGGATTCTTCCGGGAATTTGATCAATTACTTGACGTATTTGTGTACGTCAAGTAAATTATTTTGTTACAGGTTTTTTCCGTGAAAACACGCTTACGAAACGTACGTCAGAAAGCCCACGCGTTGAAATAATATTTTAAATTATGAAAATTACGTTTACGTTTGGCTCTTTCTTAGGGGCGTTCTGGTTTACTTCAAAATAAACATAATGAAAGATTTGCTTTGTTATAAAATTGATTTTAAATATAAATATAACAAATTATTTTTTTAATCATCCATAAAATAGTAAACAAAACCATACAAATCATTTCATGAGCAAGCTGAAAGGCGAAGTTCACTCTTGAAGAATGTTCTTTCAATCAATTTTATAATAAAGATGTTCAGAAGAGATCGAAACCCATGTCTACAGATGATGAAAAATTGTTAAACAAAATTTAAATAAAACACTTTATAACTTTGTTTTACCACTATATTTTTAATCTGTGACTATAGTTTCGATCATAAACTGATCATTTTCAAAGTGTTTAATGTTTATATCTTAAATTACCACGTAGTAACGAACTATTTTCATGAAAGATTGTAAACCCACTTATTTCAAACACCTGTGAAAGTTTTATTATAGTTGAAAAGATAGAATATTTGCTACTACTTACCCTCCTTATGAAATTACAGTTAAACCTTTACTTTACCACTAAAAACATTAAAATTATTATAGTTAAAAATAAAATCTTGGTTTAAATACAAAAGTACATATAGGATGGGTGTCTTCATCTTCTATTTTAATTTACTGGATTCAATTAAAAGGGTAGTATAATAGACAATAAGAAAAATTATGAAATATTTATTTTAGTTGTACATAATGACTAGGAATACAACATTAAATATTGTAATTTCACTTCATATATATATGTGTGTGTAAATATACACGGGTGGGGAGCATCGTAAAGTAAATGTACGTTTTATAATATAAAAATATCAATCTTCAAATTGCTACACGCACACGTACGTATATTCGTTTGTAAAAAATAATCGCAAATTCAAGCTTTAAAAATAATAACGAAGTTGTTCTTTTTGTTTTGCATAATAAAAGAAAACACAATCACTTTGTACTGTATATGCATGTTATTAATTCATTTTTATCGAATATAGTTTCAGTAATGTTTAGCGAATGAAACTATAGTCGGTAAAAATAATAAAACAAAGTATTTTCGTTTATTATCCGAAATTGATGAAAAATTTTTTTTTTGTATTTACATATCCATTGCAGTGTGCTGAGGCGAAGTGAAGAAAACAATCAACAACTTAACTAACTGGCACGAGATTTTGGTATACGACGAACGCAACGATTTAAAATTACACATCATATAGAGTTTGAGCAAAGTTAAACTAACACTTAGAGTTTACGACACGTTCAGTTATTATTTTTCCGGGACTAGTTTATCGCGTATGCTTAAATTAATTTCTCATCTATTGAAAATAAACACTAAATGATTAATTTTATTTAAATGACGAGATTTTTAAAGTAAGAAATTATTTTAAACATACGATATACATATATGTATACTTTTTTTATAAAGAATTGAGTATTAATTTATAAACTTAAGTAGGTCTCACTGTTGTGGTATCTTTTTGGTTTTTTCAAAGAAGTAGGTGGTGGGTGGATAGTTGCACTGATAGGCCTGCGGCCTCTCTCTTTATCTTAAGCTACGTCACTAATCGTTGCGAGACTGCTGGAATTGCATTCATTTCCTGTTCGGTGCTCGTCTTCGGTACGGAATAGGTGATGCCGTATGGTCGCAGGTGGTAAATCAGGTATTCCAGTACGTACATCTGATTCGGGCTGACGTAATGGAAGGATACTGCGTTGTCTGAACAACAATCCATTCCCTAAAAATTTGTAAATATAATTACTAACAATCACAACACATTAATGAAAAAAATAATTGCTATAGTTATGATGAACGAAATAAAACTTATTAAAAAGTGAAGTAAGGAATTTTATTTATTTTATTTTACTGAACACTTCACTTTACTCAACCAGAAATTTATGTGATAGCTTATTATTAAAGGTAATCAATACTATGACAGATAAAATATATAAGTCCTTACCGTTGTAGAAAATTAACTAACAATTAGAAAAAACATGAAAATATTTCGTAAAATCTACAAGATTTTTTCTAATTGTTACTATGACAGATAATAGTGTGTTTGGATATCTATCATCCAGTTATTTATATATTTGTGTGTGAAAATACGTTTGTTACTTCAAAAGAAGTTAATTAATATTTATTGTGTGATTGGTATGTTTCACTACTTAACACAGGGTAGATATTATGTCTCACCTACAATTTAATGTAATTTCTTTATGTTTACATTGCTAGAAATATATTTCTGGAGTTATGTGAAGATTACTATAGTAAAATTGTTTTGAAACACTAATACTTTCTTCATAAATTGCTTTTAATTCACTAAATATATTTATTATCAATAGTTTATAGGATTTGACTGGAAGAACATTCTAAAGAATGAAGTTCGCCTGTAATTCTTTTGCTCAAAATTTAGTGTATTTTTTATGTATGTGTATAACATGTAATCCAAAGCATAGTAATGATAATATTGATAATTGTATGTTTCAATATAATTTTACAAATAAAATATTTACCTCTTTGCTGTCGTAGTAGATGTACTTCCAGTACCAAAAGGATTTTGGCGTGTGGCCAGGAATCAGATGGTGTTCTGGTACGAAGGGGAAAAACCTGCCGCGACCCAGAGAGTCACGACTATCACCAGCTTCCACGTGAACGTTCTCCAAACACTTTCCCATCTCCACGTCCTCGCTGCCGCCATTCGATTGTCTGCAGAGCGTCGAATTATTTACACCGACCTACAAAAATTAAATAAGTTAATATTCCACCAATTCAATTGATAATAAGCACCTAAATCGACATCTAAGCATAAAAATAAAGTGTGGGGAAAGGAAACAAAACTGTTATTTATAAATTCAATAAAGATTAAAAACATTTAACTATTAACGTCTGATTTATTTATAATGGAAGTAGTAGAATGTAATTTAATAAACACAACACTGATAACTTACCTCTACGAGTCGTTTAAGAGCCTCCTTGCTTAAGACATAGCCGGCCCCGCCACTCATGTAGCCCTGCTTAACGTAAGGCTTAAATCTGCACCCGAAATATATCGGCTGTTCGGGTTTGTACGGTTGCAACATGTACCGCAAATTCTCCAATATCACATATCTGAAATTCCAAAATTCATTTCTCTTTATTATTTAATTTAAATCATGGATTATTTGTAAGCACACTTAAATTTATTGTTAGTGATTAATTTCGTCTTGTTAATAATGAGTATTACTTACGTATCGTCATCAGCTTTTAGGAACCAATCTGCTTGATCGTAGTAATGCTGATAGACGTATTTGAAAGCTTCCTTCGTCTTCCCCCACAAATTGTTCCTGCCTTCGTTGACGGGTAACGCCACAGATGGCAGTGTCGGATCTGTATGTATAAACAAAACACTGTGGTTATAAAAAAATCATTATTATCTAATTTTTAAAAAAATGAAGAGAAAAATGCAAGGAAAATACTATGATGACCAGCATCACCATTTTTTTATGTTTCTTTACATTTTACAACTTCTAACTAAAACCCTTGCTTACGTTTTACTGATTGGAGGGTGGGATAGAGGCCACCCACCCACCCTACATATACATGATAACTTTAATTGCTTACTGTTGATGATTTTGCTGCTAAAAACAATCAAACCCTTTATGCAATAAAAAAAAAACAAAATCAAAATTTAAGTTTAAATATAATTAACTTTCTATAGATAATCTTATCTAATTTAGATTTAAAGTTTACCCACCCATCATGAATCAAATTTTTATTAATTTACTTACTCAAAATTTTACTTTTTTAATTTCTTTTTTATTCAAAAAGTTTTGTAATTAATTTTACTCCAAACCTAGAGACGATCAGTAATTGATATTTCTATGTATATGTAGGGTGGGTGGGTGGCCTCTATCCCACCCTCAAATCAGTAAAACATTAGCAGAAGTTATTTGAAAAAGTGGTTTGAATAAATCTCTATAAATTGCAATTATTTTGTGTTTATTTTTATTTTGCAACTTTTAATTAAAACCTTTGCTTATGTTTTACTGATTGGAGGGTGGATTAGAAGCTACCCACCCACTCTACATACATATAATAACTTTAATTGTTGATTGCTGATGATTTTGCTGCAAAAATAATCAAATCCTTTATGTAATGAAAAATAAAACAAAATCAAAATTTAAGTTTAAATATGAATGACTTTCTATAGCTAATCTCATCTAATTTAAATTTAGAGACTGCCCACCCATCATGCATCGAAGTTTTATTAATTAACTCACTCAAAAATTTTACTTTCATACTTTTTTTCTATTCAAAAAATTTTGTAATTAATTTTATTGGAAACCACGAGACGATAAGGAATTATAGTTTAGATGTATATGTAGGGTGGGTGGGTGGCCGCTAATACACCCTCCAATCAGTAAAACATCAGCAGAAATTGTTTGAAATTTTTTTATGAATAAATCTCTAAAAATTGCAATTATTTTGTGTTTATTTATATTTTATAACTTTTAATTAAAACCCTCGCTTATGTTTTACTGGTTGGAGTAAAAATTAAACCTTTTATGTCATAAAAAATAAAACAAAATCAAAATTTAAGTTTAAATATAAATGAATTTCTATAGCTAATCTTATTAATTTAGATTTTAAGTCTGCCCACCCTCGTGCATAAAATTTTATTAATTTCCTCACTAAAAAAGTTTACCTTTTGAATTCCTTTTTTATTCAAAGAGTTTTGTAATTAATTTTACTCCAAACCTAGAGACGATCAGTAATTGAAATTTATATGTATATGTAGGGTGGGTGGGTGGCCTCTATCCCACCCTCCAATCAGTAAAACATCAGCAGAAATTATTTGAAAAATTTGCATGAATAAATCTCTAAAAATTGCAATTATTTTGTGTTTATATTTTACAATTTTTAATTAAAACCCTCGCTTATGTTTTACTGATTGGAGGGTGGGTTAGAGGCCACCCACCCACCCTACATAAACATATTAACTTTAATTACTGATCGCCTCGCGGTTTGCAATAATTTTAATTACAAAATTTGAATAAAAGAAAATTGGCAAGGTAAAATTTTTGATAAAGAGAATGGTGCGACCGTTACTACGTGGTAATCCGTACTTACTTACAATAGTTTGTGGTTAAATCATATTGAATTTTTCAATTTAGTGAAAGAACAACTTTAAATTTTTGAAAAAGTCTATATTTCTAAACATTTTTTTAATTTAGAGCTTCCAATAAAATCTTCACAATTTAGAAAGCGGGTTGAATTCAAAAATCTTGAAACCTAGAGAAGAAATTTGGGGGAATTTCTTGAAAAAGGGAGTCTAGCCTTTAGAAAAAAAATTCCTAAAAATCTAGGGCCTTAAAAAAGAGAAATTACTGGAAATTTCCTGAACTTCCTGAAGAAAAGTCTAGATTTCTACAAACAAATTTTCTAAAAAGTTCTAGAGCCTCCAAAAAAATCTGTGTAATTTAGAAGATAAGAAGATAATTTTGAAATCTGGAGGAGAAATTTCTGGAAATTTTCTGAACCCTTGGAAAAAAAGTCTAGATTTCTAAATTAAAATTTTCTAAAAATTCTAGAGCCTCCTAGAAATTTAGAAGACCAATTGAAAAAATATCTTGAAATCGGGAAGAGAAATTACTGAAAATTCTTTTAAACTTTCTCGAAAATAAGAAAAGTTTTGTAGGGAAAAATTTTCTAAATAAATCTAGACCCTCCATGAAAAATTCCGCAATTTAAAAATTTCTAAATAAGCTTATAGCCTCTAGTTGAAACAAAATGTTGAATTTTAGAGAAGCAATTGCTCAAATTTACCTAAATTCTCGAAAAGAAGACGATTTAAAAAACATTTAGAGCCTGAAAAAAATATTCGCAATTTATAAGAAAAGTTTAAAAAAAATAATTTTGAGAAGACGTTATTAGCCATTTTCTAAACTCTTACACTTTTAGAAAAAAAAAAATTCTAGAAAATCCTAATGCCTCATAGAAAATCTTTGCAATTTAAAAGACGACTTCAAAAAAATCTCTTGAACTCTAGAGAATAAATTGTTAGAAATTTCCTGAATTCCGAGAAAATAATCTAGATTTCTAGAAGAAAATTCTAAAAATTCTAAAGCCTCAAAGAAAATCTTTGCGATTTTGTAGACAAGTTGAAAAAATCTTGAAATGTGGAGAAGAAATTACTAGAAATTTCCTGAACTCTCGAAAAAAAAGTTTAGATTTTTAAAAACAAATTTTGTGAAAAGCCTTCATTTAAATCTTCGCAATTTACTGGAAATTTTCTAAATTCTACAAAAAATATACATTTCTAGAAAAAAAATTCGCAATTTAAAAGACAGCTTGAAAAAAAAAACAATCCTGATATCTGGAGAAATGGCTGAAAAGAGTCTAGATTTCTAGGAACAGATTTTCTAGAAAAATCTATAGCCTCCAAATCTGAATAAATTTCTGAACTCTCGAAAAAAGTCTAAAGTTCTGGAAATTATTTTTTTAGTCCTGAAGGAAATCTTTGCAATATTAAAATCTGGAAGAAATATTACTGGAAACAGCTTCAAAGAAAATTCTATAAATATTGAAACGAACTTTCTAAAAAAAACTCCCGGATAAGACCTTTGCTAAAAATTCTGGAAATACGAAGAAGAAATTACTGTAAACTTTTAGAATCCTCCAAAAAAGTTCTAGAAATCTACAAAGAAAATTTGTGAAAAATTCTAGAATCCTCGATCAAAATTCTTTGGAAAGGAAGATGCAAAAAACTGAAAATATGGAGAAGAAATTCCTGAAACTTCCAGAAGCCTCTAAGTAAGTTCTAGAAATTAAAAAAAAATCCTAATAAATTGTAAAGTTTAACAAAATCTTGAAAGAACTTTCTGAAAAATCTAAAACTCTCGAATAAAATCTTTGCTAAAATTTCTGGAAATATCTATTTATTTATTAAATAAGAAAAAGAAATTACTGTGCACTTCTAGAATCCACAAAAAAAGTTTTATAAATCTAAAATGAAATCTTGTGAAAAATTCTAGAAACCTCAATGTAAAAAAAAAAACTAAAAGTATGAATCATCTGAGAAAATTATAAAAAAAGTTGAACAAAATATTCTACAATAACCAGAAAGAAATTTCTATAAATAAATATAAATAATGACATTCTGAAAAATTTCGAAACTCTTGAATAAAATCTTGCTAAACTTGAAAATTCTTTGGAAAGGAAGTTGCATTTAAAATTGAAAGTGTGGAGGAGAAATTTCTGAAATTTCGAGAATCTTTAAAGAAAAAATTAAAAGTTTTTCTGAAAAATTCTAAAGTTGAATTTTTTTATCACAAATTAAAAATTTTACGAAAAACATGTCTTAATAAAACTTCTTCAGTTTCTCATTTGATTTAACTTTTGTTTGAAAAGTTATGTAATATTTTTGAAATTTGAAAAAATATCGTGAAAAATAAAAAAAAACGCCTCGAGTAAACATCCACTTCCGGTTAATGGATGTGCACCAAAAGTTTTTTAGTTTTAGTTTTTAACAACCCACCCACCATACATATACATGATAATTTTAATTACTAATCGTTGATAATTTTGTTGCTAAAAACAATCAAACCCTTTATGTAATAAAAAATAAATCAAAATCAAAATTTAAGTTTAAATATAAATGACTTTCTATAGCTAATCTTATCTAATTTATATTTAAAGTTTGCCCACCCTTCATGCATCAAATTTTTATTAATTTACTCACTCAAAAATTTAACTTGTTTTTAATACAAAAAATTTTGTACTTAATTTTATTGGAAACCGCCAGACGATAAGGAATTAAAGTTTATATATATATATGTAGGGTGGGTGGGTGGCCTCTATCCTACCCTTCAATCAGTAAACATCATCAAAATTTTTTCGAAAAATTTGTATGAATAAAACTCTAAAAATTGCAATTATTTTGAGTTTGTTTACATTTTACTACTTTCAATTAAAACCCTTGCTTATGTTTTACTGGTTGGAGGGTGGGATAGAGGCCACCCACCCACCCTACATATACATGAAAACTTTAATTACTAATCGTTGATGATTTTGCTGCTAAAAACAATCAATTCATTATGTGATAAAAAATAAAATAAAATCAAAATTTAAATATAAATGACTTTCGATAGCTAATCTTATCTAATTTATATTTAGAGACTGTCCACCTATTATACATCAATTTTTTATTAATTTATTCACTCAAAAATTTTGATTTTTCAATTTTATTTCAATTCAAAAAATTTTGTAATTAATTTAATTGGAAACCGCCAAACGATAAGGAATTAAAGTTCATGTATATATGTAGGGTGGGTGGGTGGCCTCTATCCTACCTTCCAATTAGTATAACATCATCAAAAATTATTTGAAATATTTGTATAAATATATCTACTAAAAATGCAAATATTTTATGTTTCCATTTTTCAACTTTTAATTAAAACCCTCGCTTATGTTTTACTTGTTGTATGGTGGGATAGTGGCCACCCACCCACCCTACATATACATGATAACTATAATTGCTAATTGTTGATGATTTTGCTGCTAAAAACAATCAAATCTTTTATGCAATAAAAAATTTAACAAAATCAAAATTTAAGTTTATATATAAATGAATTTCTATAGTTAATCTTATTTAATTTAGATTAAGAGATTGTCCACTCATCATGCATCAAATTTTGATTAATTTACTCACTCAAAAATGTTACCTTTTTGATTTTTTTTAATTCAAAAAGTTTTTAAATTAATTTTACTCCAAACCTAGAGACGATCAGTAATTGAAATTTATATGCATATGTAGGGCGGGTGGGTGGCCTCTATTCTACTTTCCAATCAGTAAAACATCATCAAAGATTATTTGCAAATTTGTATGAATAAATCTCTAAATTGCAATTATTTTGTGTTTATTTATATTTTACTACTTTAAATTAAAACCCTCGCTTATGTTTTACTGATTGGATGGTGGGATAGAGGCCACCCACCCACCCCACATATACATGATAACTTTAATTGCTAATCGTTGATGATTTTGCTGTTAAAAACAATCAAACCTTTTATGCAATAAAAAATTATACAAAATCAAAATTTAAGTTTAAATATAAATGAATTTTTCTAGCTAATATTATCTAAATTAGATTTATAGTCTTCCCACCCACCATGCATCAATTTTTTTCTAATTTACTAACTTAAAATTTTACCATTTTAATTTTTTATTATTCAATAAGTTTTGTAATTAATTTCATTGGAAACTGTGAGACGATAAGGACCTAAAGTTTATGTGTATATGTAGGGTGGGTGGGTGGCCTCTATCCCACCCTCGAATCAGTAAAACATCATCAAAAATTATTTGATTAATTCGTTTGAATAAATCTCTTAAAATTTACAATAATGTTATGTTTATTTACCATTTACAACTTTTAATTAAAACTTTCATTTATGTTTTACCGATTGGAGGGTGGGTTAGAGGCTACCCACCCACTCTACACGTAAATTATAACTATAATTACTAATTGTTGATGGATTCTAATAAAATAAAAAAACTTGTTCAGTTTCTCATTCCCTTAACTTTTGTTTGAAAAGTAATGTAACTTTTTTCAAATCTACTCTAAATAATTTCTAATAAGAAAGTAAATGAGAATTCTCTATTTCTTTAATACATAGATTAATTTTAATACTTAATACTTGGCAATATATTGTGTGATTTTTATTTATTTGTACATACCTTCAACGGAACTCATAAACACCAACAGATTACACCGTTTTCCCCACGTGTTCTTCACGTGTTTGGCTTTCTTCTGGTGATTACTAGGTCCGGTCATTATCCAGCAGAGGACGCGCACCCTGTCGCGCATCTCCCTGGCCACGCTGTCGTCCTCGTACTTGTGGAACTCTTCGTCGTGATCGTGGGCGCCGGGGTCCACCTCCGGACCCTCCATGTGCTGCATCTCGTGACTGGTGTGCGGATCGGCGAAGTTGATCCAGTTGGGCGGCTCCATGAAGACGTACGCGAACATGAAGCCGATGAGGAAGCCGGTCAGAAGGGCCAAAGTGATCTGACGCTTTACGTTGGGCCTATTTTTCAAATGCGACATTTATTAGCGACAATTATAAAATACGTGCGCGCTTAAGTAAAGGTGGAAATTATATAAAAGAGCTAAGCTAATTCGTTTATCAGAGAATGTAATAAGTAGGTTGGAATTTCCAGTTTTATCAAGAATGAAATTTTACACATTTTAGTCGTGCAAACATTTATTATTCGAGATTATATTGTTTGTTTCAACAAATACATTCTTGTATACTATTGTTTTCAATTTTACGGCATATTTTCAATCTATAAATAATTATTGTAAAAAATTTGCATCATTATTAATTTCCAATTTTAAATTAATCAATGTCATACTTGTTTATAAAGTTTCATAATAATTGAAAAATATTTACAATATGAAAATTATTAATTTCTTTAATTACAAAATTGTATCCCTATAGAAAAAGATACAAATCATCAATTAGATTAATTAGTGCAATAAATTTCACAACCACCGCCCTTTAACATATTTGTTTTTATTAGTAATGGAATATAGGTAAGTATTTTAAACATTTAAATTTATATAAAAAAGCGATCATAAATATATTATATTCTTACCACATTACGAATTTCATCCTTCAAAAAATTGATTGATCTGTCAGATTGAAATTTACACACTCACCTGAGACGATTATAAAACGACATTTCCACAAATCGATTGAATGAAAGGTTCTGCGAATTATTCCAACACCCGCAATAAAATATTAATCTGATAAGATAAATATTTGTTGCGTTATGTTTAAGAAATATGTAACAGGTATGGCATTTTTAGGGGTTTGAAGTAATTAATGGCAATAAACTTTTCAATGTACATATTTTCAGCGTTTATCGTGTGAGCGCGTATTATTATTAGATGCGCCAGAATCGCTGTAATTGTTGGAATACAATAAACTCGACGAAGCTGTCCCTGAGCTGAGGACGTATAATATCCGCGTTTGGATGATATATTTTTATTTTAAATATTTGCTAAATTGTTCAAGTTTTAGTTAAATAAAACTATGATACGTATGTATAAAAGTGCAGTTCGAAAGAAATATATATATATAAATTTTCCATTTAGGAATGGAATGCATAAATAGAAATATTAAAAAATAATAAGAATTTATTCTTCGAATTGATTATTATAATTATTGATCAGTTTGTAATGGGCATAAAAATGATATTTCATGAATGATTTTCTCATTTATCGTGGTGAAACATTGTGGAATAATAGGTAATTGATTAAAACACTTGATTTGTTTCACTAAATTTAGTGAAACAAACCAAGTGTTTTAATAAATTACCTATTATAAAAATGATTGTATAAATTGTAATTGTAAACTTTCAGTTTGATAATCACTTATAGTTGAAACTATAAAAATTGTGTATTTTTTAAAAATATAGTGGTAAAAAAAAAGTTATAGAATTCAGTGTAAGTAAGGATTCACTTTCGGTTTAAAAATGGTACGCTGATGTATTGAAACCATTGGTCACCATATAAATAAATAACAGTTATACAAAACAAAGTAATTATTTTAATTTGTGATTAGATATGTATAACGAAGTAGAGGCCTCCATCGTCAATGAGTTAAGTAAGGATTACCATATAGTAACGGTCGCAACCATTCTCTTTATCAAAGTTATCGTATTTCAATTACGACTCATTGAAGATGTACCATGAAATAAACCATCAAATATTTAATTCAATAAATTGTTGTAATTTTTATTTAATAATTTTTAACCACCAACGAGCAAATGGCCTTGTTACAAATAGCGATAGATTAAAAGTATAAACGTGCCGTTCGCGTTTATTTATTCAAATTGCGCAACACCCGCAAATATCCATTAGGAAAATGATTGAACACAACATATGTGGGCGCAGTATTGCACACACTTGCTCACATGCGGATCATAGATTAACAACTCTGTACCCCACATATTATCGCCATCGTATTTTGGCACGCTTTGTATTTAAAAGCGCGCCTGATAACGAACGCTAGCAGCACTAAATTTTATAATTAATCAACAATGAGTGTGAGGAAAGTAAGGCAAATATTTGCTCGTCTTTATTTTATACCCCTAGAGATAGCGTTGTTACTAATTTCAGTTTTATTATATTATATATTATCATACAGACAACTATAATATATGAAAACATGTTTTAATTTACCATTAACAAAATAATATGCAACTTACTTTCATTGTCAATTATTTTGTTGTCATTGTTGTTGTTGAAAAAAATAGGACAATTTTCTCCAAATATCGCAATGGTGACAGATAATAAAAGAAAATAGTAGATGTGCTACGATTTCCATTGTCGGGCCGGCAGCAATAACGACACGATAACAACGGTTTTGTAAATTATTGCAGGAATTGGGTCGATCGAATTCATTATGATGTTTGCATTAAGTGTGTTACGGTTTAATTTTCATCTAACGAACGTGAAGAAAAAAGAAAATCTGTAGAATAAGAAAATTAATTATTAATAAATTGAATTCAATTGTTTAACACATTAATCAATTTTTTTAAATCTGATGATTAATCATAAACATGTTAGACTCCTAATTTTATTGGAAACCGCGAGACGATAAGGAATTAAAGTTTTTATGTATATGTAGGGTGGGTGGGTGTCACCTATCCCACCCTCCAACCAGTAAAACATCATCAAAACTTATTTGAAAAATTTATTTGAATAAATCTACTAAAATTTGCAATAATGTCATGTTTATTTACATTTTACAAATTTTAATTAAAACCCTCGCTTATGTTTTACTTTACCCACCTACATATACATGATAACTACAATTGTTAATCGTTGATAATTTTGCTGTTAAAAACAATAAAACCCTTTATGTTAAAAAAATAAAACAAAATCAAAATTTAAGTTTAAATAACTTTCTATAGCTAATCATTTAATTTAGATTTAAACTATACCCACCCACCATGCATTAATTTTTTACTAATTTATTTACACAACAATTTTACCTTTTTAATTTCCGTTTCATTCAAAGCGTTTTGTAATTAATTTTATTGGAAACCGCGAGAAGATAAGGAACTAATGTTTATATGTATATGTAGGGTGGGTGGGTGGCACCTATCCCACCCTCCAATCAGTAAAACATCATCAAAAATCATTTGGAATATTTGTGTAAATAAATCTCTAAATATTGCAAATATTTTGTGTTTATATTTTACAACTTATAATTAAAACCCTCGCTTATGTTGTACTGATTGGAGGGTGGATAGAGGCCACCCACCCACCATACATATACATGACAACTACAATTGCTAATCGTTGATGATTTTGCTGTTAAAAACAACCAAACGCTTTAGTGATAAAAAATAAAACAAAATCAAAATTTAGGTTTAAATATAAATGACTTCCTATAATTAATCTTATCTAATTTGGATTTAAAGTCTGCCCACCCATCATGAATAAAAATTTGACCAATAAAATTAATCACAAAACTTGTGGGTGGGCAGACTTTAAATCCAAATTAGATAAGATTAATAATAATAAAAAAGAAATTAAAATTTTAATTTCTTTTTTAATCAAAAAGTTTTGTGATTAATTTTATTGGTCAAATTTTTATTCATGATGGGTGGGCAGACTTTAAATCCAAATTAGATAGAATTAATTCAATTTTAATTTCTTTTTTAATCAAAAAGTTTTGTGATTAATTTTATTTTATTCACTAAAAAATTTTTCAATTTTAATTTCTTTTTTAATCAAAAAGTTTTGTGATTAATTTTCTTGAAAACCGCGAGACGATTAGGAATTAAAGTTTATATGTATATGTAGGGTGGGTGGGTGGCACCTATTCCACCCTCCAATCAGTAAAACATCATCAAAAATCATTTGAAATATTTGTGTAAATAAATCTCTAAAAATTACAAATATTTTGTTTTTATTTATATTTTACAATTTTAATTAAAACCCTCGCTTATGTTTTACTAATTAGAGGGTGGATAGAGGCCACCCACCCACCATACAGATACAAGATAACTTCAATTGCTAATTGTTGATGATTTTGCTGTTAAAAACAATAAAACCCTTTATGTGATAAAAAATAAAACAAAATCAAAATTTAAATATAAATGACTTTCTATAGCTAACCTTATCTAATTTAGATTTAAACTCTACCCACCCACCATGCATCAAAGTTGTACTAATTTACTCACTCAAAAATTTTCCCGTTTTAATTTCTTTTTTAATCAAAAAGTTTTGTAATTAATTTTATTGAAAACCGCGAGACGATTAGGAATTAAAGTTTATATGTATATGTAGGGTGGGTGGGTGGCACCTATCCCACCCTCCAATCAGTAAAACATTATCAATAATTATGTGAAATATTTGTATGAATACGTCAATTGAAAAATTCAATTATTTTATGTTTGTTTACATTTTACAACTTTTAACTAAAACCCTCGCTTATGTTATACTGATTGGAGGATGGATAGAGGCCACCCACCCACCCTACAGATACAAGATAACTTCAATTGCTAATTGTTGATGATTTTGCTGTTAAAAACAATAAAACCCTTTATGTGATAAAAAATAAAACACAATCTAAATTTAAGTTTAAATATATATGTCTTTCTATAGCTAATCTTATCTAATTTAGATTTAAAGTCTGCCCACCCATCATGAATCAAATTTTTACTAATTTATTCATACAAATATTTTAATTTTTTAATTTCTTTTTTATTCAAAGAGTTTTCTAACTAATTTTATTGGAAACCACGAAACGATAAGAAATTAAAGTTATCATGTATATGTAGGGTGGGTGGGTTGCTCTCTATCCCACCCTCCAATCAGTAAAACATCATCAAAAATCATTTGCAATATTTGTATAAATAAATCTCTAAAAATTGTAAATATTTTGTCTTTATTTATATTCA
This sequence comes from Ontholestes murinus, assembly GCA_963969525.1. Lineage (NCBI taxonomy): Eukaryota > Metazoa > Arthropoda > Insecta > Coleoptera > Staphylinidae > Ontholestes > Ontholestes murinus. Next base: position 158,022 of record OZ018389.1, on the reverse strand, counting down.
AATTTTTATTAATAAAACCCTCGCTTATGTTTTACTGATTGGAGGATGGATAGAGGCCACCCACCCACCCTACATATACATGATAATTACAATTGCTAATCGTTGATGATTTTGCTGTTAAAAACAATACAACCCTTTATGTGATAAAAAATAAATCCAAATTTAAATATAAATGATTTTCTATAGCTAATCTTATTTCATTTAGATTTAAACTCTACCCACCCACCATGCATCAATTGTTACTAATTTATTTGCACAAAAATGTTACCTTTTTAATTTCTTTTTTCATTCACAAAGTTTTGTAGTTTATTTTATTGGAAACCGCGAGAAGATAAGGAACTAATATTAATATGTATATGTAGGGTGGGTGGGTGGCACCTATTCCACCCTCCAATCAGTAAAACATCATCAAAAATTATTTAAAAAAATTGTATAAATAAATCTCTAAAAAATGCAATTAGTTTCTGTTTATTTATATATTACAACTTTTAATTAAAACCCTTGCTTATGTTTTACTGATTGGAGGGTGGCTTAGAGTACGCCCACCCACCCTACATGAATTATTAAGAATAACCATTTTGCGTAAACCTCATAGTTTTCAAGAAAAGTATAGAGAAAGCACTATGATGGCCACATCACAATTTTATTTTTACTTATCAAAAAAAAATAAACGAGGACTATAATTAGTAGAACGTAATTAGTTTTTTTTTTATGTCAAATTAATTAGGAATACACCGGACATACATTCAAAGCGATAACTTTACGCATTGATTACTGTTAAATTATACAATTAAAATTGATTCAAAACAGAAAATTTAAAGTAATTCAAACCGATTACAAAAAAAATCGATTATGAAATGTTTTCTTTTCCTTCTGAAAAACATATGTCGGTAATAAAAAAATAATTTGATAATTGTTAAAGTCTGAAAACGAGTGAAGTATGAAAATAGTGCCCAGATATGATTATTAATTAAAACAAAATAAAAGATGAAATAAAAAAAATATTTGAAGAATAATTAAAATAAAATAATTAAAAATTGTAGAAACAAAGAAAACAGTTAACAATTAAAACAAATAAAGAAAACAAATTAAATTTAAAAAAAAAATTATTTCAGTTTTTTATATCATCTGTATACCCCGCTTATATGCAAACGATTGGTGAAAGAATTTCGTAAATACGATCATACAATCAAAAGTTATGACCAAAATTAATTAGAAAAAAAAATTGTTTCTTAATGCCACCTGTAACTCTCATGATTTGCAAACGATTGGTTGAAGAATTTTGTAAATATAATCATCTAATCGACATTTATGAAAAAAAATTAGAAAAACAATTGAAAACCGATTTTGTTTTTGTGCGCCAACTGCATACTCTCTTTATTTACGAACGATTGGTGAAGGAATTTCGTAAATACGGCCATCCAGTCAAAAGTTATGACTAAAATAAGAAAAAACAATTGAAAAACGAATTTCAGTTTTTTTTACACCAACTGTATATTACCCTTATTTTCAAACGATTGGTGAAGAAATTTCGTAAATACAATCATCTAATCGACAATTATGATCAAAATTGAAAAAACAATTGAAAAACGAATTTCAGTTTTTTACGCCAACTATAAACTCTCCTTATTTGCAAACGATTGGTGAAGGAATTTCGTAAATATGATCATCCAATCGACAGTTATGATCAAAATAAGAAAAACAATTGAAAAACGATTTTCAGTTTTTTGCGCCATCTGAATATTCTCCTTATTTACAAACGATTAGTGAAGGAATTTCGTAAATATGATCATCCAATCGACAATTATGATCAAAATTAGAAAAAACAATTGAAAAACGAATTTTCGTTTTTTATGCCATCAGTATATTTCCCTTATTTTCAAACGATTGGTGAAGAAATTTCGTAAATACGATCATCCAATTAAAAGTTATGACCAAAATAAGAAAAACAATTGAAAAACGATTTTCAGTTTTTTACGCCACTTGCATACTCTCCTTATTTGCAAACGATCGGTGAAGGAATTTTGTAAATACGATCATCCAATCGATAATTATGGCCAAAATTAGAAAAACAATTAAAAAATGATGATTACAAATGTTTATAATGATTAGAACAATTGAAAATTAAATATGATTATATGTTTTTTAGAGAGAGAGAGAGAGAGAGAGAAACACCTTTATTGACGGTAAGTAAATAAATTAAACAAATGTAAGGTCAGATAATACAGACGTATTTTTTCCTCCTAACGGTTATCGACCCGACTTTTTTTTTCAGGCTTTAATATTCTAATTTTTTTAACACTTTAAAATTTGATTCATTAATATAATATTTAACATTACTATAGTGATAGTAACACTCATTAAATTTTTAATAATCATTTTAATTCAGTGTTTATTAGTATAGTTAGAAAATCTTAAACTTGAATTTAAATTTTGGTAAAAATTGTTTTATACGTTCATATTATTAATTAATAATGAAGCCAAAACTGTTTAATATTAAAACTAATTGATTAATTACACTGAATTGAAAAATTCACTATGTTTTAACCACAAATAAATAATAAAGTAAAACTCACTTTGTTAATATCACACTAAATAGTGTGATATTAACAAAGTGAGTTTTACTTTATTTAATATTAAAACGTTTTCATTTATGTACTGTGAAATAATTTCCCCTAGTAACCTTGGCCACAACCCTTAACGATTGTAACAGTGACTGACTGACTGACACACAACGTCGGTCGTCTTATTGAAATAACAACAAACATCCGTTTCCGTCTGTACAGACACGGCATAACAGATAAAACAGTAAGCACTCGTTCTTATCTCTGGTTGTAACAGAAGGATGCGTCTTTCAGTACACGATTGTGTCATTCAATTACATAAAATAATAATAACTCGTCGTCGGTGTGTTGTTATTTTCGTAGACGGACGATTAATTAGTCGAGTCGAGAGGGACACTACTCACCAATTCATCCTCAGCTTGAGAATCCTCCGCATTTGAAGGTAATCACCAAAGCCGTCACTCCGACATCACACCGTGTTTTTGTTGTTGTTCTTCCGCCGGCTCGTACGAGTTATTGTTCGATTGATTTAATTTTAAACCGTCATCATCATCATCATCATCTCGAAGTCTTTCGTTGTCGTCGGCGGTGATCTGACTGAACTGGTGGTGGTAGTAAACACACATGCGATCGCAAGGTTGTGGGAACACTATTGTTTATTACACGAACCGGTTGCCAGGAAAATCCGATAGAGGGCGTTAGGTTACGTTTAAATATTTACAAGCAGCTACAATTTTTTAACAGTTAATAATAAATTACAAGTAATAAAATATAAGGATGTAAATATTTACGAAAAATAATTAAAAATGCTATCAAAAACTAACTTTTTAAAATAAATTTGTAAAAGTTTCGACCCTGACTTAAAGATGGCGCCCTGAAACAAAAAATAAAAATATATATTATTAAAACGGATAGAATTGTAAAAATTAATAATTGTTGAACAATACTAATCGTCATTAGGATATAATTATTTACAGTGCTTTAAAGTAACACATAGTAACAAAATCATAAAATACATATTGGAAATTGTATTATTAAAGATTATATTTATTTTAATTAATACTCTTGATGGAATGGGATATGTAAATTCGATTGGGTAATAATAAACATAATTATTTATTTGAAACAATTTATTAATAAAAAACACAATCTTTTCATATAAAACGTACAAACAGAACGTAGAGCTAAAAAAAAAAGAAAAAAAATCGATCAGCACGTAATATACATCTATTTATTCTTAATAAATATTTACATTTTTATACACACGATACACTTCCTCTTTTTTTTTTGTCGGAACATTGTATACACATTTCCTCGCGACCGACGCGCACCTTTCGCATCGTCGTCCTTCCTTCGCATAAATACCTACATTACAATATATAACATTACATAATTATCCTTACATTATTCCCATTGCACAAAGAAAAAAAATGGTGTTTTTTTTCCATATGTTTATATATATACGCGAACTTAACGACTACAAATTTTATTTAAACCTAGTAAAAAAAAGCACAAATTATTGATCGATTGATACATCATATTTTACGGATGGTATTTAACGAAAAAGAAATACAATACAATATTGTGCCGGGTTGTCCGTATCGAGTAAATTATCAATCGAAAATAAAATCTACTTAATAATTAAAAACAGAAAATAATAGTAACATGAATAAGTCATGGGATTCTCACAAGTTTCGTAGTAGTTCGAAGTCTTTAACTCACTAAATACATTATCTAGTTTTTTTTTTTTAATTTTTTATAATATATATTATATACAGTGTGTTTCTAATTTGTTTTTATTGTTAATTAATAGGGAGCTTGTTTATCCCGAGTATATAGTAATATTTCGTCTATGATGATGAAGTGCGTATCACATAGATTAGGAAAAGTGTAAACAAACTGAAACTTATAAATAATTATTTTTATTTAATCTTACTCCTTTTTATGATTAAGTATGATAACGTAATTGAAGTGAAAAACAAAACTATTTGTTCACATTTTTACATCCTCGCTCATTCTGTTAACATATCACAGAGGCTGTGAATGAATTTATGTGTATATACATATTTATTTTAAGTAGTTTTCAGAAAATTTATTAAACCAAGCAATTCAGATTCGGCATTGTTTTTGCTTACTTAATGCAAAAGCGACAAATGCATGAAAATATTGTGAAAACTATAAGCAAATAATTTTGCACTGGTTAAAGGGTGGTTTAGTAACGCCCCTCACACATTTAGGATAACTAGTGACCTTCTCAACATTTTTAGAAAATTTCATAATAAAATTATAACAAGTAATAAAATAAAACTTGTCTTTAAGTGCTGTGAGAGAGTTCTTAAAGTACTTAAGAGAATTAATTTAAAATAATAATTCATTTTAAATCTTCAAACATATATTTATAAAAAACATTTCAATTGACTTTTAATTACCTGAAACCAAAAAATTTTATGTAAATTAGTTTAATAAGTCTACAAATACATTCTGAATTAATAGTATTTAAAAAATATGTCCTATAGGATATATTTTTTAAAATACTATTAATTAATACTCTTCACATACTTTAAATATTCGAATATGTGAAGAGTATTAATTAATAGTCAGAATCAGAAACATTCTGAATTGTTTAGTATAAAACATATTTATCAAATATTAATTGTCAATTAATTCAAAAACCTTAATGTGATTTCGTTAATGATGAGAAACTACAAAAAGAAAAATTTTGTCTACGAAAATGTATATAAATATGTGTATAAAACACTTAATAAGTCAAGCTAGAATGAATATCAATACATTTTACTTTTCCCTATTAAATATGAACGAACAATTAAAATAATCGAATGGATGAGGGTGACCTCTTTAAAATCAAAATTAGAGTTTCACCAATTTAATGGCAAACATTGCAGCATTATTCAATTCAGTACATTGTGCATTAATCAAGTTTATTAGTTCAAATCTTCACTAAAAATTTCTACACCATGCATTATTAATGTGTGAAGAAGTGAATGAATAAAAATTTAATAAAATAAATAATATATTTATTTTATTAAATCCTATAAACAGTATTGATTAAATAATAAATAATAAACTTATCATATTGTAATGAAGATAAAGCAAATGATAAGATTAGTAATAAAATAAATACAAATAAACAAGCTCCATAATTTTTTTTCTTTTTAAAGGAAACACGCTGTACAAATATACCTATATACATTAAAAATTTATACAAATCGAGCGACCACTCGTTTTCTTTATCATAACACGTTCAGCGGTATGGCAATCGTTTTTTATAAAACTATCGTGATCTTAAATATACAAAAATGCAAAAAACGTTAGAATAAGTTTTTTAAAGGCATGTCTCGTAGTGTGGTTTTCATTTTTGATTCACATCTCTCCCTCCCCACCCCATCGTAATATATAAATATTAATTAATGACCTTCGTGATTGTTATGAAAATATCTCTATTTATTTATTTATATATATATTTTTTATACGCTTTGCTATTTTATGTTTTTATAAGTATTATACGACTCACTCTCGTTATTATCCGCTCGCTTTGGGGGGCCCCCTATCTATACTATCTCCGCTCGCTGGTGAAGCCTTTTGTGCCGTCCGGCCCTTTCGGCAGCCGTATGACGTTGTCCATTTCGGCGGGTCGGGATTTGTTCTGTATGCAGCAAACTCTAAAACCGGTTAACGATTAATTTACATTCATTATTATTGTATTTAATATACAAAAAATTGTCAGATAACAATAGATATCATTTGAAAAAATATTCAATAAAAAAACAATGGAAATTAAGAGAAAACATTTGAAAATTTAAATTAAAAAAAATTTGACAATAATAAGTGAAGCTTTTGTTATTTTTGATAATGGAGCGTAAATTAAAAACATATATAGTTTGTCAAAAACAGTAGTTTAGTAAGGGATATTTAAAAAATAAAACATTAAATTTATTAATTTAAAATTATTGGTTTTTGAGTTACGTGAAAAGAAATTTTAATTAATAAAACACGTTAAAATTGTGAAGAGAGTGAATTCTAATTTGTTTTATTAATTGAAATTTATGAATGTTTGAGATGTTAACTTTCGTGGTACATCTTGGAAAATTAAACAAAAACGTTTACTTTTTTGATATCACACATTATTTTTAACTCAAAGTTTGAGATTGATCAGTTAATAAGTGCGATATTAACAAAGTAAACGTTAATAATAAAAATGTAATAAAGTCATTTACGTTGTAGAAAATTAACTAATAATTAGATTTCTAATGAAAGTAAACATTTTTGTTTAAAAAATTAAAGTCTATAGAAGAAAAAAAAAGACTATTGATAATTTGTTAAGTTATGTGAAGATTATATTAACAATTAAAACCCAATTAAATTCCTTTCTCTATTGATAATTGTCGAAAATTATAGAAAGTAAATTCCCGAATGTTTCATATTTGTTTAAATTGGAAAAATGGAAAAAGAACTGTCAAAAAAAGCAATAGACAATTCAAAATCATGTTAAAAACCATCTGCAACTTAAAATATACAATATACAAATTACTTCATACACCGTCATTCTTTAAACTACATATCATCAAGCCACGACACTCGTAGTAAATTTAGGCTTCATATTTCCAGGCTCTCACCCCTACACAATTCCCAAAACCTTAAAACAACTGTATAATAAAATAAACAAGTTCTCATTACTATTAAATAATTGTGTAGGATTTCACTTTTAATCACTGTTATTTTACGACCATAAAATAAAAATCGTTTGTACTAACTTTTCTTCGGGTTTGTCTGGACAGTGTGATGAACCTAATATTCTAAGTCGTGCCTCGGCGTACTCCTGCTCCCGTTGCTTGAGCGTCTTTTTTGGTTGGAACACTTTACTATCACTACTCCCGTGGTTCTCCTTGTTGGGCCTCCTGAGTATGGTCACGATGGGTTCAGGCGGTACGTACTGTGACCGTAAGGCATCGTCCCCCGAAAGGATTATGTTTATGGGCGCACCGTTCATCCCGTTACAGCTGCAACGTGAAAGAAAGCGTGTACACACACCGGCCTCATCACACCACTGTCACCATACCCACCTCTTGCCCTCTATACTCTTACTGGGAGGTATGAGGTTGGCGAACTTTTTCTCCAACACCTGCAAAAGTGTGTCATTTTACAGAGGACCTAACCTATAAATAGCGTGCTGCCCGACGCTGCGTGGAGCGCGGGGGTGTGCGGGCCCCCGGTTCGACGGGTTTCAACCGACGGTGTTACTCACGTCAGACTCCTCAATGTCCTCCCAACTATCTAAAACGTCAACTTCTTGTTGTTTGGAAGCCATGTTGAGGGAATTTTGTAAATCGCATCGAAACGTCAAAAAGGAAAACGTCAAATTTGGGGAGTTTGCGGACGGGGGGTTGGCGACAGTGTCGGGGCGCCGTTGTTTCGAACCTCGACGTTCTGTCTCCTAAAAATTAAAAAAGTTTTAAACCCTATATTATCGTTAATAGTAAGTTTATACATTTTAATCCTTATTATTATTATTTTATTACATAATTGTACTGACATCATCTAAAAGAAAAAAATTATACAGTGGTATAATGTTTCTCAAGACAGTTGATTTATTAAAATGAACAACGAAATATATTAACGATGCGTTTGCATGTATTTCGATGTGGGCATGATGTTGAATTAATACCGCGAGTTATTAATTTGTATCAAACAGGCACGAACTAACTATTAATTCGTATAAATACGTGTTGATTAATGCATGTAATAATCGGCACGATCTGCTTAAACAAAAAAAAAACAATAAAAGTGCGATTGTTATAGTTACCAAGATGGAATGCGTAAACAAGCTTGAAAATTTCCTCGTTCGGCGTGATCGACTGAACGCTGTGCCGTTTTGACCCATCACCGACTGCCCTCGTCGATTAATCCACTTCCAAAAACGTTGGGTGAGTTACTAAAGAAAATTTACAAGTTTTTCACAATATTTACCGGTAAACAGTTTCCACCGCGCGGACACACGATGAACACGTTCGGACGCCCGCACTCACAACTTTAAACAACCGATTGTTTCGTTGCCATTAGCAACGTTGAAGTTTTGTTTATGTAGAGAATATACGAGGCGATTCAAATAAATATAATACCGATATGGAAATATTCATTCAATATTACAACAAAGAAATTATAAAATTTATTATTTTTATTTATTTATAATTTTTAACTATTTTATTTATTTTTAATTGAATACTTAATTTCAGTTAGATTTTTTTATACCGATTCACAACAGTTAATTTCATGACTCTAAAACATTTTCAATTGTTTTTTTTAAAACGTATTATCAGCTTTTTTCAACTATCTTTATTTTGTAATTGATTAATTTAATCAAATATCATTATTTTAGGAAGCATTAACCTAGCGTACTCTTGACCTATCACAATATACTGTACGTTGACCTATAGCGTACTCCTGACCTATGTTACTGTGCAATGGATTGAGGTAGGTCAAGAGTACGCTAGATGGTAAATTTATAATTCATTGCGACAGATTTCTAAGAAAATAGGAGTTGATTAATTAATGAATTAGTTATTAAATTATTAATCAAATTATGTAAAAAAAAACAAAAATTTGTTCATCAATTGTTTTTATTTTTTTATTTTTGAGATAATTTTTGAAATAACGTTCGGATTTTAATGATTCCAACTGTAATGAATTTTTGTGATTAAATTTATTCAAAATACGTAAAAAACGAAAATTCGTACTTCAATTGTTTTTCTTTTTCTTACAGTAATGTTCGTAATAATATTCAAATTTGAAAAACGTCAGAAATGAATTTATACGATAAAAAAATAGAATTTCGAGTTTCAATTGTTTTTTTAAGTTTATTGCAATAACTTTCGAAATACTGTTTAGATTTAAAAGTCAACCGTCAATTTTAAATTTTATTTATACAACTGTCATCTATCGTGTGCTATTTTTTTACTGTTAATTTTTACTTACATTTATTAATTGTCATCTGCTATTAGTCAACTGTTAATTTTAATTTTTATTTGTCTTTGTCATCTATCAATTTCAATTTTCATTTATTAATTTATTAATATAAACACTTTTAACTGTCAATTTAAATTTTCATTTGTCGATTGTCAATGGTCGTCTATCTATATGCTATCTGTCAACTTTCAATTTCAAAAATTTATTTGTCATCTGTCATCTATCAACTGTCAATTTGTACGTTTTTATTTATCAATTGTCATTTGCCGCCTTTCAATCTACTATCTGTCAATTATCATTTTTAACTTTCATCTGTTAAACATCATCTGATATTTTGATAGTCAACTTAGAATTTTAACTTTCATTATTCATTATCAGCTATGTGTAAACTGTCATTTTTGTCAATTTTCATGTGTCATCTGTCATATGTCATCTGTTATGTGTCACATGTCAATTTCAACTTTTATTTATCAATTGTCATTTGTTATCTGTCAGTTGCGTAATTTACTTTCATTGAAACTCTGACTTATGAAACAAAGATTAGAGGGTGGGATAGAGGCCACCCACCCACCCTCCATATACATAGTTGCCTAAGCTAAAACACTGTTGATGTTTATTTGGTTTTTAAGTAGATTACAAAGTAAGAATTTGAAAAAATATATCAACAGTATTGTAGTTTAAATAATTTTGTATATGTAGGGTGGGTGGGTGGCCTCTATCCCACCCTCCAATCAGTAAAACATCATCAAAAATTATTTGAAATATTTGTATGAACAAAAAAATACAATTATTTTGTCTTTGTTTATATTTTACAACTTTTAATTAAAACCCTCGCTTATGTTTTACTGATTGGAGGGTGGATAGAGGCCACCCACCCACCCTACATATACATGATATTTTTAATTACTAATCGTCGATGATGTTGCTGCTAAAAATAGTCAAACCCTTTACGTAATAATAAAACAAAATCAAAATTTAATTTTAAATATAAATGACCTTTTAATATTATCTAATTTAGATTTAAAGTCTGCCCACCCATCGTGCATAAAAATTTTATTAACTGCCTCACTCAAAAATTTTACCTTTTGAATTTCTTTTTTATTCAAAAAAGTTATGCAATTAATTTAATTGGAAACCGCGAGGCGATAAGGAATTAAAGTTTATATGCATATGTAGGGTGGGTGGGTGGCCTCTATCCCACCCACCCACCAACCTGTAAATATGTAATTCGCAAGAAGTTGATCCAGACGAATTATTAACTCAGTTGCATAATTTTTTAACTGATTTTATTATTTTGTTTAAATAATTTACATTAAAACTCTGACTTATGTTACTCTAATTGGAGGGTAGGATAGTGGACGCCCACCCACCCTACAAAAACAAAATCATCTAAGCTAAAACAGTGTTGATTGTTTTTGAACTTTTGAAATACTATTTATATTTAAAAGTCAACTGTCAATATAAACTTTCATTTGTCAATTATCAATTGTCATCTGTCATATGCTATCTGTCAACATTCAAATTTTATTTGTCATCTGTCATGCCCTAACTGTCAAATGTCAATTTGAATTTTATATTTGTTAATTATCATCTGTTATCTGTCAACTATCAAATTTTATTTATTCAACTGTCATCTGTTATGTGCTAGCTGTCAACTGTCAATTTTAACTTACATTTATTAATTGGCATTAGTCTACTGTTTATTTTAATTTTCATTTGTCTTTCTTTTTCTGTCATCTATCAATTTCAATTTTCATTTACCAAGTGTTATTATAATCATTTTTAATTTGTCAACTGTCAATTTAAACTTTTATATGTCATCTGTCATGTGCTATCTGTCAACTGTCAATTTAAACTTTTTTATTTATCAATTGTCATTCTCCGTCTTTCATCTGTTATCTGTCAATTATCATTTTTATTTGTCATCTGTCATATTGTATCTGTCAAATATGATGAATTAGTTTCTCACTTAACCCGCGGTGAAACATTTTTGTATTAATAAATATCTCCTTGAGAATGACTTATAGTCGAAACTAGTAGGAGTAAAATCAATAATAAATGAAATCATACCAAGTGTTTTAATTCAACAATCAAATTACTATCTGTCAAATGTCAATTTGAACTTTTTTATTTATCAATCACTTTTAACTCACATTTGTCAACTGTCAATTTAAATTTTCATTTATCAATTATCAATTGTCATCTATCTATATGCTACCTGTTAACTTTCAATTTAAAATTTTATTTGTCATCTGTCACGTGCTGTCTGTCAACTGTTAATTTCAACTTTTTTATTTATCAATTGTCATTTGCCACCTTTCATCTGCTATCTGTCAATTATGATTTTTAACTTATATTTGTCAATTGTCATCTGATATTATGATAGTCAGTTTAGAATTTTAACTTTCATTTGTCATATGTAATAGACTATTACACATATTGTATTTTTATTTGTTAGTGCCATTTATCATACGTCATCTGTTATCAGTTAACTGTCAATTTAAATTTTTATTTGACAGCTGTCATCTATTATCTGTCACATGTCAATGTCAACTTACATTTATCAATTGTCATTTGTTATCTGTCATCAGTTGTATGGCAATTGTCATTTTCAATTTACATTTGTTAATTGTAATCTTTCACCTGTCATCTGCTATTAGTCAACTGTCAATTTTAACTTTCATTTGTTATCTGTCAATATCAATCTGTCTGTTGTCTGTCAAATATCAATTTCAATTTGTTATAAACTTTTGAAACTTCGCAAAGGAGTAATAATCGATTTGATTTAAAAAAAACATAAAAAACAAATGATAAACAATTGAATTTTGACGAGATGAAAATAATAAAATGGATGTAATTTTACAAATAAAAACAATTGAAATTTGTTTAAAAAGGGGTGACGTTTCTCAAATAATAAATCATAAGATGTATCAATAAATCAATAAATCATTGATTTTTATAAAATACCGGATTAAAATAGAGGGAAAAGTACTGTTAAAAAACAATTTAAATTTGCTAAGAAAAAAAAAACAAAATTTATTTATTTATTTAATCTTTACCTATCACGCATTACATAAAACATATACAATTAAGCAAATATATACAAATTGAAAAACAGTGGAAATTTCACAAAGAAAAAATCATTGATTTAGAAAAACAAGTGAATTGACGACTTTCAATTGCTTAAAAAACTTAAAAACAAAAAGCAACTTTTAAGAATTAAATAAATAAATAAATAAATACTAAAACATGTTAAAAACAATTCAAATATCTCAGAGAAAATATAATTGATTTTAAACAGAAACAATTGAAAATCGGTTAAAATAAAAAATGGATTTTTTCAGCAATAAAAAAAAATTATGCAATTTTACAAAAAAATGTTAAAAAATTGATGAAACAATTGGTTTGATTTAGAAAATAAAACAGTTATAAAAATTACAAATTATAGATCTGTTAAAAAAACAATTGAATTTTGATAAGGAAAAAAAACAATAGAATGAAAACTACTGAAATTTGTTAAAAACCAATAAAATTTTTCAAAGAAGGAATTCATGATTTGAAAATGAAAAATAAGTGAGTTGGCAAATTTCAATTTAAAAAAAATGAACTACCACATAGTAACGGTCGCTACCATCATTTTCAAATTTCAATTATTTAAAAACACTTACAAACAAAGAATTTTTTTCTAAAATAAATACTAAACTTTGTTAAAAACAATTGAAATATCTCAAAGGAAATATAATTGTTTTAAAACAAAAAAAATGATTAAAATGTGTCTAAAGAAGAAACAAATGGAATTTAAAAAAAATATGAAATTTTACCTAGAAAAAATTGAAATTTGTTTTAAAACTGAATAAAGAATTGTGTTAAATTAGATAGTAAAACAGCTGAAAATTGCTAAAAAGGCAATTGATAATCTGTTTAAAAAAAACAATTGAATTTTGACAAGACAAACAACAATACAATTCCACCTATTCTATTGTGTTTTGTCTTGTCAAAATTCAATTGTTTTTTTTTTTAAATAGATTATAAATTAATTTTTTTTTTTGGCAAAAAGGACAATTGAAATTTATTGAAACAGTTGACGTTTCTCGAACAAGAAATTATTTATTAAAGAAGCAGAATAGAATGTTAGGAAGGAAAATTTAATTTCCTAAAAACAATAGTTAAAATTTTACAAAATAAAACTGAATAAAAAATCGCTTAAAATAATTTAAATTTTGCAAAACCAACTAAAAAAAAACACTTAAAAGGGAAGAAAGCCCTAAATGGAAGAATTAAACCATATTTGTTTTACTCATGTCTTTTTGTTTTATAAACATATTCTCAGTTATTGTTTTTTCCTCTTTCATTTAAACCAATTGAATTTTACAAAATACGATTGAAATTTTATCAAAGAAAAACCGATTGATAATTATTTTCCTAAAGAAAAAATGAGTTAAAGAATAGTTTTAAAAAAAAACATGAAAAAAATGTTAAGAAATAGTTTAAAACTTTCTAAAAATGACTTGTAATTGAGACACAATAACTTTGTTTTACTACTATACTTTTAAAAAATACAGTCATTATCAAACTATAAGTTTGTAAAAATATTTTTCTAATTGTTTTCAAAAACAGTTTTTTTGTGCACTAAATTTTCACAAAAACATTTTAACGGAAATTAAAATTCTTGAAGTTTATTTGCCAGGAATGATAATTAATACTGCACTCAAATTTCAATATTTAATTTGTTCATTTAAACTAGTTTTGATTTAATAATAAAAATATATTAAAGTCCTTTACGTTGTAGAAAATTAACTAATAATTCGTGGTTTTTTCAAATTATTAGTTTTAATTTGATAACATACAAATATACAAATATATAATTCTGTAATATCTGTGGTTGTATTTATTTTGTTGTGATAATAAGACTTATTGTTGTAAAATTATGAAACATTTTCGTATTTTTAAGTTTTTAGTTAATTTCTGCAAACTTTAAAGTACTGTGTATATTGGGTTGCATAAAATGAAAACATAATTTGAATTTATTTCTTTATATTAAATATTTCAGCTTCTGTTTAAAGTTTTTTTTTAAATGTTAATGATATGTTTTTTGTGGTCGATAAGATATTTAAATTGATCAAGGCCGAAGCAAGTCGAACAAAGCAGACCGCGTGTCGGTGTAGAGGATGGAGGTGGAAATTACGTTCACCCGCATGAGGACAAGGATATTCACGTTTCTTTGTTTTCTCTCGACGTGTTGTTAATTTATTATTATTATTATTATTATTGTGTGTTTGTTTTCCGCGTTACGCAAACCGTTTCGGAACCGCTGACGTTGGAACGCATGCGTCCACCGAAGGGCCTTTCTTTTCTAAAAAGCAGACGTTTCGGGCGTGCAGTTCTGTGTGCGAGCGATAAAATATCGAACTGCTGCTGCTGCTGCTGCGGTTGTTACTTGTGTGTGCACACGGGAATTTCTATTGATTTTCGCGTGTATCGAGACTATAGGTATATTTATAGTTTTTTTTTCGCGATTTTTTCAAGGTTAACGCACGCACACAATATCTTAAGATTCGCATTTTTCACCGCTCTAACAACGAATTTATCCGCTGCTGACTGTACAAACGTTGTCTTTCGTAAATCGTCGGTGATATGGTGCCTGTTTTTTAGCAGTACCTTCAATTACCAGTTAACAGTAAGTATCTTATTTTAATTAGCACGTGATGTATTTGTTTAAATAATTATATTGAAAAAGAGAAAGTTATTAAAGAAAACACACAAACATAATTTACATAATGAGTGTCGTGGTGGAAGAAATAAATAAGGAGAAAACTTTTTGGTGGCACTAATCTTACGCACCTGTAAACAATGGTTGTTTATGCAGAAACAGATAATAACTGCTTATATGTGCACTTTATATTTATAACTTTTGTGAGTATGCTAATTTCATAAATACTACTGATAATAAATAGAATAATTTACAAAATTTATATCTTGTATTAAATATTTGATTTTCCAATCATTTAGTTTATATAGAAATTGTAAGTGTTATTATTATTAATTAATAATATTGACAAATTTTGTACATATTTACATTAAATTGAAGAATAATTAATGAGGTGTTAATGCATTAATTTGTCAAAAGGTTATCGACCAGAGGTTAGTATTTATAATAATATATGATGAATTGTTTATTTACCTCAATTATTTTTATTAAGCATTCCGCGTTGACGAGATTCGAATTAGTCGAAACTGGTCAGAAACACACACAACAATAAAACATTTCAATTGTTTTTTCTTATTGTATTCGCTATAAATTTGTTACTAATGACTAGAATTGAAAAATTTTAATGCCAATTGGTTGCTAACATCAAATCTATCATCTTAATTTGATGTTCAATTGTAGTTTTTAATTTTTTAAAGGTAATGGTTAACATTTAATTTATTGCACATATTATTATTTCAGTTATGTAGTAAATAATTCACTAGAAATATTTTTCTTAATCATGTTTACAGATTGTTATTGCATAACAATTGCGTTTTATATATTATATGTAATCATTTCAATGAAATCGTGGGCATACATATATGTATGTATAAATGTTATTTATTTGCGGTTTTTGCGAAACTTGTTGATGTGCATAGAATTTAATGACGTGATTACCGGGTAAGTAAGTAATTGTAGTTCCCCGAAGACGATAGAGGAAGGAGATGAAGGAAGACGTAGTAAAATCGATCCATAATTTCTACGAACCAGTTGAGAGTTAACGTGCGTTTCCACGTGAGAAATTTAATCATAACTGTTTTCCTATAAAATTTATTATTAGAATTAAAGTTACATTTTTCTCTGAATTTAATCATTACTCTGATTATTTTAATTTTACTTAATTGATAATTATTTGTGTTAATACGAATTTGATTTCCAACAATTTTAATTGTTAGGAAAAGATAAGATACTTTTTTATTAAATTTGATGAAGAAAAGCACTTTTTATGTTGTAATGTATATGTGTCGAACACACACTAGAACTTTGCAATGTTCCATATTTTTATTTTCAGTTTTCTGATACGTGTCAGGAAGATTGCAGTTCATTATCAATTATGATTACTTTTGATAATGAACTGAAGTTCGTAACACGTGTCAGGAAACTAAAAAAACATAAAAAGTGCTTTTCTTCATCAAATTTATAGATCCGGTTCCATCAAGAATGTAGCATAACAAGTATTACCAATACTTTTTATTGTTCATATTTAATTAATTTTCATAAAAAAATTAATTAATCTCAATGATTAGTTTTAATTATTAATTAATTATTATGTATACATAATTAATTTAGCTTCATTTTCCTTGATTTTTGTAATCAATTTCTATTTAAATATATATTATTGCTACTAATATTAAATTTTAATGGGCAAATCTCCTACGATTTCGCAAGTTAATCCACACTGAATAAATACGAACAATGTGTGAAAATATGGAAACAATAGAATTAACGTATTGTAAATGGCCTTTCATGAAAACTTAACACGCTTTCCTCTTTCTTGAACATGAGTGAAATGAAACAGTGATAACACGTGTAATATATTATATGCCAATATTTATTTTTTTTAAAATCGCACTAAAGATGGCCTAGATGTTAAGGTCGGCGACGTATCGATTGGTGAAATTTTTAATTCGTAAAGGTTACGAGAGTTAATGTCGAAGCCGTCGCCGATCTGCAATGCGATGTGTATAAATGTCTACACCACATATATAGGTCATCAGATGGTGTTGTGTAACGATAATATCGGATGTTTGTTATGGCATATTTCCTATTATTTATCATCCTAGCGGTGATGATTATACAGTTAGTTGGTAATTATGTCGGCACAATGATTTGCATTAATCAAAGGTTGAATTTGTGGAATATTCGGAAGATAATTAAATGTATTTGTATTGTTAATAAATAGAGAAATTAGTGCAATGACTAGATACATAATAGTGTTTAATCTAAATGTTAAACAATGAATTAAATTCTCACTCAACTTGTGGTGAAACATTTTTATATTAATTAACCTTCTTAAAGGTTAAAATTGGAAAATTCGATAGAATAAAGTACAATATAAGTTGAAATGGCATTATAAAATGGTTTGGTAATTATTTGAACAATAAAACTTTACATATTAAAAAATAAGGCTGTAATTAAATATTATCAAAGATTTTGCAGGGTTCACACTGTAATTCTAAAATTTAAGAGAAATAATATGATTGCCACATCACTAGTTTTTTCTTTATATCTTACAACTTTTAATTAAAACCCTCGCTTATGTTTTACTGATCGTAAGGTGGATAGAGGCCACCCACCCACCCTACATATACATAATAACTATAATTACTAATCGTTGATGATTTTGCTGTTACAAACAATCAAAACTTTTATGTGATAAAAAAACAAAATCAAAATGTAAGTTTAAATATAAATGACTTTCGATAGATATTTAATTTAAATTTAAAGACTGTCCACCCATCATGAATAAAATTTTTATTAATTTCCTCACTCAAAAATTGTACTTTTTAAATTTCTTTTTCATTTAAAGAGTTTTATAATAATTTTATTGGAAACCGCTAGACTATCAGTAATTATAATTTATATGTATATGTAAGGTGGGTGGGTGGCCACCATCCCACCCACCAGTCAGTAAAACATCATCAAAAATTAATTGCAAAATTTGTTTGAGAGGAAAACGAAATTTTCATTTCTTGGTTTAAAAAATTGTAAAAAGTACACTGCATGAATCATTGCAATAAAAATTTATGAATATAATCAGAATTAACGTATTATTATTCCACCACAAAACAATCAATGTGAAGTTACTGGAAACAAAACAGCAACATCACAAACTTGAATTGAATAAAAACGAAATTTTTATCTCTCGGTTTAATAAGTTCTAAAAATTACACTACTTGAAGAATTGAAATAAAAAATTCGTAAGCGCAATTAGAATTAACGTATGATTAGCCCACCACAAAATTATTGATGTGAAGTGACTCGAAACAAAATAGCAACGTCACAAACTTGAATTGAAAGTAAACGAAATTTTCATCTCTTGGTTTAATAAGTTGTAAAAAATACAACACTTGAAGAATTGAAGTAAAAATTTGTAAACACAATCAGAATTAATGTATTATTGATCTATTATAAAACAAATAATGTGAAGTGATTGGAAAAAAACAATCTTGAATTGGGGGAAAACGAACTTTTCATTTCTTGATTAAAAACTTCTACAAAATACACCATTTGAAGAATTGAAGTAAAGATCTACAAATACAATCAGAATTAACGTATTATTAACCCACTACAAATCAATTGATGTAAAGTATCTGGAATCAAAACAATAACGTCACAAACTTATAATATAATACTTAAATTGGACGAAAATTAAAGTTTCAATTCTTCGTTTAAAAAGTTCTAAAATATACTACTTGAAGAATTGAAGTGAAAATTTGTAAATACAATCAAAATTAATATATTATTAACTCACAACCAATTGATGTATACAAATGTTGAACGTTACAAACTTAAATTGGAGGAAAGCACTGACTTAAATAGTAATGTATTTATGATTTTAATTTTCTTTTCTAGTAAAATAGTTGAGTATGTTTTACAGATTGGAGGGTGGGATAGAGATTAATTCAAACAAATTTTTCAAATTAAATTTGATGTTGTTTTACTGATTGGAAGGTGGGATAGAGGCCACCCACCCACCCTACATATACACAATAACTTTAATTACTAATCGTTGATGATTTTGTTGTTAAAAATAATCAAACCCTTTATGAAATAAAAAATTAAACAAAATCAAAATTTAGATTTAAATATAAATGAATCTTATCTAATTTAGATTTAAAGTGTACCCACCCATCATGTATAAAAATTTTATTAATTTTCCTCACTCAAAAATTTTACCTTTTGAATTTCTTTGTTATTCAAAAATATTTGCAATTTATTTTTTGGAAACCGTTAGACTATCAGTAATTATAATTTATATGGATATGTAGGGTGGGTGGGTGGCCTCTATTCCATCCTCCAACCAGTAAAACATCATCAAAAATTATTTGAAAAAATTGTATGAATAAATCTCTAAAAATTGTAATTATTTTTTGTTTGTTTATATTTTACAATTTTTATTAAAACCCGCGATTATGTTTTACTGATTGAAGGGTGAGATAGGGACCACCCACCCACCCTACATATACATAATAACTATAATAATAATCGTTGATGTTTTTGTTGTTAAAAATAATCAAACCCTTTATGTAGTAAAAAATAAAACAAAATCAAAATTTAGGTTTAAATATAAATAATTTTCTACAGCTAATTTTACATTTAAAATCTACCCACCCATCATACATAAAAATAATATTAATTTCTTCACCAAAAATTTTACTTTTTTAATTTTTTTTTATTCAAAAATTTTTGTAATTAATTTTATTAGAAACCGCGAGACGATAAGGAATTAATGTTTATATGTATATGTAGGGTGGGTGGGTGGCCTCTATCACACCCTCAAATCAGTAAAACACCATCAAAATTCATTTGAAAAATTTGAATGCATAAATCTCTAAAAATTGCAATTATTTTGTGTTTATTTATATTTTATAATTTTTAATTAAAACCCTCGCTTATGTTTTACTGATTGAAGGGTGGGATAGAGGCCACCCACCCACCCTACATATACATAATAACTATAATTGTTAATCGTTGATGATTTTGCTGCTAAAAACAATCAAACCCTTTATGAAATAAAAAATTAAACAAAATCAAAATTTAAGTTTAAATATAAATGACTTTCTATACCTAATTTGATCTAATTTAGATTTAAAGCCACCCATCATGAATCAAATTTTTATTAATTTAATCACAAAAATTATACCTTTTGAAATTCTTTTTTATTCAAAAAAGTTTATAATTAATTTTATTGGAAACCGCGAGACTATCAGTAATTATAATTTATATGTATATGTAGGGTGGGTGGGTGGCCTCTATCCCACCCTCCAATCAGTAAAACATCATCAAAATTCATTTGAAAAATTTGAATGCATAAATTTCTAAAAATTGGAATTATTTTGTGTTTATTCATATTTCATAACTGTCAATTAAAACCTTCGTTTATGTTTTACTGATTGGAGGGTAGGATAGAGGCCACCCACCCACCCTACATATACATATAAATTATATTTAATAATCGTTGATGGATTTTAATTTAAAAAAAATAAAAGAAATACCTTGAGAATGATTCAAAACTAGTTCAAGTAAAATAAAAAACAAGTGAAACAATCAAAATAAAGATATTTAAAAATGGCTTCGTGTTTCCTTGTAATTTTCCTTGGCCGCTGCATAAATTTCCATCGTGCCACGTTAATTAGAATGTTACACACGGTGTAAATTGAAGATAATTGGATTATTGGCACAAACAGTGGGGCATAGGGGGGGACGTGTTTGGGGTTGTGACGTTTAGGGCTTAATGTAATACTGTTAGGTTTTTAAATAATCTCATTTACGAATTACGTTCATTTTTTTTTCCTTTTAATAAACTTTTTCGAAGTTTAATTTCAATATTTATTTACCTTAAATTTTAATGTGACAACTGTAGAAACAGTACACTTTAAATTAAATACTTGATTGTAGGGGCTTTTATTTCATGATACAGTATTTTATTGTAATTGCAGTACAATAAGTAAATAAGTAAATAACTGTTTAGAATTAAATAAGTTTTCTACCAATAACTTTAAAGTTTTAAGAAGACCGAGGAAGAATTTACTGAACTTTCTTTAGTTCCTATAAAATAACATAATCATAGATTTAAAAAAAAAACAATTAATTAAATCAAAAGCAAAATATTTTAGAAAGTCAACAATTTCTTCGAAAAGCTTTGTGAGAATCTACAAAACTCTGTAGCCTGTATCCTACTTTTAATAATCATAATTAATAGTAATCAATTTTTAACTATCGATACGATGAAATCATAAAGGTGACATCTATTGTCTAAACATTACACTAGAACCCAAATGAGTGAATGACCACCGACATTGAAGGGATCTGTCAGTAACAATAATAATAATGTAAACATTAAATATTGTTCCCCGTCAACAACAGCCGGTAGTTAACAACCCATTTTGGATTTAGTGCAACGTTTAAACAATAGATGGCGTCTTTATGGTTTTATCATATCGATGGTTAACCCGGAAAGTTAAATACTTCCTAAGTGAATCTCGATTTCCTGTCTCCCTATTATAAGGGTGTTAATGCAGGATTTTCTCTCCTCTTACCAAAAAAAAAAAAAACGATTTCTTGTCTCCAACTGCCCTATGCTGATGAGATCCAAAAAGATCGAAACAGGTCCGTGGCTGTTGTTGACGGGAAACAATATTCAACTGTTTAATTTTGTAAAATCTTAAATAAAGTCATCTTTATAAACAAATTAATCTACAACTAATTCAGACTAATTTGTTGGGAATGAGTAAGTATCGATGTTAAATTGCATTTGATTATGCGTCATTAGCATTAATATTACAAGGTTAAGGGTGCCACCTTCGCAATCACGGAAAGTTTCCGGTTGTAGTGGTGGTGGTGGTGACAGTGGCACGCGAACCCACCGGCCCGTGTCGTCGCAAAAGGGGACTGCTGGCTATCGATTGCCGCCGCCGTCGTCGTATTATTCAAGGGCGCCGCGACGCTGCGGAACTCTCACCCACCGCCGCCGTTCGTTTTCGTTATTACGTAATGCATCACGTTGGAAAGAGGGATGGTCGGATGCCGTTATCTAATCGAAGGGAAGGAAGGGTGGTTATTTTCGTAAAGATCGATGTTTGTTTGTTTGTTAGTTTTACCTGGCCTGACACTTTTATCGTTTTGTTGTTCAACCAAAATTTCATTATTTACTTTCAAAGTTTTCGTATTTGCAAAATCTCTCAAAAGTTATTATTTAATTGTATAATAAGGAACGAACAGTGTTAGTAATGTGTTTTAATGAATAATTTATTTTTTTTGTACTAATAAATGAAATTATCCAACTTTAATTATCATCCTTGAAAAGGGTTGACTTTCAAGGTTTCGTCGCATAACGAAGGATTTTTATTATTAAGTATCTCACTGGCTGGCGTCTTTCTCCTTCAGTGTTGTTATTATTAATTAAAGCGAGTTGGAAAGTTGGCTCAATGTAATAACCCCAACGGGTTTTATGTTGTTTGTGTTATGGTGGAGTTGTAATGGAAGAACGAGACGGCTTCTTTTATGGCTACGTAAACAGACTGAACTGTAAAAAAAAATATATGAAACGTACAAATGAATAATCCAACTTTTTCAGTCACATTCAAGGGTAATTTTAAAAGAAAGTAAATTAAATTATTCAGTTGAAGTATTATAATTTCAAGTTATCTAAATTCCATCTCGGAAAACTGTTATGTCTTTGGATATGATAAAGTCATCATGTTGTTTTTAGGTTCTCATCAACTGAAAGAAATACGTGATAATTCGATGGAGACATGTTTGGTGAATATGTTGGCTGCTGCAAGACGTTCCAGCCATCATTATGATGTCTTTTTTATTGGAAGGAATGTGTAGTCTGGTGTTGTTACGCAACAATTAAATTGGATGTTCTTCTTTGCCAGAGTACAGCTGTTTTCGTTTCAATATTTGACTCAAACGGATTAATTGACGTTGGTAGTAGTATTGAGTAAATTTTTCATCCGTTTGTAACAACTCGTAATAAAGCATGCGTTCATATCACTCCAAATGCAAAGAAGAACGTTTTTTATGAAACGATTGGTTTTTGCGACCGTTTGTGATGATTCACCGGGAATTACATATGACTTTCTGGGTTTCGGATTGTCATAGAGTATCGGTTTTTCATTGCCAATAACGATTTTCTACAAGAAAGACTTTTAACACTGATTATTGAGCAAAAAAATCATATGCTACCATTTATTGATTGTTTTTGGTTTCAATGAGTTTATGTGATCTTCTCCATCTCATTTAGACGTTTGGATATCAATTGCTAGGTCACTCCCAGGTATTTTGTAAGCATTTTCTTTGTTTGTATCCAATTTTCTAACTTATCATTGTCGCACTTACAACCTTCAGGGCGTTGTTTGTCGTCCAGACTGAAATCACTCAGTTTGAAACCGTTTAAATCAAAATGCGCACAAATCGTAGTATACAACACCTTCATCAAGATTAAGGATGGTCGGGAAAATAATTTCAATATAAGAGAAACTCGTATAAATTAAACTTGTGAATTACAATTTCGCGTTGCGGATGCAATTACGTTAAATTGTATCATATAGGAGATTTGCATAAATTCTGTGAACATAAGTGGGGAAAATCTGTAATGATCTAGGTCACAACTGACAAGAGAATGTAACTGTGTGTAATTAATTCCTGGGTGGGGGAGAGGCTCTTGTACGTCGAGTGCTGCAGATTTTGCTGGTTTGGACGGAATTTCGGATTTTCCTTATCACTCGCGAATTTAATGTCGCACGAAAAGTTCTAGAGATTTTAACATATACAATATACGTAATTATATTGAGAAAATTTATAATAATTGTTCCCCGAAAACAATTTATATCTTTGTAAATACTGATGATTAAAAACTTGCCTTCTATTTCATCATAAATAACTTATTTAATAAACGATTAATTATATTCTCACTTAACCCATGATGAAACTTTTTTTAATGTTTTAGTGTTTAATAATAAAAATATATAAGACCTTTACGTTGTAGAAATCATTTGTAATTCATTTTACAGAAAGAAATACGTTCAAACTAGTGTTGCTTTGATAGCCTTGCTATTTTGTAACACGCAAATTACTTTTGTATTATTCAATGTCTGTCGAGGTATTAGCTAGAGAAGTAGTTGTATTTGTTGTAGATTTTACGAAAATATTTTCGTGTTTTTTCTAATTTTAGTGTTTAATTAACTATTTGATAAATTTAATCAATACATCTTCATGTTTATTAATAATAAAAATATATTTTAGATTAGTAATAATTATATAGTGATTTTTAAATAAATTATAGGCGATAACCTAAATCCACATCTTCCTCTTTATGCGCTCAATAATCATGTATATTAATATCTAGTCAAGACCAATGTACCAATGCCATTAATTAATGAGATACCACTCACTTTATCATCAATTCGATATGTACTATATTTTTTTGTGTTAAAAAGACTCTTGTTTCAATTGAACGACGATAATGACTAAACTGGTTGACGCCCCCGTGGTATTTCTATATTAGTAACTTAAAAAAAAAACGGTCGCGTTACATCATCTCCTACTCAGTTCATCGCCTTCACGTTCCATTAATACGTTAATCTATTGGTCATTACTCTTAATTAACGGATAAAAACTATCAATAATTCGATTAACAATGTCACATCCTTATCGCCGTCGATAAGGTAGGTAATAAATTCCTCCGTTCGATATTGGATTACCAACTTGTAATTCCTTACTTATATATATTACTTTGTTAAAAGTTCGCGAAAACGTACTATGAATTTGTTATTTGAAATGATTTTCTGTTAGAATTTTAATGATTTGTAAATCAATACATACATCATCAATATTTAATTGAATAGAGAAAGTTCATACGATGTTTTAAAAACAAAAATAGCTAGGGAAGTAAGTTGTTTCAATATGTAATTTTTGTGGGTGGCCTCTAACCTACCCTCCAATCAGTAAAACTTTAACGAGTATTTTAATTAAAAGTTGTAAAACGTAAATAAATATAACATTATTACAAAATTTAATAGATTTGTTTAAACAAATTTTTTCAAATGATTTTTGATGATGTTTTACTGATTGGAGGGTGGGATAGAGGACACCCACCCACCCTACATATACATAGAAACTATGATTCCTTATCGTCTCGTGGTTTCCAATAAAATTAATTACAAAACTTTTTGAATAAAAAGAAAATTAAAAGTAAAACTTTTGAGTGAGTAAATTAGTAAAAATTTGATGCATGATGGATGGGTAGAGTTTAAATTTAAATTAGATGAAATTAGCTATGGAAAGTCATTTATATTTAAAATTAAATTTTGATTTTGTTTTATTGTTTATTACATAAAAGGTTTGATGGTTTTTAGCTGCAAAATCATCAACGATTAGCAATTAAAGTTATCAAAAATATGTAGGGTGGGTGAGTGGCCTCTATCCTACCCTTCAACCAGTAAAACATAAGCGAGGGTTTTAATTAAAATTTGTAAAATATAAATAAACACAAAATAATTGCAATTTTTAGAGATTTATTCATACAAATTTTTCTTATATTTGATGATGTTTTACTGGTTGAAGGGTGGATAGAGGCCACCCACCCACCCTACATATACATATAAATTGCAATTACTGATCGTCTCGCGGGTTGGAATAAAATTAATTACAAAACTTTTTGAATAAAAATTAAATTCAAAACGTTTTGAGTGAGTAAATTAATAAAAATTTTATGTATGAAGGGTGAGCATATCTTAAATTTAAATTCGATAAGATTGGCTATAGAAAGTCATTTATATTTAAACTTAAATTTTGATTTTGTTTTTTTTTTATTACATAAAGAGTTTGATTGTTTTTAGTTGCAAAATCATTAACGATTAGTAATAATGGTTATCATGTATATGTAGGGTAGGTGGGTGGCCTCTATCCCACCCTCCAACCAGTAAAACATAAGTGAGGGTTTTAATTAAAAATTTTAAAATATAAACACAAAATAATTGTAATTTTTAGAGTATTATATATACAAATTTTTAAATAATTTTTGATGATGTTTTACTGATTGGAGGGTGGAATAGAGGCCACCCACCCTACATATACATACAAACTTTAATTACTAATCGTCTCGCGGTTTCCAATTAAATTAATTACAAAACTTTTTGAATAAAAAAGAAAATTAAAAGTAAAACTTTTGAGTGAATAAATTAGTAAAAATTTGATTCATAATGGGTGGGCAGAGTTTAAATTTAAACCAGATAAGATTAGCAATAGAAAGTCATTTATATTTAACTTAAATTTTGATTATGCTTTATTTTTTATTACATAAAGGGTTTGATTGTTTTTAACAGCAAAATCATCAACGATTAGCAATTATGGTTATCATGTATATGTAGGGTGGGTGGGTGGCCTCTATCCCACCCTCCAATCAGTAAAATATAAGCGAGGGTTTTAGTTAGAAGTTGTAAAATATAAATAAACACAAAATAATTGCAATTTTTAGAGATTTATTCATACTAATTTTTCATATAATTTTTGATGATGTTTTACTGGTTGGAGGGTGGATAGAGGCCACCCACCCACCCTACATATACATATAAACTCTAATTCCTTATCGTCTCGTGGTTTCCAATAAAATTAATTACAAAACTTTTTGAATGAAAAAGAAAATTAAAAGTAAAACTGTAGAGTGAATAAATTAGTAAAAATTTGATGCATGATGGGTGGTGTTAATAAAACGAGCGGTAAGTCTAGGAATGAAAAAGGACAAACGGCTAACTAAATTTGGGTCATCAATCAAGTTTATAGTTAGCTTATACGAGGGGCATTTGAAAAGTCCGTGCAAAAATAAAAAGTACTAACGTGTTTTTTATTTTTCGACATAGTCTCCTTTTAGGCTTATACACTTCATCCAACGATGTTCTAGTTTGTTGATCTCTTCCGAATAATAGTATTTGTCCATGTCAGCAAAATATCCATTAGTGTCTGCAATCACCTTCTCGTTTGAATAAAATCTTTGTCCCGCCAACCATTTCTTCAAATTGGGGAACAAATAGTAGTCCGAGGGAGCCAAGTCTGGACAATAGGGGGATGTGAATCGAGTTCGAATCCTATTTCCATTAATTTTGCCACCACAACTGCTGAGGTGTGTGCTGGTGCGTTGTTGTGATGGAAAAGGACTTTCTTGTGGGCCAATCGCGGACGTTTTTCTTGTAGCTCGGTTTTCAAACGGTCCAATAACTATAAATAATATTTACCTGTAATAGTTTTATCCTTTTCCAAATAGCCGATGAGGATTATTTCTTGCGAATCCCAAAAGACAGTCGTCATAACCTTTCCGGCTGAAGGAACGGTCTTCGCCTTTTTTGGTGCAGATTCCCCCTTGGTAACCCATTGTTTAAATTGTTGTTTGGTCTCAAGAGGATAGTAATGTATCCATGTTTCATCCACAGTAACGAAACGATGCTTAAAGTCCTCCGGATTCTTCTGGAACAGCTGCAAACCATCCTTGCACACTTCACAGGATTCCGTTTTTGGACAAGCGTGAGCAATCGCTGCACCCATTTTCCAAATAGCTTTCTCATGTCCAAATGTTTATGCAAAATATGCCCACAGCACTAGCAATCTCACACACCTCAACTCTTCTGTCATCCTTTACCATATCATGGTTTTGATCAATGGTTTCTGGAGTCGTAACCTCCACAGGCCGTCCAGAACGTTCAGCGTCACTTGTGCCCATATGGCCAGTCCGAAAATGTTAAAACTACTTATAAATTGTTCCATAAAGCTTCTTCTTAGTCTCCTGAGGCGTTTTGTCTTTCATAAAGTAATGTTTAATCACCACACGAAATTCTTTTTCGTCCATTTCTTGATTCACACGAATGCCAAAACAAAGAAATAGACCAATATGGCTGAAATTTGGTGTGCGTTCATTCAAGAGATGCTACTAACTAAATATGACCTCGATACGCGCCGGTGCTGCCATCTCTCGGGCTTTACATGGACTTTCCAAATACCCTCGTATATGAATGCAACTGCTAAACATTCTCTACGATTTTCTAGTGAGTTTATTTTAAATTCATCTAATAGTTTACAATATTCATAATTTTGGTATGGATATTTTTAGTGCACAGAAAAGAAAACGAATTTCAAGAACTTACGCTGTATATTTTCTAAGTCTAAAATATGTGTCCCACAGTTTGGTTACCAAATCAAGCAGCAGTATTCAAGTTTGGACAGAATAAGTGCCAAGTATAATGTTTTTATGGTATCAATATTGTTTCGTACAATAAAACCCAATGTTTTAAAAACAAGCACTACATAGAAGATATGATTACGAGAAGAAAGCGCCTTATTCAGAACTCGTAGATTTTTAATATGATCGCAATATAACAGATTTTTAGAATCTATCTTATAATCAAAATTTATTGTGGATTGTTTTCTTGGTAGGTGAAATAACTAAGCAATTTTTCATATTTAAGTCTGACTCTTTTGACTGAAATCACTGATTAATTGAATTAAGATCATCTGATAGATTTTGACAATTATTATTATCAAGTTAATGCTTGTTGCGCTACACTCTTGATGGAAACAGATATTATTATTAGGTGGAGAATAACACTTGTTTTGTTCCATATTGTTTTTATTTTCAGTTGCCTGACACGTGTTTCGGTCTTCGCAGACCATTATCAAAGTTAAAAGTAATTACAAATGAGAAATGTACAACCATATATACTGAAGCAGGTAATTAATTGATGGACAGCCCCGCGATTAAAATGCTGTCGGCCTGGATTAGCTCCTGTTGGTTGTTAAGGACGTTAATCCCCTTGTCGATTGCCCTCTTGATCTCTAATCCCTCCAACATGTTAAGCTTTCTTCCCTTCTTGCAAAATTTAATCTCCGACATCTCTCCCATGTGGTGTCCGGTGTTAATGCAATGTTCGGATAATCCTGATGTTGTTTTTCCGTCCCTAATTGATTTTTGATGCTCTTTATAACGGACCTCAAAATTTCTGCCTGTTTGACCTATGTAGATTCCCTTGCAATTGAAACACTCTATCTTGTATACGCCTGATCGCTTTTGTTTTTCCTTCGTCTCGATTTTGTTGTTCACTAGTCTTCTTCCTAAATTAGATCTATTGACGACAATTGTCTGAATATTGTGCGATTTTAGCTGTTGTTTGATTTTTGTGCTGGTATTTTTTAAAAATGGAATAGATGCATATATATTTTCTTCTTTGTCCGGTTTTGTGCTATATAGTAGTGTTGTTTTCATATTTCGTTTCTTTTTATTAATTAATTTCGTGACTGTACTCCTATTGTAACCATTTTTGTTGGCAATCTCATGTATTATGTTGAGCTCTTCATTGTATTTATTTTTATCCATTGGTGTTGTAATTAGCCGGTGTATGTACGAGTTAAGTGCAGATTGTTTAATTTGTACTGATTGAAAGGAATCACTGGGAATTATAGTGTCTGTAGTGGTTGGTTTTCTATAGATTGAATATTGAAGTTTATTATGAATTACTTCTACCGTTAAATCCAGGAAGTTTATTTTTCCGTTTTCTTCCTTTTCCATGGTGAATTGGATTTGCTTGTTGATTTTATTCAATTCTGACAAGAAAGAATCTAATTGCCGGTGTGATCCCCCCCAAATACAAAATACGTCGTCAACATATCGGCACCAGAATAGAATATTTTTTATTAATGTTGTGTTGATTCGTTTAAACAATTTATCCTCGAACGATTTCATAAAAATTTCCGCAAACATGGGTGATGTTGGGGCTCCCATG